>CM076578.1:907838811-908249090 GCA_034641835.2 Pinus albicaulis | reverse complement strand
ATCTTCTGATTGTATCCTTGCTCTTGGTCCCTGTTCAGCCTTAGGAGCTTCTTGCTCTCGATCCTCTACCACTGCTGGCTCTTTCTCTTTAGATCTCCTAAGGGCCCTGCCCTCATCAAATCTGACATGTGGACTTAAGATCACCTTCCTCTGTCCTGGAATGTACACTCGGTGGGCCTTTGAGACCTCATTGTAGCCCACAAACGCACCCCTTCCCAACAAGGGTTCCAACTTAGTCCTCTTCTTCGTGGGAACGTGGACATAAACTAGACTATCGAAGATGTGCAAATGGTTCACATCCGGTTTCACTCTTTTAAACAACTTCTTAGCAGTCACATCCTCCAATATCATGTAAGGACTTCTGTTCTGCATGTACACAATATTGAAATATGTATCTAGCTTCGGTCTTCATAATGACATATGTAATCATGATTTTATGTATTTAATGAAAAGAGAAAAAATAAATTTATTATTGTTGTTCTTGAGGCATGGGTTTCATGCTCAAGGGAAATTTATTTTTAGGTCAAGCACCCATTGAGTGCTTCTAGGTTTGTCATAAATTCAATTGAGTCATTGTCATGTATTGAAGGACCATTTGGGCATGTTACATAGTGTAAAGAAAATTTATGAGTCAAAATAGAGTCAAAAGACCCTCCAAGACCTTGTCATGGCACAAAGATCAAGTTGACTTGCATGAAGGGACAAGTCGGCCTAAAGATAGCAATTCGTACCCCTCAAAAGCCTATATATAAGAAGGAACTCAACCTCATTTGGACACACTCTCAAGCAAGTTCGATCTCCTCAAGATAGAAGTTGGAAAAGGACGAAGAAGAAGAAGAAGAAGATCGAAGTTTTGGGCCTTTCTCTCTCTCTCTTTTGTTAGGGTTTCTACAATTACTAGGCAAGACAACATTTTGAAGCTGCATCGAAGCTGCAAGGTCAAAGTTGTGAAGCTGCAAGGTCAAGCTATAAGGTTGAAGCTATGAAGCTGCAAGGTTAAGCTATAAGGTCGAAGCTATGAAGCTGCAAGGTCAAGCTATAAGGTCGAAGCTATGAAGCTGCAAGATCGAAGCTGTGAAGCTACAAGGTTGAAGCTGTGAAGCTACAAGGTCAAGTTATAATGTCGAAGTTGTGAAGCTACTTGTAGGTTGAATTCGCTGACGCTGCTAGGTCGAAGTTGCAAAAATTGTTGCTGGGATCGAAGTTGCTGGAAAAGTTGTTGGAAGTTGTTCAAGAAGGAAAGTTGACTTGGTTTTGGAGGGTCTTGGTCAAGGGTCATAGTTCTTGGAATTCGTCAATTGAAGGTCTATAAGAAGAGAAGAATTATGGTGGGTTTTCCTCTCAGTTGGAGAGGTTTTGGCCCCAATTGATCACCTACATCTTGTGTCCTATTGTCTCATTGTTCTTTATGATTTGGTAGTCATTCGATGATAGAGAACAATAATAATAAAAGAAAGAAGTTAATAAAAAAAAGTAAAAATGCATCAAAAGTAGTTATCAAAGTAAGAGAAATCATCTACAGTTGTTGCCCCTAGATTTCTCAACATGGTATCAGAGCTAAGGTGAATACATCAAGGAAGGGCAACACGAAGAAGAATACTCAAGGGCCGAAGTATAAATAGATCATCTTTATCAATCATCAAGAAGGACCATTCATATCAAGGATCATCACATCTCAAAGATAGAAGATCTCAAAACCCTAGCTCATCCAAAGAAGGGTTATATGCTTGAAGCGTTATTGGGAATCTCACACATTCTACAATCACTATCACAAGGAAGGAAGAACAAAGCACTTTTGGGTCTGTTTTCTGAGCTATATTCTCCACACGTGCGAAGTATTAGGACATCCTTCTGCATCAACAAGTATCGAATTGTAGCCACCATAAAGGGTCAAGTTTTCTGCCAAGAAAGGTCTCCTTTGCAAATCGAAATAATTGGAAAAAGAAGTCAAGTCAAGCGAAGTAGATAGGAGGAAAATTTGTCCATGTTCTAGTCACTCGTATGATCTAGGATTACTGTAGAAAAGGCTGAAATTGCAGAACTGCTACAACAAGCCGAAATTCTGAAGAAGGGCCGAAATTTGAGATTGTGAAACAAGTTTGACTAGCATTGACTTTAAGGAAGAGGAGCAGGAAAAAGCGTTGAGCCAAGGATCACTTCTGAAGGAAGACATCTTCACCAAGGAGACATCTATTATCTACATCATCATCAAAATCAAGAAGGCATCAAGTTGAATATTTCATCATCTAGGAGTATCTTCACTTGACAAGTAAGTTTCTTTGTATCTATATCTGATTTTGTCAAAATGACTTCATTTTGTAAGGAGAGCAACAATTTGGTTGGGTCGTCAAACTTTATTGCATGGATGAAGAGGATAGATTTGATCCTCATAGAAAATAAAGTCATTGATCATGTTAAGGGTTTTATTGTCGAATGTTCAAAGGAAGAAGGAATAGCCTCATACTTTAGGAGGGTGTAAGAAATATGAGACCAATTGCAAGAGTTGGGGAAATAATGTCCAATAAGGAAATAATCACTGTGGTGCTCAGGATTGGGGCAACTTCATATCAAGCGTTTATGGAAAGAAGGAAGCCACCTCATTCAGTGAACTCTGGTCGTTATGTACAATTGAAGAAACCAGGTTAAAAACAAAAAGCGATGTGGGACTAAGTGAATAAATTCAAGCATTTGCTGCCGTGGCTAAAAGAAAAGGAAAAGTTTGGGAAGTTTGGTCTTTAGAAAAAGAGGAAGGATATGTCAAAGATCCAATGCTATGGCTGTCAGGAATATGGGCATCACAAGAAAGATTGGCCGACATTCAAGAAGGACAACAAGAGGAAAGAAAGAAATGAAGCTCATATCACCAAAGAAGTGGAAGAACCTGATGAGAAGAAATCCAAAGGGATAGATCTTCACTATTAGGGTTCCTCCAATGAATAACAAGGAGAAGTAGGAGGTGAAAAGACCTCTACCATGACAATCAAGATGAGAAGCATTATGACTAGATGCATCTTAGTATAAGATGGCATCATATTAGAAGCATATTGTTAAAACAAGAGCTCATTAGAAAAGCTTTAAAGGATAGTTGATGTAGAAGTCTACATGATTGTAGCAGTCATCATAGATTCCCAACTGGTCCAAACTGATTGGTTTTGCTAAAAAATCGGGCCGGTTCATTAATGGTGCACATGGCGAGGACGAGGACCCACAGGTGGTGTTTTTAGGTGGTTTCAAAGGAAACCATGGGCATTTTGCCTCCAAAATCTCCCCCAATAACCTTATAATAGCAGACCTGAGCTCCTATTTGCCTCACACTTCTCATTTCAAGTTTTTCTGAGCAATGAGGACTTGGAGAGTTCTGCAACACCAAGTTTTGCAGCGACGACGACAATTTTAGAGGTTCTTTGTCATCTTGGAGCTGGTTTGTGTTGATTTGGGGTAGCATCGGATGTGCATAAAGTCTCAAACATTGTGGAGAGGCTTGGACACATAAGCATTCCAGATAACCCAGAAATCGATTTGGGAAATTCCACCTAGAGACAGTTTTATTTAATAAATTAATTATTTTTAATGAGACCCCAAGTCTAAACTTAGGAAATTAAAATAATTAATGGGTGTTAATCTAAACTGTGGGTGTAACTTCTAGAAAAAGCAGATCAAGTCAAAATGTAATCTTAGCCATTGATTGGAGATCTAATCTCGGACGTTGAAGTCTCAACGAGAAGCCTATAAAGAAGACTAGGGTCATTTGGAAAAAGGACACTGAGAGATCAAGAGATCAAATTTTCTGAAGTGAGCAGTGCTCAGAGGAAAACTTTGATCGAGAGATTCTCATGTAGAGAGGGGCAAAAGAAGTTTTGGTCGGAGGATCTTCTCCGGGGCTAAGAATACTCAACAGAGAGGCAAAGAAAGATGCAGAGGAGGCAACACAGTGCCCAAAGAGGGTGACGCAACACCCAAAGAGGGTGACGCAAGGCCACGAAGGCCACACGCAGAGGCAACACAGTATTCTGAGCAGAAGTCTGAGATTTTGCTGGGAGATCGGGATTCTGAGCTAGGAAGGATGGAATCAGTTTCTAGAGAGCAGATCGATCCAGCAGAGGAAGTGACATAGTCCTTCAGAGGTCCCCACACAGGCCTATGCAATTACTGCGTAGAGGCAGCACAAAGGGTGCTTTGATTTCGTCAGTTCAGCTACCGAATCAGCCGAGACTTGCAGAGTGAGGTAATCTCACAATTTTTCTTCTGCTGAGTGATATTCTCTGTATTGGATAGCCAACAAGGCATCCAAAGATCGTATCTGAAATAACTACTGCTTAATAATAAAACCCTCAGATTTGCTGCACCAGTTTTCCCACATTGGGTTTTTCCGGGGACGTTTGTCCAAAAACAACGGTGCCCTGTGTGATGTTTTTCTTTCTGCTCAGTTTTTGTTTCGCCATATTTAATTAATTAAGTGAAGGCCACAGTAGTATCTTGCTTCAGTATTTTCAGTAGAACATTGTAAATAAGTTGTTCATTTAATAACAAGTAGGTGAAGTAAATTCAGTTGGCTGCAGCAGGATTCCGGACTTGGAATTTTCACAGTTTGGAGCTATCTAGTGGAGTTGGTGTCTATGGGAGGAGGCTTTGGCAGCTGGTTATCATTCTTGGGTCTGATTTCTCTCTTTAAAACTTCCGGATTTGAGTGCTGTCCCTGTTTTTAATTTTTTTCTCCCTTTTCAAGTAAAAAACAACCACTCTTTGTAGGCTAAATCTGCCTCTTTTTGGTTTTCAAATTTATCATAGGTTTTGCATTTTACTTAGTTGCATTTTTCTCTTTCTATTTGCTGATCTCTTTCCCTTCAAATCTGAAATTTCATCATCCACCATGACCTCAAAAGCCAAATGTACTGCATGGATTCATTGTGATGTTGTTGATAGCAAAATGTTGTGCAAATATTGCAACCAACCAATGGGAGACGAGGTATCAATAGGTTGAAACAACAGCTGGCCGGTATAAGAGGCCAAGTAACCCCCTGTGATGCATCGGATAAAGTGATAGGGCCTATCAAGGCAGAATACCTTGAAAAGTTTGAGAAGTTTGAGTAGGTGAAGATAAGGGAAATGGCTATACAAGCAGAAATTACAAGCAGTAGTTTGATGAGTGATTATGTTGATCAATGATTTGTAGTAGGCCAGTGACCTAGTAGCTTGAATTGTAGCATTGTTTTTGGACTTTAGAGACCATTTAGAGCCTTGTTGATAATGTATCTTGTAGATGATATGTATTGCACCAAGTGCCATTTTGATATATGCACCCTTATATAGATTGTTTCTAATGGTTTGGAATCATGGTTTGAAATCTTAAAAATAAAATTTTCATTAAAAATTAATTATTTTATGTATTTTCTTCAATTATGGTTCATTGAATCTGGTTCAATCTGGTTTGATCCGGTTCCAGTTCGAACCCTAGTTTGATAGGTGGCCCGGTTTAAATTCTGGTTCCAGTTTTTAAAACTATGAATGTTATACAGGAAAATGTACGAACAAAGGAACTCCCATTGTCAAGCAATCTCATTAACTTACAATAATTCTATCAGTTGTTAAATAATTGAGATTTTAATATCTTGGACGAAATTAATTTATTATCACTCCAAACAAATCAATCATCATTCACATCATTTTGACTGTATTTAGTATCAATTTGAGGACGTCGATATTACAGGAAACCACATGCAAAAGATATAATATTTCACCTGCTTATTGCCAGATTGGGGGAGGAACATGACAGGTTGGTTATAATGCCAAGAACTCTGAACATGTGAACATTTATAACCAAAAATAGAGGAGAGCAGTTTTTCTACTTGAAGTTTTACTGAGGAGAGATTGTGGCCATTACAGCTTAATATTTCCACGGTACTGTCAATAAATTGTAGATTTCAATAAAAACTTAGCAATTTATATTCTTGCCTGTGTCAATAGTGAGAAGTTACTCTTATAAACTCTGGAGTTCATTCATATTACTGGTTTGCTTCTCTAGTACCCTTCACCATTTTTTTTTCTCATATCTGTTTCTGTCAACATTGTTTTAAAGGCTAGTTTTATTTCCAAGGTGTTGAAAAGAGTAGACATCCTTGAGTTTTTCTTCGATTTTGAGCAGAAAAGAAAATAATTTAGGTATGATAGTTTTAGGGAAAATGGCTATTCCATTACTGAGGACTAGTTTAAATAACCCAAAGGTGCCTTTCTAAAAATGCCTATTCCATTACTGAGGACTAGTTTAGATAACCCAAAGGTGCCTTTCTTAATGCAGATTCTTGGCATGTCCGGATTGAAGATGGAGGTTGAAGTGCCGGTGGATTGAAGATCAGTGGCCCTGCCCACGTTGCTCCATAAATTCTTCTTTTATTGTCTCTTATCAATTTCAATCGGAAGCTGAGCTTTGGCATTTGTGCAAACTGTAATTCCTTGCAAAGTTGCTTATAGGTGTATGTATGCCTGCTCAGCCTTATTAAAACCTCTTTATTTTTTCATTACGCATGGTGGAATTCTAACTGCAGAGCTAGGTTTGGTCTTTCGTCCAAGATGGTTTACCTACATTTGATGGAGAGGAAATTGAATAGAACGCATAAGAGTATCCATCTCAGGTTTTTGTGAACTATTATCAACATATTATGCTACACGTTCAGGGCTTTGGATATAAATGATAATATGCATGAAGGGGAGGCCGTAAATTGCAATTATGTCATAAAATGCTCATGCTTTCAGATGAAGGGACTAGTTGCATTACATATGCTTCACAATTCATTCTATTTCCTGCCTAAAGTTTCTGTAGCAAACATCATGATTGACATGCCATTCCAAGTTACCTTGTCGGGAAATCCTCTGTTGAGAAGTATATACTGCATTTCTATTTGGTTAGTTCAGTTATAGTACCTTGATTGCAAATTACATATATAACTAGAATATTTGTTCATAATCCCAAGATTGTCTCAATATTGACCATGTTTAATGTTTTTTTTTAAATATAAATTTAATGCTCCAGAATTAGTTAAAGTTCTTTTAAGGGTTCTATTTGGTTAGTTCAGTTATAGTTACCTTGATTGCAAATTGCATATGTAACTAGAATATTTGTTCATAATCCCAAGATTGTCTCAATATTGACCATGTTTAGTATTATTTTTTGAATATAAATTTAATGCTCCAGAATTAGTTAAAGCTCCTTCAAGGGGTCTCCAGTTATTTTAGGTCTATAAAGCTTTCCAATTTTCATGTACTTTTCCTACTGTATGATGCCACTACACGTCGCTACATTATAATAAAATTTGATGTTTTTTGTACGGACACCGTATTTATTTGAAAATGAATGGTGTTTGGCCTCCATATTTTTCAAGTAGATGCGGGTTAGTTTTCTTTTTAATTTATAAATTGGTAAATTAGATTGTAGAAATGAATGGTGTTTGGCCTCCATGGTTTTCAAGTAGATGTGGGTTAGTTTTCTTTTTAATTTATAAATTGGTAAATTATATTGTATATATGTTTTTCTGCCTTGACAAAATCAACATTAAAATGGTGTTTTTAAAAAAAATCTATCTGGGGTGTTATGCTCGACCTGCCCAGTTTTTTTATTGAATCAGCAACATTTTTTCATTTATTATTATTATTATTGTTATGTTTTTTTAAATATGGGGTATTATGCTTGACCTACCCAGTTTTTTTATTGAATCAGCAACATTTTTTCATTTATTATTATTATTATTGTTATGTTTTTTTAAATATAGGGTATTATGCTTGACCTACCCAGTTTTTTTTATTGAATATATATATATATATAATGTGGGGTATTATGCTCGACCTGCTGAGTTTTTTTTATTGAATCAGCAACATCTAGATGGTTGATTGAACATCAAACAGATTTAACAGTTTCTATCGAGCAATTTCTTTCCTTAGAAAATTTGCATAGTTGCTCCTAAGTTCTGAATGGTTGTCAATCCCTTGGAAAATTACTAGCCGTGATAAATAAGCAAAGTGCATGAAAACATTGTTGTATGGAAGTCTTCTTATGTCTATATACAGTCTATTCCTCAATACTAGCTAGTTAAATGACCTTAGATTTCAGTCTTATTAGCAGCTCATTTCACATAAGTTCTTGTTAACCAATTTTTAAAATGTGAAATTGAATTGGAATGTTATTGATAATACAATGCAAAAAAAGAGGTGTATTTAAAGGACAAATGAGTGCAAATAAGCCAATTGTTCTTATTGATTAGGCTTGATATGAGTGTTTTTTTTGTTTTGTTTTTTGGAATTAAATCTGTGGTTCGAGGACTCCAGAGATAGGTTACCGTTTTGTCCATGGAATATTTGTACCAGGCAGATCTACTCGAATGGATCACTTCTTGCTTTCTGTTCTGTCCATAGAATATTTGTACCGGGCAAGATCTACTCAAATGGATCACTTCTTGCTGTCTCAATCACAGAGTCTGACCCCAAGGGTGTCAAGAGGATTGAACCTGTGACCTCTCAATAACATAGGTGCTTTACGACGGGGACTCGACCAATTGAGCTAACCATCGGGGCTTAAGCTAGATAAGATTTATGTTTAATAATAATCACATTATTATTAATTATACTTTGTACTCTTTAAGTTTTAAGAGTCCATAAGGTGACTTGTTAATCAAGTGCCATGATATTTGCTATGCAAAAGTTAATTTATATATAAGCTATATCTAAACACAATGATAGTTGATTGTATGGTTAATTTTTTCACAAGATATTTCATTGTTTTGTGTATCTCATCATTAAATTGAATAATATACAATCTATATATAAGCTATATCTAAACACAATGATAGGTGATTGTATGGTTAATGTTTTCACAAGATATATAATTGTTTTGTGTATCTCATCATTACATTAGATAATATACAATCTCTTTATGGATGACTTCTCTTCTTTATGGTTATCCAACATAAACTTTGGCTTATGTTCATTTGTGGATTACCTTGAGATTGTATTGTATGCATGTATTCATATAAATAAGTCCTCATTTCTATTCATTTGCAACATCAAGTAATGCAATACATTATATGATATTCTCTTGTAATATTTGGGTGATTTGCACCCTTTGTGCATCACTAGTGTTTATTGGAGTCTATTGATAGCTAATCTAAACCTTTGATGATCTTTGAATTTTTAAAATCAACTTTCATGTCTAAGGTAAGAGTTGAGAGATGCAATAGGTATAGACTAGATTAGTTAGCCTAAGTAAGCCTTGTAAACTATGTGTTGAGACATTGGTCTAAATAATTATTAGTTAGAGACACTTTGATGTAAATAGTAACAACTAAAAGATTAGTTGCATATACTACTTTAAAATAATAATAAAAGATCATACATGTCTTTTCATGAAATACATGCCCCTTTTAAATACGAAAAATGAAAAGAGCAAAGCATTCAATTTTAGTTGAACTACAATATTAGAGATTTTTAACATTTTTGACAAATCACTGAAAATATAGAGGATTTGGTATAAAAGACCTCAAGTTCAATATCAACAAGTTATGGATATTTTTTAATAAGAGGGTACAACATAACACATTTTCCAGGCCTAAAAAGCAAAAGAATACAATAGAATAAAACATTTAAAGCATAATTTTACTGAAATGCATTTGAATACGAATATAACGGTTTATGTTGAGCTAGCTTTGACCATTAGCTTAATTGGTTGATGTCGTTGTTGCAAGGTTAATTTTGGTAATCCAATGCATTATGTATCTCCTTGGTTTGATTCCCACTAGGTTAAGCACACTTGTTAATGTTGCATGCTTTACATTGGGTACCATTCTTAGAATGAGGAGAAGTGTGGGGAGTTTCAGGGGGAGTAATTTGTGAGGAAAAAGAAAACAATTTGTGCTGAGCATATTTATAATGTTTCCTATTGTAAAACAAACTTATAGAGCTACGCTAATAAGTAGATTCCCTAGAAAATGAAGTATGTCTACTAATTCGTAAAAGAATGACTCTGTAAGTTGAGATATAGGTGGAAATCTCTTAAAGGTATTTAAAAGTACAAATGGTTAGGGCCTTTGCTATAGTAGAGGAAACATGTTAAATGTATAAAACAACACATAAAGCATAAAGTTTTAGAGATACAGGGAGGATGCTCTAAAGAAATGACCATCTATTCATTGTGTGAGATTCCTTGGTTAAAAGCCCACAATATTCATTGGGCTAAGAGGGTTTAATACTTTTATTTTGCAACAAAGATGATAAAGTCAACATGGATCCTAGGGGCCATCTTTGTGGGGAATCTTTGACTAATATTGATTAAGTGGACTCGTTGTTTTGACACTAAGGAAGAGGGTGTCCAAAATCTCTATAAAGGAAATTTCCTTATTTTCCCATTGAATTATGATGAGTGGAAGTATGTGATATTATAGAGAATAACCTTGGATTCTACATAGATTAACAAAAACGCTATAAGAATGAAGAAGACATTAGTGGCAAGGATGTGTGTTGATCCAGGTGGATATTGTTGGCCACCTGCCTATTCCACTTAGGGCACCACCATTTTTTCTTTTAGTTTTTTAATTTCTTTAATTATAATATAGTTTACTATTTTTAGCAGTTTTTCGTGTACTGAACTTTTAGAGCCGTTTTGAGGCCCTAAATGACGTTTCTTGGGAAAACCGGGAGCAACATGGGTTTATAGACCGATGTTGCTCACTCAAAAGTTGTAGTCTCCGGATAGATCTTTCTAACAAGGTATTGAACGCGTCAAAGGAAGATCGTATGCCAAAGTTACGTTATCAATTTACCCAAATGGGGCCAATAGTTTTGGTGCTTCATCTCCTAGGGTTAGGTTTTTGGATGTTTAGGATTTTCTATTGTTTCTCAATAATAAATAGGCCCTCGAGCCTCATTGTAACACAGTTCAGAGGCCTGTAGCCACCACATCTCTTCTCAGAGATAAGCTACCAGCGCCGTAGCTAATTTATTTCCATTCTATCTGTAAACAAATTTCAGTTCTTTGATATTAATGAAATGAAGTGTTATTTCAGCTGCATCTTTGTATTTATGGTTATGTGTATTCTGTTGCGTTTCTGCATAAATTTAGATAAGTAGTATCAGAGTGGTATGCTCTTTCTCGATCCTTCTTTGCATGTCCCCAACGAGGTCAGGATATAAGGAGTTAGGGCTCGATCTGGTTGAACCTTTGCAAGATCAACCTCGCAAACCCCGACCACTGCCCATTAGGGACGAAAAGAAAGATGAGGGAGCAGGAGATCCTATCAAACTATTGTTCAAGGAGGCCCTCAAAAATTAAAGGAACGGGATGATGGACAACTTTTCCCATATCCTTCAACGACTGCCCACCGACGACGCATTTGCATCCAGCAGCCACTTTGGAGGCGCGACTCCCTTTAAGGTACAAGTAAACTTTGGCATTCCCATATTTGAGGGCCAAATAGATGCAGACGTCGTAGATAGATGGTTGAATCTATTAAAAAGATATTTCTCGGTTCATAACTTTTCTGACCAGGAGAAGATTAGTTTTGCACTCCTCAAAGCTACCCCCCATGTTAAGGACTGGTAGGAAAACTGTTGTGAGAAAAAGGACAAGATGAAACCCTCTCTGTTCTTGGCCATACCCACTTGGAATTCTTTCCAAGATGCCATCAAGGAACAATGCTATCCCGTGGGGATCTATGAGGACAAGTACATACAATGGACTACGAGCGCGATAACAATATAGAAATTTGAATAAGCGATATGTTATCCAGAGATTCTCCCCCGATCACACTATTTTAGCTTCATGCATAATACGAGAATCTCTTCTACCATTGATCATCACATGCGGAAATAAAATCAATTGCATGCACACATTAAAGCCATAAAGAAATTCACACACATATGAACACGATGTATTTCATGGGAAAGCTTAAAGGTAAAAACCCCCAACTATCTGTATATTATACATGTCATGGAGATCATGTAACAATCATAGTACAAAGCTCTTTGCAAGCTCTCATGCACTACCTCCCTTGCTACACACTATCAAGCTAGATCTAGCAAAACTCATGCTCCAACCTTTAGCCACTTGATAGCCAACCTGAATTGCATGTTTCAATGTTATGGGATGGTCTCTTTATATAGATAAACCACCTGGATTGAACTGCTCAATCCTCATTGATTACTCCACCTATCTGTGTGTTGCAAATAGCAACAGTATAGTCACAACTGATAGTTAACTTGCTCTTTCACCTATTTCTGCACTGGTCTCCACTGAAACTGTCCATGCACTGAAGTTAACTGATGTATTCTTTAGTTGATTTATGAGTTTATAATTAGTGAATTAATTAATAATTAATTCACACCACTCTCACTAATTGTATCTATTAGTTAACTTGGATACAAAAAGCTCAACTATATTTAGATTAGTTAAACTGAATACAACTCCGCTAACTTCCTCAATCAACTCCACCAAACTCTGTCACATGAGTTCTAACTGAAGTCATCATGCAATAGCTTCACTTAAACCCTAGGAAAAGCGTATTTCCTTCTGTCAGCTGCATGTGCCACATCCAGGCATCAAACTGAAGTGCTCCAATAGAATAAGATAATGTTAAGAGTCCAAATATTATTAAGAGTAAATAATATTTGACTTCCATATTTTTAGGAGAGGCAGTCTAAAAATAGCCTTTGACCTCTTTGACCTAAAAAATAGAGTCCCATCTATTTTTACCAACATGACACATACTCCAAGAATCTCCAATGGAATCTGATCTCTCTCATGCCACTCCATAGGATTGCCAAAAATAGACATAGTCTAAAAATAGATTTTAGACAAAAAATCACATGTGGTCCCCACCTAGTTTAGGTGATCACTTTCCAACTGGGTGGAAAGATGTTTCGGGGAGGCCTCCTTCTGTTTCTTGTTGCCAATTTCAACAAACAAAGGGATCAAGATGTGCATGAGCTGACGAATCTGTTCCATACCATGCGCACAAAGTTGGGTATCAAAGATTCAGAGAAACATTTGGTGCTAAAGTATCGCAGTTGTCTGCACAGATACATTCAGGAGGAAATGGAGTTCTTCGACATCTCCTCGCTTGGTACGGCATACCGGTATGCTGCCAAGATTGAGCAGAAATTCAAACAGAAGAAGCGAGACTTTGGATCTGCGAATCAAAAGCAAGGAAAAGGTGCCTCCAAACCGCAAAACAAAGGACAGAGCATGGCGGCTAAAGACAACCTGTCGAAAGGCGCAAGCAAAGAACAACCATGAAGCTAAAGGACACGGGAAAGTGGTGTGACTTCCATAAGAGCTCCCTCTCACAACACGAAGTGTCGAGCTAAGCGATCCTTGAGTGGCCAAAATGAGGGTTTACGAATCGGATGCATGTACGACTCGGGAATCGAGAACCGACAGGGGAATGAAAAGCAGTTATTGATGCGAGGCCAACGCATGTGATTGCCCTTTGCGAAGTCCCGCAGGAGGAACCGGAAGATCCCGAGGAGGAGGAGGAGCATCTCTTCCACTCCCCGAGATGTGGGTAAAAGGGTTTCCCGCTACGAGTTCATTGTCGACGGTGGGAGCAAAGAACCTCACTTCGACGAGAGGTCATGAAGGCTGTTGGGCTTACTTGAACCATAACACACCCACATCGTACACCATCGGGTGGCTTCACCGGACGGGATGTAAACGTCGACCAACGATGCGAGTCTTCCCTACAACATCAAGCCCTTCACGGATGAGGTATTATGTGACATTGCTCCTCTTGATGTTTGTGATGTATTATTAGGCCAACCTTACTTGTGGAGGTGACATGCTTTGTATGAGTCCCGACCTCGCGCTATTATTGTTACTTTGGGCAATAAGTTGTACAGTATACTAGAGGTACCACCACCTACCGCTATCTCTTTGGTTACTGCAAAACAATTCAGTAAGCTCATTTCCAAAACCGGGAAATTTGTTTTCCGGATGATCTGCCCCCAGGGCAAGAAGAAGACTGTGACAACGACCTCTAAACAGGGCTCCTCCGCACGACAACAACGAATGGACAAGGTCATGGAGGAGTACAGGGACATCTTCACCTCACCCACAGGGGTGCCTCTGCACTGTCAGGTCAAGCACCCCATTGATTTGACCCCAGGTGCGTCGCTGCGCAATGGACCAATCTATTGATGCTCTGTTCTCAAGAACGATGAAATTAAGAGGCAGATTCAGGAGCTATTGCAGAAAGGTCACATCTGGCCGAGTTCATCGCCCTGTGGGAGCCCGATCGTGTTGGTACAAAAGAAGGATGAGACTTGGAGACCCTGTATTGACTATCGAGCACTGAACAAGATCACTGTTCGGAATAGGTACCTGATCCCATGGATTGATGACCTTCTGGACCAATTCAAAGGGGCGAAATATTTTAGCAAGATCGACTTGAAGTCTGGGTATCACCAAGTACCAATCGAACCCTCTGATATATGGAACATTGCCTTCAAAGCCAAGGAGGGCCTTTTCGAATGGCTGGTCATGCCTTTCAGGTTGACGAATGCTCCTGCAACCTTCATGAGGTTGATGGAAAACATCTTGCGGCCATTCACCAACTTATTTGTAGTAGTGTACTTGGATGACATTCTGATCTTCAGCTAGACTTTGGAAGAGCACCTCCACGACATCCGACAGGTCCTCCAAACATTGCAGCAACACAAGTTGTGTGCCAATTTGGAGAAGTGCACTTTTGGCACGACCTAGGTTCAGTATCTGGGATACATTATTGATGAATGGGGGGTGGATGTGGATCCAACCAAGATCCAAGTCATTTGAGATTGGCCAACCCCAACCACTCTAACAGAGCTTCGCAACTTTCTGGGTCTTGCTAATTTCTACAGCATGTTTGTGTTGGGATTCTATCATATCATTTGGCCCTTGAGTCAAGTCACCAAGGGAGGAGCGAAAGAAAAATTCTTTTGGTCGGAATCTCAACAGAAGACATTCGTAGAATTGAAACATCGCCTCTGCTTTGCCCAGTGCTCACATTACCAGACTTGCAACAACCATTTGAGATCGAGATAGATGCCTCTGACTATGCTATTGGGGTAGTTCTTACTCAACAGGGGCATCCAATGGCATATCACAGTGAGACATTGTCTGACACAGTCCGCAAGTCTCCCACTTATGACAAAGAAATGTATTCCATTGTGTAGGCTTGTCGACAATGGAAGCATTACATTTTGGGGAAGGAAACGGTCATCCACACAGACCACCGACCTCTGCAATTCATACATACACAAGGAAGTTGCAGAACAATCGCCATCAGAAGTGGTCCACATATCTGTAACAATTTCATCTGAACATCAAGTACAAGAAGGGAAACACCAATAATGTTGCAGACTGCCTTAGTTGACCACCGATCATAGCTCTAACCACCATTCTCAACTCTTGTGGGCAAGAGACTTTTGATTGGCCGCTTCTCTACAAGAGCGATCCAGAATTCGTCTACACATACAAAACACTCTTGGAGGGTACACAAGTTCTAAAATTTCACCTCCAAGATGCACTGCTATGTCACTTGGGACACCTTTGTGTTCCTTCAAGCGAGCGTGCCAAGATGATTTGGGAAGCACACTACAGTCAAGTCGCGGAGCATTTCGAGGTCGAGAAAATAGTGGCAGTATTGTAGAAGTATTTCTATTAGACGAACCTTCGACAGGATGTCAGGAAGTACATCAGATCTTGCAGTTCTTGCGCAGTCGCCAAACCGACCATCAAGAAGCAAGGCCTCTATACTCCGCTACCTACCCATAGTCGACCTTGGGAATCCATCTCCATGGATTACATGTTGGGCCTTCCTTCTACTAAGCATGGAAACAACTGTGTTTTTGTGGTCGTCGACAGGTTCTCGAAGATGGCCATTATGGCGGCCTGCAAGAAGAATATCACAGCATAAGCCATTGCTAAACTCTTCTTTGAATGAGTGTGGGTGCACTTTGGGATCCTGCAGTCTATCATCTCAGATTGGGACACAGGTTCCTCAACACATTTTGGTCCAAGCTCTGGTCAATGTTGGACACCAAGCTCACCAAGTCCACATCTTTCCATCCCCAAACTGATGGCGAGATAAAGGTCGTCAACAAGATGCTTGTACACATTCTGTGCATGTACAATTCAAAGCATTCACACACATGGAATGAAAAGCTCCCCTATTTACAACACAGTTATAACCGAGCCCTCCACAACTCAATTTGCCACAACCCCTTTCAGGTGGGCTTGGGATTCCAACCACTATGTCCCATTGACGTAGCCATGCCATTTGCGACTACTCAGGCCGATTAAGCTCATGTCTAGTTTGAAGTTCACAAAGCGAACAACTTCATCGAGCACATTCAGCACATCCACCAACAGGTTCATGACATATAAGACAGAGCCAATGATAAGTACAAGCAATGATATGATCAACATTGGGTGCCACACAACTTTCAGGTGGACGACAAAGTGTGGCTACATTTGAAGGAGTGTCCCACTGGACCTCACCGCAAAATTCACCCGCTCCGATATGGGTCATACACCATCACCAAGGCTGTAGGGACCAATGCCTTCGAGCTTAGTATTCCACCATTCCTTGGTCTGTACCCAGTATTCAATGTGGACTGCCTTCGGCCCTCCTACTCACCTTTACTAGACACCTCCGACATTGCAGCACAACTCACACCAACAGAGTTAAACCCAGACTACATGGAATAGATCACCACAGATTGTATCATGGACATGCAAATCAAGAACACTCTCTAGCAGAAGATCCAACTGTATCGGGTTGTCAAAGCTGGCCAACTCCTGCACCAAGGCAAGTGGTTCACCAGGGACCAAGTTTAGCAAAAGTTTCCTCATCTCATGGAGGAACTCAATGCAATGGGGACCATTGCTTCCTAAGGGGCAAGGAATGATCCAGGTGGATATTGGTGGCCACTTGCTTATTCCACTTGGGGCCCCACCATTTTTTCTTTTAGTTTTTTAGTTTCTTTAATTATAACACAATTCATTATTTTTAGCAGTTTTTCGAGTCCTGAACTTCTAGAGCCGTTTTGACGTCCTAAACGATGTTTTTTTTGGAAACACAGGAGCAACATGGGTTTATAGATTGATGTTTCTCACTCAAAAGTTGTAGTCCTCGGATAGATCTTTCTAACGAGGTATTGAGCGCGTCAAACAGAGATCGTATGCCAAAGTTACGTCTCCAGGAAATTGATGTACCAATTTACCCAATCGGGGCCCATAGTTTTGGTGCTTCATCTCTTAGGGTTAGGTTTTTGGATGTTTAGGGTTTTCCATTGTTTCTCAATAATAAATAGGCCCTCGAGCCTTATTGTAACACAGTTCAGAGGCATGTAGCCACCACATCTCTTCTCAACGCCCTAGCTAGTTTATTTCCATTATGTCTGTAAGCAAATTTCAGTTCTTTGATATTAATGAAATGAAGTGTTATTTCCGCTGCATCTTTGTATTTATGGTTATATGTGTATTCTATTATGTTCATGCATAAATCTGGATCATGTGTGGAGCTATATATTACTATCAGTTTGCAAGATGAAATAAATATCAGTGTGGGTGATATCATTTTCTAGGAAAGTTTGGATTACAAACATTCTCTCTTTTTTTTTTTTCTTCAGTGAAAATATTTCAATTCTTATGGACATCTTCATATAGATTTCCCTTGCAGAAATGATGCTAATTTCCATAAAGATTTGTTTGGTGATAGTTGATGATCTCAAGAATTGTCCTTATTTGTTCATCATGTTACCATTTATTAAACTAGTATGAACCCCCAAACATTTTAGCTTTGTATCTTACCTACCATAACTGTTGTCAATTTATAACATTAATAATAATAATAATAATCTAATTTTATAGTCACGACCAATAAAGACACCAAATTCGTGTATGACACCCCCTTAGCTTTTGCTTGCAAATGGATGTGTTTTGACAATTATGAACGTGTGTGATAATGTAATGTACCTAGGGAGAATAATATGGGCTACCTAGGGATAATCAATGTAATATGGCCATAAAAATGGAGTAAACCCATTTTGCAATTAAAAGGAAATAATATAATAATAAGGGGTATTTGGTATAAGATGAGTAGTAATGCTCATGAAAAGTGTAAATACACATTAGTATTATTGTATTGAATGTGTGTTGAATTATATTATTTTGGATATAGAGTGATTCTTTCCATAAGGAGTATTTGATGGTGCTACCTTACCTCAAACATTTTTCTCTATATTTTTGGTGTTGTTTATGGTGAATGTTTGGAGATAATCTGGTGTTTTTGTGTTATCTTGGAAGTTTTATGGGGAATATCTTATATCTTTGAAGCTATATTGTAAGTGGTATTAGATCTCTTTCTTTGGCATAATGTGAGAGAATTTTGAGTACAAATTTAAAGATTTTTTCTTTCTAATTTTTGACAAGAAAAAAAGACAACATTCAAGTCGATTTTTGAAACCTTTTGTGTAGGATTTGAAGAATCCTCCTCTAAAAATAATACACAATTAGAAAAAAAACCGTTCAAAATGGAGTATGTGAAGTGAAGTTATCAATAATTAAAAATCAACAAATTCTTGGGTTTTTTATCTAGGTGATGGCCACAAATTTTGTTGGTAGAATTTAGGTCAACATTTGAAACACTTTGTGTAGAATTTGATGAATCTGTAATATTCTTGTTTAGCAATTCTGCTAACCAGAATTTTAATTCTAGCCAATTTTGATAATATCACAATTTTGACTTAGGAAATGTGGATTTGGGGACCCTCAAATAAACTTAGGCAACTATATGCCTCTAGACATTAGGCTGAGGCGAAATATTGTGATAGTAGTGGAGGATGGGGCCCAATGAGGAGAAATTGGGGCCCACATGGAGGCAACACACTAATTGGAGCGTATTGGAGTCTAGAGGCACGAGGTGGAGCCCAACAGAACATTGGGCAACCTTGGATAATAGGAAGCATGCAGCTCATTCTTGGATTCATTCATTCAATTATCTTTCTGGTTGTCATTTTGACATAGCACGCTTGTGCCGGGTGCCAAGTCTGCATTGTTGTTTAGCACAAGAGATTTTTCAGACGAAGATCTCAACCTCGGCCTCGAGGGATTTCGAGTGCCCGCTCAGGAGAGGAGTCTTATCATTTTGGAGGATATTTTCACAGCAAAGATTACAGGAGGAGCGTTTTCACTTTAGGGACTGCGTGGAGGACGCAATCACTGCATAGTGGAGGACACAACACATGGAGAGAAGTTGTTCCGGGAGGGGAGAAGAGAGATAGTTGCAGCTGAGATTTGGTGGGGAGGCTTGGAGCTTCCTAATAGAGATTTTTGTGGCATTTTGGAGACTTCCAACAGCAGGATTTACAGGAGGATCGATTTACCCAGTGACGTAGTGAGCCAAGCCCAAGAGGGGCCAATTTCCGAGGTCAAGCTTTGGGCGAACCTTTTTTGGGTTTTTCTGTGTTTATTGAGGAGAAGCCAAGATTAATTTGGCAGAATTTTCTGGGTAGATTTGAGGTGTCAAACATAAATCCTAACTCAACCAGTAGCTAGAGGAGCTAAGGGAAATTGGCGCTGAAATTCTGGGTTCAACATTTGGCCAATTCCTTCGTGGGTTTTTGTAGGTTTCTTGAGTAGAGTCTGGGGCTAAAGTCCCATAATTTTCTGAGTAGTGTAGTAGGCCCTAGCAAGATTTCTTTAGGAGCAGTAGCAAAATTTCTGAAAAATTGCAGTGTAGAGTTACAACCATACAGTGTACCATCAATGGGGGATTTCAGCATTGATTCAGAGGGCTTCTCTAGCTTACCTTGAGCAAGCCCAAGTTCCTTCATTCCAACACCTCCATTGTACTCATTTCCAACAAATTAATAGAATGGCTCCACTCAATTTCATGGCTCAATTTGTGTTCTAATGGCGTGATTTTTATTTGTTATTGTTTAAAGTATTTTAATGCCTGATATTACTATAATTTACTATTAGGAATATTACAAGGGTATCAGAACCATGATCTTGGCCAACTGTGGGGTAACCAATTAGATTAGGGAAGATTTATGCATGTATACACAGTGACAAGTTAAACCATAGAAAAACCATGGCACAACGAGGATTTAATTACTGCAAAATCTTGACCGAATTTATGAAGGTTTCAGACCAGACCTATCCACTTCCTTGAAGGAGAGACACTAGAGTTGCACAGACCATGGGGGTGCAGCCATATACACAGGATCATGGGGAGTGGATACACCTATTATGGCGTAGCGATCACCCGTGTTGGAGACTTCCTTGACCGAGTCGGTTTACATCTTAGTGGAGAGAGTAAAGCCTACCCCAGTAGTGCCATCCATTGAGGTGATGACCGGGGTAGTGTCCAAGTTTTTGGGTGATAACAACACACAACAGATGGGTGAGGTATCAGAAGATGTATCCACCCTTGATGAGGTGCTAAGAGATATAGAGGTATTGGACGATGGTCACACACAACAGTGTCATCAACTTTAGGTCGACCTTCTAGCATTGAAGGGGAAGGCCACATCAGTATGAGAGGCTATTCTGCTGCAGAACGAGGCGCTGGAGGGCATGAGAGTGGTTTGTGCCAAGTCAACAACCAAGTTGGCCCACATTGGGGAATGGTTGGATTCCTTATGGTACAACTAGAGGGAACATTGGAGCGTCAGAGTAGTCCCCTTCAGGCATACATGGACAGGGCTAGCAACACTGTTGGGTCACCTTTGCCCATTGGAGAGAGAGAGACGGAGCCACCTAGTCAGATCTCATATGCTGACCTAGATAACTGAATGAGACGATCAGAGTTGCATAGGGTGCAGTATCCGCATGTTGGGGTTGGGTGGCAAGATATTTTGAGTTGGTACCCGATGGAGTGGGCTATGGAGATGGTGGTGGACTCGGGTGTAGTTCAACATGAGTTTATAGGGACTGGGAATGCAGGAAGCCTAGACCGTTGTTGGGATCCAGGTGGCATTTCCCATCACATCATAGAGTCAGTAGGTGATGGTAGTAGTTGTACAATGGATCTGATTTTTAGGCACACACACATGTTCCGATCTCCATTAGAGCCTCGAAAAACACTAGTCCCAGGATGGTTTGACATGGGTGTTATCACTGGAAAATCAGACAAGAAAAAGACATCATAAAATGTCAAGTAGAAGGATTTACAAGGCTGAGAAACATTAGAGAATCTATACAATTTAAAAATATCTAAGGTCAATAGGCAAAATTATCGAATTGTGCACCAAAGACACAGGCAAAGTGCACTCCGCGCGTATTTTTCTTCGATAGTCGCACTGGTCTGCGCGGCTTTCCCTCAATAAGATGTGCGGTTCTGAGAATGGCGGAAGGTCGCCATTCGGGACCACTTGACACACTTCAGGAGAAGATTCTCCACTTGAGGCCGCCCAAGGACAGCTGCTTAGAGCCACCTTGAGACCTCAAGTGAGCACACAATGGAATCAACCCCACTCTTGGGTCACTATCCACAAGTGTACAAAGAGTGGGAAGAAGGATTTGAATTTTCCTGTAAAATTCCACCATGAGAAGAACAAAATGAGAATACAATGTTATACTGGCGAAATTTCCCTTGAGCAAACCAACATTGTGTTGTCTGAAGCATCAATAGAGTTTAGGGATTCAATTGTTAGCCACCCAACATCTCAAATCCCTTAGGAGAAGAGAGAGGTCTTACAGGACCAACTCAAAAGCTGCAAGGGAAACATAGATTACTTGCCTTCTAAGATAATTTGATCCTGATCCCGGTTCCTAATGCAAAATTTTAAAACTAAAATTAATGCAACAACTAGGAAAAAACAAATGGAAACTAGCTAAGCATGCGTGGATATGGGCCACTTACTCATTTGCTAATTACCTACGTGTTTGGTGTCTAATCTCACAAAATAAGTTCATTCAAATAGCATGGGTGGATTTTAGCCACTTACTTGCCTCCTAATTAAACTATGTGAATTTGTGAAAATAAACTAAAAATTAAAACTATGCAAATAGCTAAACGAAAGTGCAGCTAAAAGCATGTCCTAACAGTCAAGGGACACTAAAACATGTAGAAATTATATAAGATGCATGTATATTACTGGACTCTCATGATCTAACAAATTAATCTTATGTTAAATACAAAATCCTTCCACTTAATTCTTTGCGGAAACTAAATCACCAATTGCAAAATTCTTATGAAGCAAAATCAATTGCACATAACAAGAATGTTTTACCGGGAAAACTTAAAGCTAAAAACCCCAACTATCATATATTATGTATATCAATGGAACATGTAACAATCTCATACAAATCTCATAGCATAGAGCTCTCAGTACAATAAAAAATCGTCACACACTGTCATGTAGAAATTTGCATATCTATGCACCAATTTCTTGCCTCCACTACGCAATCCCTGCTGAAGAAGATCCTTGAATGAATTCGATCTTGTCTTGCCTTGACTGCACAATCCTGATTGTCATCTCCAATGTCAGTGTAGATGCATTGAATGCATCACTATAGTCACAACTGATAGTCCACCTCACCCTTTCACATATCTCTCCACTGGGTCTCCACTGGATCTGACATGCAAGTAGTTAACTGTTGTATTTTTTTCAGTTGCAAGTAAGACACTACTTGTGAATTAATTAAATAATTAATTCACTCAACTATCGCTAGTGTATATTCAGTTTCAACTAGATACAACTAGCACAACTGAGTTTAACTCACTTAACTGAGTTAAACTAAATAACAACTCATATAACTACTCTTCCAACTCTGTTATAACTTGCCACTGTCAGTTATAATGAAGTCCTCCATGCATGAGTCACCAACCACCCTAAGAATTGTGTAATTCCTTCAGCCCATTGATGTGCCACACATGTTCACTGAAATAAAGTGTTCCAAGAGAATAATTGTTGTTTATTGTTTGATTATTATTAAGGGCTAATAATAATCGACATGCATATATTTTTAGATTAGTGATCTATAAATAGACTTCGCCCAATCTTCTAAAAATAGAAATTCATCCAAAGATAGAATTTTCTCAACCATCTAGAATCAGCGTCTTGCTAATTTTAGAATATGTTCACCATTCTAAAGATAGACATACACCTAAAAATAGCCTGTGGGCCACACTTAGTGGCGGTGTTTAATTTTAACTAAGCTCATCATCTTGTTGAATCTCAACACTCCCTCTCAACAAGATAGGGATTATCCTTCACCCCGATCATGTCTCTATGGTATTCGAATTTGCTCCTGGTGAGCGCCTTCGTCAGAATATCTGCATCCTGATCTTCTGTAGGAATGTACTGACGCAACATCATCTTCCGTTGCACACAATCTCTGATATGATGATACTGGATATCTATAAGCTTAGATCTATCATGAAACACAGGATTAATCAAGAGTTTAATGCAACTTTGATTATCACAATGTATCATTGTAGGATCTAAATGAGAACCGAACAAACTAACTAAGATCTTCCTCATCCAAATAGCCTCACATGCAGCTTGATTTGCTGCCATGTATTCCAATTCCACTGAATTGAGTGCCACATATCTTTGTTTCCTACTATACCAAGAAATAGTTGTAGATCCGATACTGAAAACCCCTCCTGATGTGCTCTTTTTGTCCGTTGGGCTACCTGCCCAATCTGCATCCGTGAAGCCATGCAACTTCACCTCATCCGTCTGTCTGTACCATAAGCCATACTCAAATGTGCCCCTGAGATATCTCAGGATATGCTTGCCTACCTTCCAAAAGAGCTTGGTAGGCTTAACCATCGCTTGACTAAGATGGTTCACTGCATAACATATGTCCTATCTTGTATTAACTAAATACATGAGCGAACCCACTAACTGTCAATAGATAGTAGCATCCAATACCTTTGCTGATGTAGCATCCTCTTTCCTCCAATTTCCTGGAAGAGGAGTATCCATGGGCTTGTAGTCTTCCATGTGAAACTTACCAAGTATCTCTCGAGCATACTTGCCTTGAGACACAAACAATTCACCTTCTCGCTGCCATATTTCCAATCCAAGGAAATAATGAAGGAGGCCCAAATCCTTCATCTCAAACTCCTTTGCAAGGTCCTCCTTGCATGAGTGTATCAACTACTCATCACCCGTTAGTATTAAATCATCAACATAAAGAACAATGATTAAAATCTTACCCTCCACCACAATTTGGTATAGGTTTGCATCCGCCTCACTCTTAGTGAAACCAAGTCCAGTGAAATAGTTGTCGATCCGAGTGTACCAAGCACAGGGTGCTTGCTTCAGCCCATACAACGCTCTTCTGAGTTTGCACACATGCGACTCGCTGTTGAAGATCTCAAATCCTTCAGGCTTCTCAATGTACAGTTCTTCCTCAATGATCCCATTAAGGAATGCAATCTTCACATCCATATGATGAATGTGCGAACCCATCTGCGTTGAGAGAACAAAGATGGTCCTTATGGAAGAATACCGTGTGACAGGTGAAAAGGTTTCTTCATAATCAATCCCCTCGATCTTTGAGAAGCCTCGGGTAACAAATCTTGCCTTATACTTCTCGACGCTCCCATCAGCAACTTGCTTTACCTTATAGATCCATCTTGAACCTACCACTGATTTACCAACCGACCTTGGAACAATCTCCCAAGCACTATTTCTGGCAATGGAGTCATACTCTTCCACCATGGCATCTACCCATGTGGGCTCCTGCGTTTCTTCCTCAAAGGAAGATGGCTCTGTCACGACACACTTGCTCATGAGAGCCATGTATCTAGTATATTGGTCAGGTGACTGTCTATTTCTGCACTGTGAAGTAGGGACTCCTACATTTTGTGCCGCATCAAGCTTTAGCCTCTCAACTTCTGTGGTACGCCTTTTGCTAGTTCTAATGTTTGGATCTACGTGAGTGGACTCCTCCACTCCATGGTCCTCCTCCTGTGGCTGATCCACATCTTGAGGCTCACCTTTGGGAAACAGAAGTTCCTCCTTTGCATGCAAGTGTAGCTCCCTCTCAAGCGACAACTTCACGGCTTTCTCCTCATTTAATTTTATATCTCGTCGCACCAAAGTCATCCCACTGTTTGGAAAATACACACAATAATTATGGGGTGTTTCTGTGTACCCCACAAATATCCCAACTTCTGCAGTCGGCTCTAGCTTCTTCTTGGCGTCCTTGGTCACATGAATGTAAACAGATGAGCCAAAAATATTTAAATGAGAAATATCTGGCTTCTTACCAGTAAAAGCTTCTTCAGGTGTACTCATGCCAAGTAATCTATGAGGACAATAGTTTTGCACATAAACCACAGTGTTGCATGCTTCTTCCCACAAGTGCATTCGTAGGCCCTCGTCATGCAGCATAGCTCATGCAACACCCATGATCGTTCTGTTCTTCCTCTCTACGACCCCATTCTACTGTGAGTTATGAAGCCCTATGAGTTCTCTTCGAATTCCTTCTTTGCTACAAAAGTCTTTGAATTTTTTCAAGATATATTCACCACCATTATTGCTCCACATAGCCTTCACTTGCTTCCCCGACTCCTTCTCCACCAATGCTTTAAACTCACAGAACTTTGAGAATGTTTGATCCTTATTCTGCATGAAGTAGATCCAACATCTACGAGAATAGTCATAAAAAAATATAACATAATACCCGTGTTTTGCTATTGAAGTAACCGAGAATGGTCCACACACGTCTGTGTGAATTCTCTCCAGGATTACTGAAGCACGGTTCTCCTTCTCATGAAAGGTGGTCCTCACAAAATTACCCATTGTACATCCCTTGCACTGATCTGACCGCGCAAGAGTACCCTTGGGAAGTCCAGTAGAAATATGCTACAAAATATTCAAGGCGCCATGGTGAAGATGGCCCAATCTTCTATGCCATAATTCGCCCTCATCCCAGCTCACCACTTCTTCTTCTTTGCTCATTATTGCAACATATCCATCTACCTTAAGCTTGTAGAGATTCTTGACTCGAATCCCTATCCTCTTGGTTTGACTCATTGTTTTATGTCGCAGGAAAGCTTTTCCCTCGCTAAAATCAACATCATAACCTATGTCCTCCAACATCACGACCGAGACCAAGTTATTCTTGAGACCTGGAACATGCATAACATATTTCAACGAAAATGGTTTACCTGACTCCCTCTAAAAGGTAATGGTTCCAATGCCGGTCGCATTGTATCTACCATCGTCGCCCATCTCTATATGCATTTGAAGATCTTTCTCCTCCAAGTCATTAAACAACTCCTTGTCTCTCGTCATGTGGAAGGAAGCACCACTATCAAGCTACCACAACGATCCCATTGCGATTGAAACCAAGCATGCGATCAAGGAGAAATCAAGTTCAAATTGCGAGGCAAGGGCCTCACCAGCTGCAGCTTCAACAACCTTCTTGTTCTTCTTTTTCTATGGGAAATTAGTGGCGAGATGCTCATGTTCGTGACAGTGAAAACACTTCACCTTGGACAAATCCAGCTTCTTGCCTTTAGCCTCGGATTTTGGATGGGATTTCTTCCCCTTCCCTTTCCTTGCTTTGGCAGCCAAAGCGCAATTCTCTTCATCATCATTCTTTGATGAAAAGCCATTCTTGGTACTTCACCTTATCTCCTCTACACTAGATCTGACCAAAGTCGCTCCCAATCCGACAGTTTCTCCCGTCCATTGACAAAATCTTGATAACTGTGCCAACTCTTCGGAAGCCCAAGGAGAGCCAAGCTCACCAAGTCATCATCCGCAACTGTGATTCCCACACTCCCCAGCTCATCCCTACATTGGAAAAATTTTGTGAGATACTTTGGAATACTGTCGTCCTTCTCCATTTTGATTTTCTGAGCTTATCTTTCAGCGCCAACTTCCTATGGTCGCTGCTGCTTTGGAAAATATCTGTCAAAGCCTTCCACATCGCAAATGGAGTGGCTTTCCCATGAAGGTTTAACACAATATGGTCTTTCACACCTTTCAACAAAATCCTTCTTGTCTTCGCTACTTTCTTTTGCCAGGTGTCAAGTAATGCAACATCCGTCGAAGTGGGCTTAGGAACATTGCTATCGATGAACTCCTTCAGACCATTATTTTCAAGCACCGCCTCCATCCTGTCCTTCCAAGATATGTAGTTGGAGCTTCCCTCAAGTGCATACTCCAACCACAAACCATTGAAAGCCATTTCAATGTTTACTCAACTGTCGCACCAAGAAATTCTTGCAGCAAATTTGAATTGTCCACCAGCACAAAACTCAGCACCACTTCAATATTGCAATCTCCAATGATCAACACTGCTCCGATACCATGTAGAAATTATACAAGATGCATGTATGTTACTGAACTCTCCTGATCTAACAAATTAATATTATGTTAAATACATAATCCTTCCACCTAATTCTTTGCGGAAATTAAATCGCCAATTGCAAAACTCATATGAAGCAAAGTCAATCACACATAACAAGAATGTTTTACCGGGAAAGCTTAAAGCTAAAAACCCCAACTATCATATATCATGTATATCAATGGGACATGTAACAATCTCATACAAATATCATAGCATAGAGCTCTCAGTACAATCAACAATATTCACACACTGTCATGCAAAAAATTGCATATCTATGCACCAATTTCTTACCTCCTGACAGCCTGCCTCCACGACGCAATCTCTGCTGAAGAAGATCCCTAAATGAATTCGATATTGCCTTGCCTTGACTGCGCAATCCTCATTGGCATCTCCAATGTCAGTGTAGATGCATTGAATGCATCACTATAGTCACAATTGATAGTCCATCTCACCCTTTCACCTAGCTCTCCACTGGGTCTCCACTGGATCTGACATGCAAGTAGTTAACTGCTGTATTTGTTCAGTTGCAAGTAAGACACTACTTGTTAATTAACTAAATAATTAATTCACTCATCTATCACTAGTGTATCTTCAGTTACAACTAGATACAACTAGCACAACTGAGTTTAAGTCACTTAACTGAGTTAAACTATATAAAAACTCACATAACTACTCTTCCAACTCTGTTACAATTTGCCACTGTCAGTTATAAGGAATTCCTCCATGCAAGAGTTACCAACCACCCTAGGAATTGCGTAATTCCTTTAGCCCACTGATGTGCCACATATGTTCACTGAAATAAAGTGCTCCAAGAGAATAATTTATTGTTTATTGTCTGATTATTATTAAGGGCTAATAATAATCGACATGCATCTATTTTTAGATTAGCAATCTATAAATAGACTTCGCCCAATCTTCTAAAAATAGAAATTCATCCAAAGATAGAATTTTCTCAACCATCTAGAATCAACATCCTGCTAATTTTAGAATATGCTCACCATTCTAAAAATAGACATACACCTAAAAATAGCCTACGGGCCCCACTTAGTGAAGGTGCTTAATTTTAACTAAGCTCATCATATTGTTGAATCTAAACAAAACACAATGATGACAGATTTATTCTGGGCTTCTATTCACTTTACAGTTGCAAAAACTGAAGAAAACTAATGAAAAAATGGTTCACTGGTTTCCGCGCGGAATTTTTCTATACAGGCGTGCGACTCTGCGCATGTATCTGAGCTGAACGCATGCGGACCGACACATCTGTCTGTGGTGAACGCGGGCGGTTTTCCTAGACAAAAAAAATCCGAACTCCTGAACTGAATCTCTTCACAGTGGGTGAATGAGAGAAGGTGAGGCGGAGGAGAGCCGGTCCTACAATGATCCTGAGCAGAAAGAAGGCTTTGCAAAAACATAACCACTTAGCTTAAAGGTAAAATAAGTGGATTCACCAATCCTGTTATGGTGTTTTTAGTGCACGAGTGTACTAAAACACTTAATAGGAGTGGTTTCAACCTACAAGCAATGGTCATATGCATAAAGAGTTATTAGCTGGTTAGTGGAAACATACTGACATGTAAAACAAACTAGTTTATGGAACATAGTATGCTACAAACAAGAAGAGAAAATAAAACCATAATAAAACGTAAACACAAGCTCAATCGCTTCAAACGAGTTAATATTCTGAACGAAGAACTAATCCCCTCTTATTAGCCACTATTAGTAAATAAGCGACAGAATGTTACACACTTGCAGTGGATCCTTAGAGATGTGGAGCTCTAATACCCAATGCAAGGAGGTTTTTCCCCTTGAGCTGGTCTTGCAAGGCCTCTCTCTTCTCCTAAGGGATTTGAGGTGTTGGGTGGTCAACAACTGAATCCCCAAACTCTATTGCTGCTTCAGACAACACACTGCTAGTTTTCTCATGTAAAATTTGTTCAACGTAACAATGTGTTCTCATTTTGTTCTTCTCATGGTGGCATTTTATAGGAAAATTCAAATCCTTCTTCCCACTCTTGGCACAGTTGTGGATAGTGACCCAAGAGTGGGGGTTGATTCCATTGAGTGCTCACTTGAGGTCTCAAGGTGGCTCTAGGCAACTGTCCTTGGGCGACCTCAAGTGGAGAATCTTCTCCTGAAGAGTTTCAAGTGGTCCCGGATGGTGACCTTTCGCCATGCTCAGGACCGCGCATCTTATTGAGGGAAAGCCACGTAGACCAGCACGAATATCGAAGAAAAGTGCACGTGGAATGCACTTTGCCTGTGTCTTCGGTGCACAATTTGATAATTTTTCCAATTGACCCTAGTGATTTTTAAATTTTCCAGATTCTCTAATGTTTCTCAGCCCTGTAAATCCTTTTGCTTGATATTTTGTGATGTCTTTTGCTTGTCTGATTTTCAAATGATAACAAAGGGGGTAGACACATTTACCGAGTTGTCCCAACATATTGACTGTGCGTGGAGTCACAATGTGATTAGCCTACTTTGGCAGGAGCCGGTAGAGGGAGGTGGCATCGACAGGCCACCAAGCAGGGAATTACATGGAGACAGTGCTCTCCCATTGGTATATTAGACACTGAAGCTATGGAGGATAGGTGTAGTAGTGTCATTTCCTTTGGCATGTGAGGCGTCAGGTCGCTCAGGTCTTCTAGACCAGATGGGGAGATGTAGCCCACATCATGGAGGGTTTACTAGCGGAGTGGTGGATATTTTGGCCAATGCAGGATACTGTATGTTACAGGGTCATGCGAAAATGGGCAGTGGTACACATGACTACACAAAGTTATGTCATAGGGTTTAATGTTATGTAGGGGGATACAAACTGATGCGTACAGACCCAATGTTAGGTCGTAGCATCTAGGGGTGTGCAAGGCTATGCTGCGAGGAGCAGTGGCCTACATAGGAGCATGGAGATGCAAGTTAGTGTGTCATAGCATGGTTGTTTACACTATGGAGTAGGAGGGGTAGCTCACATCGCATTGGGTACCCGTGGGAGGTGTCAAGTACGGTGACACAGGCAGGACACAAGGTGATACAGGATGGGATAGTACTAGCAGGAGGTATCCAACAATGTACAATAGTAGGCCGTGGTGTACAGTGACATGTCCAGGAGTACAGGGATGATCGGTGGTATGAAAGAGTGTATGGTGTTGCACAGTGGGGTCTTGGAATGTCGCCTCAAGAGTGACTAATAAACGGAGACACCAGGAATACCTTTGGGCATAGTTCTTCCAGGATCGATAGAGACGCAGATGAGTGATACTTGATGGTATCCGTGGGGACTCACACACCTGACCCTCTTCTACATCACTTACTGGTGCAGTCGTTTTAGTTATTTTCCTTTGGCACTCTGGGCATGAGCAGCTAGGGACGAGGAGCTCACCGAATATATTTGGATGACACTCGACACACTAAGGGAGAGACTTCCCAGTAGTGGCTTTGGGTCGGTGTGCTAGTTGACAACCACAGGTTGGGGGATGAGATGATCATCTTCATGGGTGGCATAGCATTTATCACTGAACCTACGCCTAGGGAGCGGGTCACGAGGGAGACATGTGTCACTCTTTTCTCAGGGCATTTCGGGACCATGCATGAGCAGAGGATACTGGGTATAGCCGAGGTATAATCCCAGTATGTGTACGGGCTCTAGACATTGTATTGACACAATATCGAGAGGGAAGATGGCAGACCCAATGGAGATGGATGGCAGGAACATGAGGGATCCACATAGCTTGAGTCAATTGCGAGTATCAGATATCCATCTATTGGTTGCATTCATGGGGTAGCTATTTATCACATGTGGCTTCCAGTCGTCATCGATACTACATAGTGGCAGGCACATGGCAGGTTAGCATGCATCAGATTAGCCCATGATATATGGACCCTCTATGTTGGTCACATGCAGGGACTAGAGATGAGGCACTAAGGGATTCCGACAGTTGTTAGAGATATGGTGAAACAGGTCCAACTATGGGATGCAAAGATTCAATTGATTGAAAGGCCATTCTATCTCATGATGATCAGAGTCATGATAAAGAGTGATCTAGTTCACTATTGGATTGGCACATGGGGGTACGCAAAGGCCTTCATCGAATGGTGAGGCAGGATTTCTCTGTTGCTGCATAGGTTCGAAGTTACATTAAAAGGGGTAGATATTGGCATCATGACAATGCTTGGGCTAGATGAGCTTGTATCTCATAGATCTCCCGCCACTAGGCCTCAGGAGAGGAAGATACAATTTGCATATGGTGGGGAGTATGTCATAATCAAAGTAGTGCAACGTCAACATGATGGCACCACTCTAAGTTTGGCATGGGACCCGAGCATTACAACTCTACACAACTTGATCACCTTTAGGGATGAGTTGGATACTATAGGGGTAGATCATGTAGATCTTCCATTGGGATTTAGCAAGTCACTGATGGAGTGGGGGACTCCATTAGTATGGCAGGTTGGTCAGCAGGATGATATCAAGAGGAACTCATGCGAGCGAGACGCTATCTCTGAGGGGATTAGGTGGTATCTTCAAGAGTTTACTCTTGGAGTGCATGACATGGATTACTTGGTAGGGAAACTTCATGAGGAGTTGGGCATAGTGCCATATTATCATGATTCCCTACTCACTAATGGTGTGTAGAGGGATTCTGATACTTATGTCTAGAAGGATAATGGGTGGAGAAGGGGGAGCTTCATGTTGGACAAGATGGCTTGGGATCCTGGTATTGAGGGATCCCTTCATATCAAGGCAATGCAGAGGTCAGGGATGATTCAGTGGCACATCTGAGACTCTAGCATTTTTTTGCAGTGAGAGTGGAGAGCGTCAGTTAGAGAGGATTCTTGTTCAAGCATTGCTTGAGGACAAGCAATTTTTGGCAGGGAGGACTGTAATATTCCTATTTAGCAATTATGCTAACCAAAATATTAATTTTTGCCAATTTTGATAATATCACAGTTTTGACTTAAGAAATTTGGATTTGGGGACCCACAAATAAACTTACGAAACTATAGGCCTCTAGACGTTAGGGTGAGGCGAAATATTTTTGCAGTAGTGGAGGATGGGGCCCAATAAGGAAAAATTGCGGCCCACATGGAGGCAGCGCAGTCATTGGAGCATATTGGAGGCTAAAGGCACGAGGTGGGGCCCAAGAGAATGTTGGGAAGCATTGGATAAATAAGAAGCATGAGGCTCATTCTTGGATTTATTCATTCACTTATCTTTCTGATTGTCATTTTGACATAGCACGCTTATGCAGGGGGCCAAATCTGCAGCGTTGTTTAGCACACGAGATTTATGGGCGAAGATCTCAACCTCTGCCTCAGAGGACTTCGAGTGCCTGCTTAGGAGAGGATTCATATCATTTTGGATGAGCTTTTCACAACAAATATTATAGGAGGAATGTTTTCACTTCAGGGTCTGCGTGGAGGACGCAGTGACTGCATAGTGAAGGATGCAACACATGGAGAGAGGTTGTTCCGGGAGGTGAGAAGAGAGCAATTTGCAGCTGAGATTTGGTGGGGAGGCTTGGATATTCCTAATAGGGTTTTTTGTGGCATTTTTGAGACTTCCAACAACAGAAATAATAGGAGGATTGATTTACCCAGCAGCGCAGTGAGCCAAGGCCAAGAGGGCAAATTTTTGGAGTCAAACTTTTTTGCGAACCCTTTCTGGGTTTTTCTGGGTTTATTGAGGAGAAGCCAAGATTAATTTGGCAGAATTTTCTAAGCAGATTTGAGGTGTCAAACAAATATCCTAACTCAACTAACAACAAGACGAGCTAGGGGAAATTTGGCTGAAATTCCAGGGTCAACATTTAGCCAATTCCTTCGTGGGTTTTTGTGGGTTTCTTGAGTAGAGTACAGGGTTAACGTCCCAGAATTTTCCGAGCAGTGTAACAGACCCTAACAACATTTCTTCGAGAGGAGCATCAACATTTCTTGCAGATTGCAGCGCAGAGCTACGACCACACAACGTACCATCAATGGGGTATTTCAACATTGATTCAGAGGGCTTCTCTAGATTTCCTTGAGCAAGCCTAGGTGTCTTCATTCCAACACCTCCATTTTACTCATTTCCAACAAATTAATAAGATGTCTCAGCTCAATTTCATGGCTCAATTTGTGTTCTAATGGCGTGATTTTTATTTGTTGTTGTTTAAAGTATTTTGATGCTTGCTATTACTGTATTTTACTGTTAGGAATACTATAAAGTCCAATACAAGAACTCAAATTCTCAAACAAATAGCCGATTTCAAAAAATAAATAAAGAAATCATCTAAAATGAAGTTTGGGAAGTGACAATCATGAGTTTTGCATATTGCATTTTTTTTTAATTGAGAGCATAGATTTCGGTCAAACTAGTGCCAAAAGAATCCAAAGAAGTGGCAGTATCTTATAATTGGGTCATAATAACAAATTTGAAGTGTACACCACAAGTTATGGTCATTTTACATATTCAACATCAAACTCTAACTACATAAGGGAGCTCCATTGAAAAGTAAGTGATTCTCTTTGAAACCCTAGCTCCATTTTTGAGTTTTCAAGTAAAATGTATCTCACAGGGAAATATAATTTTCTTCGTATTGAAAAATACATGAAACAAAACAAAGTAAAAATGGGGGGACAGAAGTGGAGAATATCAAAAGAATGGAATTTTGAAAGTGATGTAAACACATGGTGACAATTAGTTAACCATAACAAGATGGAGACACTTATAGTTGAAGAATTTGAAAAATGATTTCTAGATAAACGGTCTCATGTTGTGAAGATGGATAAGAAGAGCACTAGGGATTTATTTTTATATGACATTTATATTTAAGGTTTTGTGGATGTATGCAACAAGAGGAGGTCGTTGTTTCATTTAACCCTAGTTGCAAACATAATTTCATCAATGTTAACTTGGTTAAAATATTGCAAGTTCCCACAAAGAATATTCAAATCACACACGTTGAGGGTGAAGATGTTCAAATTTTTATTTTATTTTTAGATTTCCATAGACAAATATGTGTTGCATTCAGAATTTTATGTTATTGACAGAGATGATGTGAATATTGTTTTGGGATATCCTTGGATGGACTAAGGTTGTACACTTAATATTAATGAAAAAATAAAGTTTTTGAAGCTTTCATACATGAAAAAGGAGATCACATTGTAGGATATGTCCCTTAGTAAGCAATAAGGGCCTAGGGGGGTGACATGAAGAAATCACAATAGAGAAAATCATTAAACCATATCAGATGAAGAGTCTAGAATTAAATCAAAAGAAGAGATTACAAAATCACTTGAGAAAAAGCCACTGAAGGTGCATGAGAAGGAAGTCATAGATATTGAACTACATGTTGAAGAGTCATGGAAAGAGGAATCAAATGAAGAGTTCGACCTTGATTTACAAGAAGATCCTATACAATCACTTAAAGAAAAACTCTAGGTAGGGCATAAAAAAGAAGAAGTTAATGAATTAAATGTGAAGGAACCACATGTTGAAAAATCAAAGAAAGAAAAATTGATAGCTAAGGTTGCTATATATTTCCACCCACACCACTAAAAGAAACAAAAGTAATCAAGACAAGGGCTTGAGTGTCAACAAATTTACTATGGATCAACATGGAACCATAAGAACAATAAAAATGGAGGCACGTGGAAAAAAAAAGTTATACATGGAGATACTAGAGTAACACAGTGAAGACATAGATTCCAAGAAGAGACCAGAATGAAGATCAAGGAAAGACTCTAGTTGGACTCAATCTCTACATTTCACTAGGATGGATGGACACTCGCTCATGGTACCAGTTGGTAGTAGGTCATATTATATGGATTTTCCTCATGTTTTGAGGATGAAACATGACAATGGGGATGGAATATAATGTACCTATGGAGGATAATATGGGGTTCCTAAGGAGTTATACAAGGGGATAATTTTTGGACTATATAAATCACTTATTAAATGACTGAACATCACACATTTAATTATCAATCCAGAGACTTTTGTTTATTCCAATGATAGTTGCACTATCTGTGTTGATACATCAACCATAAGTAATTTCAAAGAAAATAAATCGTTGTTGAAGTAAAATGCTAGAAATAAATCACTCATGAAGAAATAAAAGAATTCACAAGGTTGAAATCACACTTCAATTGATCTATCTAGCTCGCCACACAATAAGTACCCAGCGGGTGTCTCTATTATCACATGTGTAATAGCATATAAAGTATAGAAATCGAAGCAGATATATTCTCAGCTGAACAACAACAAAAACAATCTAATGATACATAAACTGAAATACAATTACATAAACACAACTACTTTAATCACTGCAATCCCTACTAAGGAGGGCCCTTCCTCCCTAGTAAGGTGCATGTGAAGAAGGAACTTTAATTGAAACTAAGTAGAATCACACATGTAACAACAATAATAAGATGATATGTATTAATTTGAACACAATTACAGAGCCAAAACAACGTTGTTCTCTGCTAACCTCTCGACCTCTTATACCGAGAGATATATAGTGGTTACATTAGAAAATCCAGGGATGGATTAGTCATGAGAATCTTACGATTCTCATGCTGATCGAAATAGAACTCATACAGTTATAACCACTCCCTAATAAAGTTTTGATTATAAATTAAAAGATTACAATCGGAACTGCCCTTAGGCTGTTATCCCAAAAATACAATGTTAACAACTCCTACAACTATAATAACAAAAAAACAGTTGTAGTGAAACCGCCAAAGGACATATCAACAACAATATAGAGAAGAGCAATCAACGGTACAAGTGTATCAACAGTTTGCCAACGAGTCTATAATAGCAGAGCATAACAATAGTTGCTGGCGGGTCTGTAACAACATTGCTTTGTTGTAACAACACTATCCGAACTACTCTTGTGAATTCCATGTCTGATATCTTTGGTGCTACAAATGACATCTGAAAGGACAACACAAAAACCATTGACCTTTTCCAGAAATTCACCATCAATTAGTCATAAAAAGGTATAATAGATCATAATAATTGGTGAATTGGCAAAGTAACGAAAGCAAGGTGAAACAACACAAGTTAGGGTGAAAAGGTAGGAAAAAGGGGTAAAATATACTCCCATTGGTTATAGTTATATAGAAAAATGAGGAAGATAAGTGTAGGAAAAATGTACAAAACCAACACCCAACATCTCCCCCCAAATGAAATACTTGCATGTCCTCATGCAAACTCATCTCTCATGGGAATATCTTCGGTGCAGGTCAGTAAGATCATAAGCATCAGCTGTGTTCTCGTCTGCAGACCTGTATCCCTGATTGGCCATCAGCTGCCGTACCCAGGATTCTGACTCATATTTGCTTAATTTGTAATTGGTCTGTTAATCCTCAATGGGCAACCAGATCAAAGGAAAATTGAACTTCAATCCCAACCACAAATCTCCAAGAGATTGTACAATCTGTGCGTAGGCTGGTACATGTGTAACAACCACCATGAAATTTTGGAATGAGAATGGATCTCCCTTCAATAACTCAACATTGTTAGCTTCCGTGCGTTTTAAACACCCTGTTAAAGCTCGACTCTTCATCATTGCGAATTGATTGAGGCAAAAATTCACAATTCTTCTCCTATAAGTGGCAGCTGGTTCTTTAATCCCAAGGGTACTCAGCATTCTCCTGAATTCTCGTCTCAACTCAGTAGCCCGTCCTGGTTCTGCCCCAACCCACAATGTTGTCTTCTCCTCATTAGTCTCCATAGATTTAATGGCCAGATGCCATTCAATATGATTCCTCATGAAGGATACAAAAACCCTTAACTGAAGATCCCTCATATAAGGGAATATTGTCACAATCATCTGCATACTCACATGTTCACAAATAATGTTATGTAAAAAAAATTCACACAACAAACTTTGCTCATCAAAATATGAGGCATGGAAAACATCCAGAAATGTACGAATGGAGGAACATAAATAAGGTATGTCCTCCATAATGGCTTTCAATTGAAACAAGAAGTAACGTTCCCACATAAAAATAGGATATGATGGAGAAGGCCGCATGCAACCCATAAAGTTGAGGGCAAGATCATGAAGCCTCTGTTTGTCTATGGTGAGGTCTCGAATCTGATCCTCATTAGGGGAATTTTGAGGTCTAAAATGGGCCTCATAAGAAAAATGTACAAGCAAAATTCACTTTATGAGAACCAATCACATTTTAGGGGATGACATCATCCCTAATGGTTGAGGTGGCACATTTTCAATGGTGCATAAAAAGTCATGGTTAACCATGGTAGTGCTCTAAGTACTTTTAAAGTCATAGTAAAGTACTTATAATAAATGTCATTTCACACTTTTTGAATAAAAATATATTATTGTCATTTCATATTTCTTAAAAGAAACAATGCATATCCCTATACATTTATTATATTATATTATATTATATTGTTTTTATATAGTATATTAATTACATGTTATTATACAATTTAAATAATATAAATTTTAATTAATAGCATATAATATAATTAAGAATTTATAAATTTATATTTATATTTTATTTTAAGTTATTTAAGTACAAATGACAAATGCATTAGTTGTTCAATGATAATGACTTTTTCTTGAAAAGCTCATTCTTATTTATAGTCACATCAATACAATTTTTTTATTAATTTTATTTTGGTACAACTTTTGAATTGAATTTAACTATGGTTACATGGATTGTGGTGCAAAAAGTGAATTGAAAATTCATAAATATTATTTTATTGGTTTAGCTATTATTTTATTATTTATTTCAGAGGCCCATTTTAGACCTCAAAATTCCCCTAATAGTAAAAACAGCAGTTGTTTTTTCTTGTTTCTTCAGGGCTTCTTTCTTCTTGTAATCCTCCCACTTTTTCTTCAACTCTACTTCCATCCATCTTTCATGTAAAGTGTTTATTTCTCTCCGATGTTCCTTAGCGAAATCATCCCATCCCAAAGGGATATTGCTTCTTGCTTCCATTTTTGTAACTCAGAAGTTAACATGAGTTCTCAGAGTTCCATCCCGAGATGGGACTCGGTGTTCTCCTAGATTCAATATCTATATCAAGAATAGGTGTACCAGCCTCTGTTTCATGGGGTTGTTCCACCTCTACTGCTGGTTCTTGTGTAACAATAGCCTCTTTGGTGGGTTCTTGTGTGTCAGCCCCTTTGCTTTTACCTAGGATCACCTTTGTGTCCACTGTTGTTTCTTCTACAATATGAGTGGCCTCCACAGGTTCTTGTGGGTCGATTTTTAGGTCAATTATAACAAGAGGCTCTTCTTTAACTGATGGTTCTTGTGTAACAACAATGTCATAAACAGGTTCTTGTGTAACAGCCTCCTGTTGTTCTGCTTCTACTTCCATTGGGCTGATATTATCTCTACGAGCATTATATCCCACTGTTGTTAAGTTTTGAAAACATGTCATGCATACTGACACCGGAATTTCCATTCCCTCAGATAATTTCTGCTTCAATTCCTTGTTTTCTTTTCTTAATTTTTCAATTTCTAAACACAAGGCATTGGTTTCGTCCTTACCTGATGAGGAAGGTTGCCTTTCTTCTTCTAAAACTTCTGCTTCCGTATGCTTCTCGACTGTAGGAAAGGGTTCTGCAGGTATGCTGACCTTCACTCTTTGTTTCGGTCTTTTGTCCACAATTGGTTCTTCAATAGGCTTCTTCCCAATTCTAACTCCAGCAGGTCGAGTTTGGGTCTCTTCCTCTGTCTGACTTTCTCCTGAGGTCATGGTTTGTTTCCCCTGGCTTGTCCTTGGTCTTTTTCTTTTGAATTCTTCCCAAGTTTTTCCTTGCTGGCCTAGGGCATCCAACACAATGAGCTTAATGAGTCCATGATTAGTCATGCATGCCTCCGAGTGTGCTGATGTTTTTAATGCTATCGCCATGTGCTTGATGTTTCCAAGAAAATATAATGGAAGATTGATTCTTTGCTGATGTAGAAGGTGGTTCAACAGAGGAAAGTGATAGTTGAACACTATCGCGTATCTCCCTTCGCAAGTGATATATTTGATCAAGCCCAGGGCAACGTCTTCCCAAGGGTGAGGAAGTGACAATTTGTCAATTCCCCTTCCTTTCATCTCCAGTTTCTCTTCCCCTACTAGGAAATCCTATTTCAAGGAGGGATCATTGATTTTTCTATTAAACCACCTCCCTCCTTCTACTGGTAATGAAGTTACTCGGGCAATTACCTCTTCAGTCACCTCCACTTGCATGCCTCTTACTCGGGTTTGATTATTGCTCAAGTTCTGAGTAAATTCAATTGCCACTGCCTCGTCTGAGCCTTCAAGCTTCTGGAAAAGCTCAACCCATCCAACCTCTCTGAATATATGGTAAACTTCACGAAAATTCTGCAGAGCGTCCATAGAATCTAGCTCATACCTGACTGCTGCTCCACCCATTTCTGCTATTTGTTTCTAAATTTGCTTCTTAACATTCGACAATATTGTAATATCACTGAGTTTATGAGTTCACTTCTTTGTTGTTCAGTCTTGTTGTAACATCATTGTGTCTCTGAACTGGATGCTGCTCGACACCTCTTCTTATCCCAATCGATGAGTTTACAATGAGAATGTAAGGTTTCAGAAGGAGGTTGATGAAAGGTGACAACTTTCACGGATTTACCAAATCGTACCCTACACTAATATTCATAAATGGCTTATTATGGAAAGTTATGGGATTTCATATACACGCTCTTTTCCAACCAGATTCGGTCATCATTAGCAATTATGTTATTGATTAGGTGCATGCTAATTTAATAGATATTTATGATTACAACCATTTTGCAATGATTTCAAGTCATATCCCCTCCCCCACTTTAATCATGACAACCACCCACGGCCATCACAGGAGCGTCATTACTTTTCCAATTAATCACCGAATCATTAATGACAATCATTTACCTTTTTAATGACATACCTAAGCTGACGTGGAAGAACAATTGAGTTGATGACGTCCTGCTTGCAGTGCTCGTGTTGTTGTGTTTAGACGGCATAGTTATTTCTGTTTATGGAATGAATTACAAAGAACAATATTCATGGCTGTCGGCTGTAACGTGTATAACAACCAAGACAACTTTTAAATTATTCTAAAAAACATAATAATCAGAAAAAATTGGTACAGAAAAGGAAATTACATGAATACCATCGTCCTATGACATGGATCAGGAAGGGAATATGATATTACAGGGAAAAAAAATATAGGTGTAACAACCGCCACAAGAGTGGTTTTCAACTGTTACTGGCTGTCTGACTGTGCCATAGAAAGGAGTTTTCACAGTTAGATTTTTTTTTTTTTAAATTTTATCTTAAGGTGTAACAGCTGCCACAAAGGTGATTTTCAACTACTGCACTTATTGGAATTTCAACTTTTAAGGCTGCAAAGGAGAATGTTCCCTTATTGTTGTAACATGAAGATCATAGTCTGTGACAATGTTGACAAATGATTCATTCGAAGCGGGTTGACGATATAACTTTAGACGGTGTCTATTAACCAATAATGACGTCTTAGAACTGTCAATGGTGACCAATTGTACAATCTCATTTTCAAAGACCGTATCCACTTCGTAAGGACCTAGCCATTTGGTGTAGAGCTTGCCTTTGAAATCTTTGAACCTTGAATCATACAAAATATCCCAATCTCCTTTTTGGAAATTTTCTTCTTAATAAACCTATCATGCCATTTGGCTCTTTGCTGCTGGATGATTTATGTCTGTTGAATAGCAGCCAACCATTTCTCTTCCAACTCATTGAGCTGGTTCAACCTTTGAGTCTGTGTTGTACTCAAATCTAGATCGACCTGCAATGTTGTTCTTAATGCCTTTAGTTCAAACTCTATGGGGAATAAGAGATTCTTGCCGTACACCAGTTCATATGGTGAGAAGCCTATAGTATTCCTCCATGTTGTCCTGTAAGCCCATAGTATCTCTGGAAGTTTCTCAGCCCAGTTTCTTCGGCGGCTGGCTACTGTCTTTTTCAAGATTCCCTCAATGACTTTATTGGTGCTTTCTACTTGCCCATTTTCTTGTGGATGATAGGGTGTGGTGATTCTATGATGGATTCCATACTTTTCAACCAACTTATTGATCAAATTATATGTGAACTAAGGACCCCCATATGTCACTATCTCTCTGGGTATCTTGAAGTGAACAAAAATATCTTGAAATAGGAAGTCTGAAACAACCTGCTTTGTTGCTCTGGTTAGTGCCCTTGCTTTGACCCATTTTGTGACATAATCGGTGCAGACCAATATGTATGCTTTTTTTCGTGATGAAGGATTAATTGGCCCCACAAAGTCTAGGGCCCATTTCTTGAATGGTTCTATTACTATATGAGGTTGTAACGACATCTCATCTGATTTAAGAGGCTGGACCATCCTTTGGAAACTATCACATCCTTTCACAAACTTCTTGGCATCCTGGAATATAGTTGGCCAGTAGTACCCTATTGAGACTACTTTATGTCATGTCCTCTTTTCAGCGAAGTGTCCTCCACAAGGTTCCTCATGACAAGCATTTAGGATCTCAAATACCTCATCTTCTCTAACACATTGCCTAATCTGGAAATCTGGTCCAGTGTGATAGAGATTACCTTCTATCCAAGAGTAGGTAGCACTCTGTTGTATAATCCTCCTTATTTCCTTGGAAGACAATTGATGTGGGAATTTTCCTGCAACAAGGTAATTGCCTATATCTGTATACCATGGTGAGTGAGTAGAAATGGCAAAAAGACACTCATCTAGAAAAGAATCCTCAGTAGCAGTGCAGTCATCACTTATAGTTAATCTAGAAAGGAAATCAACAACTACATTATATTTTATGGGTTTATCTAAAATAGTAATGTCAAACTCTTGTAAAAACAATAACCATCATGTAACTCTACCATTAGTAACAGGTTTTTTCATTAAAAATCGAATTGCAGCATGGTCAGTGTCTACAAATACTTGGTACCCGGTGATGTAGTGCCGGAATTTGTTGATAGCATGCACTATTTCTAGGAATTATGTCTCAGTAACGGTGTAGTTAAGTTCTTTTGGAGTTAAGTTCTTGCTGATGTAATAAATGGAAAAATGATTCTTATCCTCCAGCTGCCCCAAAACAGAACCGACAGCCATGTCAGATGCGTCTGTAGCAATATGAAACGATAATTTCCAATTTGTTCCTCGTAAAACAGGTGCTGCTGTTACACAGTTTTTCAGCTTTAAAAAGGCCCGCTCACACTTTTCTGTCCACACAAATGTTAGGTCCCTATATTACTAGTATAATCCCTTATTGTTGTTAGTGTAACCCCATTATTATTATTGTTGTACCCCTGTAACCCCCATATTGTTATTATTGTGCCCTTACATTATTATTGTTAGATCGACTAGGATTACATTGTGGCTCCATGGACTCTTATATATATAAAGGAGGTTTGGTCATTTGTATCATCCAAGAATTATTCATTTATGTAATTTATTGGAGGTTTCCCCCTCGAAGTGGTTGATTTATAAGTCGTTGATCTCTCTTATCTTCTATTTTTGGAGCTGGTTTCGTAACATTTGGTATCAGAGCTTTGGATTCTAGGGTTTCGCTGCTCCAAACAGGTCATCATGGAATTTTCGCTATAACTTTTTTCTACGAAGGTTCAGAAGCTGAAATTTTCATAAAGCGAAGCCGAAATCCTGAGGAACCTCCTATAAAAATTTCAGACCTTGGTTTGCAATAGTTTCGAAGATATGATCTGTGGAAGTTAGGAATTTTTCAGGCTCCCGAATTTCACCTGAAACAAGTCATTGTGGAATTTTTGCTATAAATTTCTATCTATTAAGGTTCAGAACTTGAAATTTTTACAGAGCGAAGCCAAAATCCTGAGGAACCTCCTGTAACAATTTCAGATCTTGGTTCACAATATTTTCGGAGCTATGATCTCTGGAAGTTAGGGTTGTTCAGGCTCTTGAATTTCATCTCAAAGAGGTGACCGTGGGAAAATCATCATAACTCTCCCTCTGAGCATCGGATTGGAATTATGTAAAAAGCAGATGCAAGTAAACAGACCATAGTTTCATTTGTATAAATTTTAGAGCTGAAGGAGAAAAAAGTGATACGTGGCATGCCGTACAAGTTCACTCTATTGAACTAGTCCATAATTAGGTCATTGTGGGAGATTGGGCATAACTTTGCCTTGAAGAATCCAAATCAGGTTAGACCTATGGAATTTGAAAGAAGCTTCATGGGGCTACTACAGGGCCAAATTTTAGATATTGAGGATCTGCAATTATAGAGATAATTCAATTTCAATATCGAGCTCCTCAAAAGAAAGAAAAATGTGTGTATTTTTTTTTTCCGAATTGCATAAGTCTTGTTTGAAGAATCAAGTTGACTTGATTCCAAGGAAATATTGTAGAATAGATATCCGTATTGGGTTCTAAAATGCCCACTAAAAATAATTCAACACCCATTAAGCCTTTAGAAGGCTCTACTATGACTCATGAAGACGAAGAATGACAACATGACATATCAAAATTACAAAAGGAAGTGCAAAAAATTTTGCTCTTGCAAAGAGCAACAAAAAATGACATGGAAGTTTTGAAGAAAGGCATGGAAACTAAGATGGATGGTTTGAAGAAAGGCGTGGAATATAAGATTGATGGTTTGAAGATTGGCATGGAAGCTAAGATGGATGGCATGGAAGCGGGCATGGAATCTAAGATGGATGACATGGAAGCTAAGATCGATGAAAAAATGGAAAACATGAAGAATGATATAAAAGCAAACATGGAAGGTTTAACAAAGTTGATACAAGAAATTTTTTCTAATGGTGAAAATATAGTAGAGGAAACTCATGATGAGAACAAAATAAATGTTAATCGTGATTTCATAAACTCTAATGTTGGAGGGAAGAACCACCATATTCCAAAAATGGATATGAGGAAGTTTGATGGCAAGGATCCCGTAACATGGCTACTACATATGGAGCAATATTTTGATTTCAATAATGTGCAAAATGCACAAAATGTACGCATTGCAACTTTATATTTAGAACAAAATACATTTGTATGGTATCGATGGCTTTTCTCCCGTGTAAAAAAATTGTCACTTGGTCAATTTTTACGGAGGAAATGATAGCACATTATGATGATACAAAGAGAAACACCTTCTTTAGCTAATTGATAAATCTCAAACAAAAGGGTTGGTGAGAGAGCACATTGTGGACTTCCAAAATTGAATATAAGGGTAACTGATATTCCAAAGGAACACAGGATTGATGTCTTCAGAGGGACTTTAAAGGATAACATCCAACATGAAGTTCGCGTTTGGAAACTTGATTCATTGGAGAAGGCATTCAGGTTGGCAAGAAAAATTGAATGTAAAATTATGGCGACAAGGAAGCCTACCACTCACATCTATAAAGATGGAAGTGTTGCTACTCCTAGATTTCCACAACCTACAAGGTTGACACCACAACAATTGGAAGAAAAAAGAGCAAAAGGGATTTGCTACAGTTGTGTTAGCAAATAAACTAAAGGTCATAAGTGTGCTGAGAAGAAATTATTTTACACATATTGTGAAGAGGAGGAATAAAATGAACAAGAAACTTCAAAAGAAGAGGATATACACCAGGAAACAACCCTAGAAGAAGAAGAAATTAGTCCGACCATATCGTGTAATGCATTGGCAGGAATTACCACTCCTCAAACTCTCAAGATAGAAGGACATATCAAGAAGAAAAAGGTAGTAGTGTTGATTGATTCGGGTAGTACCCATAATTTTATTCATTGTAAGGTAGCCAAGGAATTGAATTGTTTCCTATACCCAGCACCAGAATGTCAAGTGATGGTTGCAAAATGAGGAACTATAAATTTCTATGGAAAATTCCATAATATCAAGCTAGCCATGGGAGAATATGTATTGAATATTCCAATGATTTCCATTCCAATGGGAGGTGTTGATGTTGTACTAGGAGTACAATGGTTACCATCTTTGGGAACGATAGCTTTTAATTTTCAAGAACCTTTCTTGAAATTTTTTCAGAAGGAAAGGAAATTGAATTACGGGGTATCGTAGGGAAGCTAGGAAAGATAATAAGCTCTAATGTCATGACAAAGCTTCTGAAGAAAGAACAACGAGGCGTAATTTCACAATTATGCTCACTAGAAGTTCCAACATCAAAATCATCTATTTATCCAAATCTCCAAAAAGTCTTGGACAATCATTCCAAGGTGTTTGAAACTCCCAAAGGACTTCCACCTATTTGTGATCATGATCATGCTATTCATTTGATTCCAGGAAGTGTTCCTCCAAACATCAAGCCTTACAGATATCCTTGTGTCCAAAAGAGCTAAATTGAACGTATGATTGCAGAAATGTTAGAGGCTTGTATAATTGAACCTATTCAAGGTTCTTTCTCTGCTCCAGTAGTATTGGTGCACAAGAAGGATGGATCATGGGGCATGTGTCCGGATTATAGGGAGCTCAATAAGCTCACTATTAAAGATAAATTTCCCATTCCTGTGATTGATGAATTATTGGATGAATTACATGGAGCAATTTATTTTACTAAGTTGGATCTTCGTTCATGATATCATCAAATTAGAATGAAGACTGAAGATATTTAGAAAACAACATTTCAAACTCATGAGGGTCATTATGAATTTTTGGTCATGCCTTTTGGCCTTACCATTGCACCTTCTACATTTCAAGGGTTGATGAATTCCATTTTCAAACCCTTCCTTAGAAAATTTGCGCTAGTATTTTTTGATGATATACTAATCTACAACAGGTCTTGGAAGGATCATGTTCAACATGTTGACTGGGTGCTCAAACTATTGGAGAAGAAACAATTATATGCAAAAACATCCAAATGTTTCTTTGGACTACAAGAGGTGGAATATCTGGGTCATATTGTATCTCACAAGGGTGTTAAAGTAGACCCTAACAAAATTAAATCCATTAAGGAATGGAAAGTCCCCACAACCATAAAGCAGTTGCATGGATTTCTTGGGTTAATAGGGTATTATCACAAGTTTGTTAAGAATTATGGGAGAATAGAAATGCTTCTAACAACATTATTGAAGAAAGATGCATTTTCATGGAGTACTGAAGCAACTAAGGCCTTTGAACATCTTAAAGAGGCAATGTGCCTAGCACCAGTCTTAGCTACGCCAGACTTCACAAAAACCTTTATTGTGAAATATGATGCCTCAGGAAATGGAATTGGTGTCGTTTTAATGCAAGAAGGAAGACCCATTGCTTTTGAAAGTCGTCAAATCAAAGGAAAGTATTTACAAAAGGCTATTTGTGAGAAGGAAACGTTAGCAATACTACATGCACTAAAGAAATGACGACCTTACCTAATGGGAAGACACTTCAAGGTAAAAATTGATCATGATAGTCTTAAACAATTTTTGGAACAAATACTATCTTCAGAAGAGCAGAAAAAATGGGTCACAAAGATGTTGGGTTACGACTTTGAAATCATCTACAAAAAAGGGAAGCTAAATGTTGTTGCAGATGCACTCGCAAGAAAGGATGAATAGGTGGAAGCATTGCTTTGTGCCATTTCTATTATCCAACCAGATTGAATAACCGAAGCAAGGGATGAATGGAAGAAGGAAAAAGAAGTGTGGACACTCATTCAAAAGTTGCAACAAGATCCTAGTACATCTGATACATTTAGTTGGAAAAATGATTCCTTATGGTACAAAGATTGCTTATATATTTGCAAGAATTCCCAACTAAAACAATAGATTCTTTTGGAATTGCACACTTCTCCTTTAGGAGGACACTCAGGATTTTTAAAAACTTACCACAGGGTGAAGATTTTTTTTTTTTGGGATGGCCTAAAATCTGATATTCAAAATTTTGTGGTGGAATGTTTGGTTTGCTAGCAAAATAAAGTTGAAACAATTAAGACCCTGGGTCTTCTACAACCTTTATCCATTCCAAGGCAACGTTGGGAGGAGATTTCAATGGATTTTATCAAAGATTTACCTAAGTTCGAAGGAAAGAGTGTCATCATGGTGGTAGTTGATAGACTTACCAAGTATGCACACTTTTGTGCGCTATCTCATCCATTTAAAGCGAGTACAATTGCTAGTGCATTTATGGAAACAATTAAAAAGCTACATGGAAACCCAAAGATTATTGTAAGTGACAGAGATCCCATTTTTATAGGAAATTTTTGGACGGAATTTTTTTCTTGTTTGGGTACTCAACTAGCTCACAACTCATCTTATCATCCTCAATCTGATGGTCAAACTGAGATAGTGAATAAATGTTTGGAAGGATATCTTCGTTGTTTTCTATCTGATAAACAAGCAAAATGAGTCAATTGGTTACCTCTCGCTGAATGGTGGTATAACAATTCCTTCCATACTGCAGCAAAAATGACCCCATTTATGGCACTTTATGGATATCATCCACCATCCATCACATCTTATTTAAGGAAAAATTCTAGGGTTCAAGCAGTGGAAGATCACATCGAGCATCAAAAAAAAGTTCTCCAACTCTTAAAGGATAACCTAAATTTGGCACAAAATTGAATGAAACAAGAAGCATATCAACATCGCAGCGAGAGAAGTTTTGATGTAGGAGACTGGGTATTTTTATGGCTACAACCATACAAACAAATGTCTCTCAAGCAAGCTAAGAAGGATAAAAAATTATCGCCAAAGTACTATGGTCCTTACAAGGTGTTGCAAAAGATTGGTACTATGGCATACAAATTGGAGCTTCCTGCTTCTTCACGAGTGCATCCAGTTTTCCATGTTTCATGCTTAAAGAAGGTTATAGGTGAAAATATTCCAGTTCAAACAATATTTCCATAACTTGATGAGGAAGGAAAAATCATATTGGAACCTGAAGCGGTCACGGAAACAAGAACTCGACAGCTACGGAATCGATCAATTTCAGAGTATCTCATCAAGTGGAAGAACTTACCCACTGAAGATTCTACATGGGAGGATGAAAATTTTATACAGAAGCACCCAAAGCTACTCAAGCATTGAGGACAACACTTTTTTGAAGGAGTGGAGCATGTTTTTTTTTTTTTTTTTACAAAGTCGGATGCTGTTTATTTTCAAAAAAGATATGGGAGACTGAGCTCCAGTGTTACATGGTAGTGTAGGTGAGAAGTGGAGCAAGTGAGGACAATATTGAGGTCAAGATCCCTTTTGAATCCAACATTATTCACAATGATAAAAACTAAACTAGTGTAGATTCTAACAAACTGAAATAGTAAAAGACAAAATTTTCATTTCATGCTCGGTCTATGTTTATGTGAAGGATTTGACGAGCAATGGATTCTTCAGGATTTCCTTCAGCTTCTACATTTCGAGCATTTGCTAAGCTGATACTTGGTGCATCCATGGCTTGGTTGCTGAATGATGAAAAGAGAACAGGCCTGTGAGGTCGCAGCATCAAAGGGCAGTCAGGGATTGAAGGACCGCAGGGGCTATTGAGGAGCACAAGGATTGAACAATCGATAAGAGGATAAGATTCGATCACATGAAGAGTGATGGGTGGTTTAGAAGGAAGGTAAGGAGATGGAAGGGGCGCGAGAATTAAGAGGAAGTTGCAGAGGAAATAAAATGATAACAAAGATTTTATGCCAGAGGGAACCTTTTCAAATAATTCGGTGGATAGATTATGTGATAGAGAGACGAAAATAGGCATGAAATTGAGGAATCCAATGGCGTTGTTCCTATGCGCGGTGAATCTGCGAGGATATTTAATTATGATCATGGCAGATAACAATGGTGTTCAAAGGCGTTACATCGAAGTGTACCAATATTATGGATACAGGCTCTGTTTTCCTACGCATTCGTTTCCTTGTTGAGTGAGCGGAGTACATGATAAAAGTGATTTCCTTTCATCTGCTGATCAAGAGATTGGAATCGTCTTATAGTTTGTTGTAGTATCAAGTTGAAGGCTTTCCTGTTGTGGACCATTAGGCTAATGATAATAGCTGAATCTCCAATAATCACTATTTTGTTTATGCCAAGTTTTTGTAGTTGGAGAAGACCTTGGTAAAGAGCTAATGCTTCGGCCCTATTGTTGGAAATATTGCCCAATCCCCACTAATATGTAGTTAAAATATCTCCATTACCATTACAGATGATTCCTCCATCCCCAGCCATTCCTGGATTAGATTTAGAAGCGCCATAAAAAAAAATATAGTGAGTGTTGCAGTTCTTGAGCCATAGTGAAAATTCCTCATATTTCATTCTAATTTTCCAACTGTACCTAGATTTGGTACTGCTATTAGCATTTCTTCTACTTAGGGCCATGTTGTTTCTATCCAGTAAATACCCTATGAAGTTTCTCTCCTCGACATAAAGATCCACCGTATCTAGTTTCCCTTGACATTTGGTGGACATTGCTTCCAGAGTGAGGCTCCATGCCTTGTTGTAAAGCTTTCTAACGCTGCTTTCTTTATCTTTAAAGATCATGCAGTTTCTTGCCAACCAAATGTTCCATAGAAGAGAACATGGTAAAGCATTCCATACTCTTCGAGCAATGTTGCTTTTTTTTCTTCTGCTAGGGATAGCTTTTTTTCCATATTTGTAAAACTTCAGTGATGCTGGTGCTGGGCGCCCACGAGAGATTGATGCTCCGAAAAGCTTCCTTCCAACAGGAATTGGCAAAGGGGAAGTCTATGAAAATATGTTGACTGGTTTCTTCATCTGTTTGACAATTTTGGTAGTGACATGGGCCAGTTATTCCTCATTTTTTAAGATTCTCAGAGGTGAGAACTTTCCCTCTTAGGAGGACCCAAATAAAATTTTTTATTTTTGGGAGAGTCTCCGCTTTCCAGACAAGTCTCCACTGTGCCCAAACAGACATGGGGAATTCGATGCTAAAAATTTAGTGGTAGGAAGCTTTAACAGTTTAGATGGAGCCTGAAGGATCCCATCGAAAGTCATCAATGCTGTAGCGTTTGGTGGGCGCCATGCCATGGAGCTGAGCTTGAAGATTAGTGAGGCTTGCTTCCATATCAATAGGAATGTTTGGGAAGGTCCATCCTTTCCAAATCTAAGTTTGGCCATCCCACTGAGAAATCTGATCCAATGTTTGTATCCCTATACTGGTAAGAAAGGATAGGATCTGTTGAGTACCAGGTCTGCTACTAATGGGTTGTTGTCCCATTATCTTGTCAACCTAAATTCTAATGTGACTGCCACCTTTGGGGACTTTGGAAATGTTTTGAGCGAGAAGTGGTATTGCTCTCTTACACATTCCCCAGATTTTTTAGCACGCTCTGTTAGGGATCTCATGGTCCAGAAGCTGTTGCCTTGGGAAGTTAAGATATTTGATTTCTAACACTTTCTTCCACCAAGCAGTCTTGCCATTTATGAGTCTCCATACAAACTTGCCACCAAAGGCAAGGTTTATAAGTTTTGAAGATCTGATTCCAAGCCCTCCTTTCTCCTACGTTTGAATAACCTGCCTCCAACTTATTAGGTTATATTTCTTTCTTTCATTTCCCCCCCCTTGCCATAGAAAGTGACGAAGGAGTGCATCCACTTTGTTATGAAAGCTGGCTGGAGCTTGCAGGAGTGAAAAACAGTACAAGGGTAAGGAGGAAAGACCTGATTTAAGAATTATTAGGCGCTCTGCTGGATTAAGCCAAGAGGTGCCCCATTGCTGCACCTTCCTTTTCATCTTATCAATAATAATGTTCCATGCTGAAGCTTTCAGATTACCAACACTCACTGGCATGCCCAGATAGGAAAAATGCTCCCAGTCCAAATTACAAGGGACTCCAAAGGTGTTGGCAATGCTATGAAGAGTTTGGGCAGAAGTGTTCTAGCCATAGATGCAGCTCTTGTGGTAGTTGATCAGACCTCCTGAGTAGCTCATGTATTTGTCTAGGAGAGTTTTGAAACGACAAACTATGATGTTTGAGGCTCCACCCATTAAAAGAGTATTGTCATCAAACTGAGAATGGTTGATTTTCTTGACTCCATTTCCAAATTTGATCCCAGTAATGAGATCTATGCGACGATTGTAGTCCAGGGCCTTGCTGAAGGATTCGGCCATCAATATGAAAAGATAAGGTGAGAGCGGACAACCTTGTCTTAGTCCTCGGGTCGATTGGAAGGAAGGTCCTAGTCTACCATTAATGAGAGGGGAGATCCAAGGACCAGAGATGCAGGCTTTGACAAGGTCAATAAAGGGTGTGGAAAATCCCATTTTTTCTAAAACATCAAATAAAAAGGAGTGCTTGACTCGGTCAAAGGCATTGGCTAAGTCTAATTTTAAGATGAACCCTTTCTCATTTCTTGTTTGGCTGGAATGAATGGCCTCTTGGACAAGAAGGATGGAGTCTGAGATTTGTCTATTGGCCAAAAAACCTCCTTGATTTTCTGAAATGAGAGAGGGGAGGAGAGGTTTAAGGCGCGTGGCCAGGATTTTGGTCAGGATTTTGTAAGAGGAGTTGCACATTGAGATGGGCCGAAAACGAGAGAAGGATCAGGGTCGATTTTCCTTAGGAATAAGGGCAAGATGGGTGGCGTTAGTGAAGCCTCCTATTTTGAATTTGCGCTGAGCCCATCTTATCATTTTGACAAGATCTTTTTTTATTGTTCTCCAATATGTTCTGTAGAAACAGATGGGGAAGCCATCTGGACCAGGGGCTTTGTCTGGCTGAAGCGTCTAGATGGCATTTTGAATTTCTTCTTCATTAATTTCTTTGGTCAAATTTGCATTGATATCCTCACTAATTCCCGTGGGAAAGTGCTGAAGGAGATCTAAGTAATCTTCTACTGCTTTTGTCTCTATTAAGAGGGAGCTATAGTAATCTGAAGCCGTTTGTTTGATGGCGTCCTAGGTTTTTTGAGGGCGGCCTTCCTCATCGTTGATCATGGTAACATTATTCCTGACTTTCCTAACAGTGGCCTGCTTATGGAAGAAGGCAGAATTTTTATCCCCTCCTTGAAGCCAAAGTTGTCTTGACTTTATTCTCCATTTCTACTCTTCATCTCTATTAACATGATAAAGCTGGAAGCACAAATCGCCTTCTAGCGCTCTATCTTCATGGGTGAGTCTGTGCTCCTCTATCTTTCTGTGGACTTCTTCCAATTTATTTTTTATTTCAGTTTTGGCCTTTTCTGGTTCTTTGTAATAATGTTTCACCCAATCCTTCAAGGCACATTTGGTCTTCTTCAGCTTGCATTCCTAAATGTAGCCCGATGACCCTTCTATGTGTTGGTTCCATGTTAGATTGATAATCTGGTCTACGATGGGATTGTTGCGCCATAAGGAGCTGTATTTAAAAGGTATTGGCCCCAATGGACAGTGGGCCTCGAGAACAAGGCTTGTGGGATAGTGGTCAGATGCCAAATAGGGGAGAATTACAGCATAAGCTGTGGAGTACGCAGAAAAGAGAGTGGTATTTATCAGAATCCTATCAAGCCTGTCCATTATGTTATCTTTTCCCAGCCTACGGTTATTCCAAGTGTATCTCTGGTTTTTTGGAATGACATCAACTAAGTCGTGCTCCTGCATGATTTCTTCCATCTTTGATCTATAGGGGTCATGGGCAAAGACACCTCCTCTTTTCTCATTGGAGTGTAGTATAAGATTGAGATCTCCATCGAGAATGATATTACTGTTATCTTCATCATCTATGTCTGTTTGAAGAGTGATCCAACATTGCTCTTTATCTCTGAAATGGTTTGGTGCATAGATATTGTAGATGACAATTTGTTCGTGATCTGCTTGATTCTCTAGGCTGACTTTGATCCAATACTGACTAATTGTATTGGATATGCATGTCCATGTGTTTTTTTTCCAAATAGTGGCGATTCCACTGGAGGCTCCTCTTGATTCACAAATGTAACCATCATACTGTTTGAGCTGATCTATGATTCCTTTCATATTATATTGAAGTCCTTGTTTAGTTTCTTGGATCATTAGGATTCCTGGCTTCTCATGGTCTATCAGGTCTTTCAGGGCAGCGATTTTAGAGGGGTTCCCTAGTCCCCTGCTGTTCCAAGATATTACTTTCATCATTGGGTATGGGGTATACGGAGAGTTGCTCGCCCTCAATGTTCCTTGTGTGCTGCTTCTTTTCTGTTTTGGCCCAAAATATAAGTTTCTATGGGATTTTGAGTTCCCATGGCTATGTCTTTTTGGGCATTTTCATCCCTCTGTTGCTTTATGGTTTTCCTACCAGGTCCTTTTTTTTGCCCTTCCATATTGACACCATGCTCTTTCGAAGAGCTCCTATTTGTTCAAGAAGGGGGGGGATCATGAGGAGGAGAGGGGGAGGTTTGGGAAAGGGTGATGGGGATGGGAGGGTCATTTTCAAGGGAGATTGGGGGGTCATTTTCAAGGAGGGAAAGGGTGCCAAAGGGATTAGAAGATTCCAAGGGGGTTTCAGAGATAGGGCCGAAGGCAGGAATGATGGGAGGATCCAGGGAGGAGGAGAAGGGAGGGGCTGAGGGGTTAATTTTAGGAGGGAAACTTTAGAGTTTTCCTTTGGGGCGGCAACAGTCTTACTTTTTTAACAGTTTCCCATTGCTCATATGGTGGAGAATTTTCAACATTAAATAGTTTAGAGCAGCGATTGGAAAAATGGCCATATTCATGACATACCTTGCATTTAAATGGGATTTGTTCATAGTCCAGTTGCTGAATGTGTGTCCAGTCATCCACTTTGAGCTTTATTGCCTCTAGAAGACCCTTGTTGAGATCAACTTCAACACAGATACGCGCACAGGCTTGTATATTGTCCTTGGGCTTGCTTCGATCAATAAACTTCCCAACAACATTTCCAATGGATCGAATCAAATCATCTCCCCAACAGTGGAGCGAGAGATGCGGAAGCTAGACCCAGACCGAGACAGCACTAGAGACATCCAATTCGGGATCGAAGTCCAGAGTCCACTTGTTTAGGTACAGTCGTCTGGAGTCCATAAAATATGGTCCATTTCTGAAGATTAAATCCTTGTCTTCTCTTGATTCAAAATGAAAGGTATAATATCATTTCCCACAAAAACGAATGGAGATTTTATCGCTTATTTTGTCCGACCAGTTTCATTCGATCCATCTTTGTACTATTTTCAGGGATGGCCACAAGCCAGTGAATTTCCCGATGAGGTCACGTTCAACAAGAGAGAGTGCAGCCATTCGTGGTAGGGTAGGAGGAAGTACTACTTCTTGCAATCCATCCAATTTCTTGACAAATTTCGATAAAGCAGGTCGAGAGTGCTGGGGTGGTAAGGAATTTACCAGGGCGGAGAAGGCAGATTGAGCATCGGCCACCTTCGATGAAGCATCTGGAGGGGCCATGGAAGGGCCAAAGGCCTTAAGCGACGGAGGGCACGAGCTTGATGCAGTGCGGTGCGACCTAGGTCAAGCGAAAAAAAGAAACCCCTGAAGGAGTGGAGCATGTTAGGTCCCTATATTACTAGTATAGTCCTTTATTGTTGTTAGTGTAGTATCCTTATTGTTATTGTTGTACCCCTGTAACCCCCATATTGTTATTATTGCGCCCTTACATTATTATTGTTAGATCCGCTAGGATTACATTGTGGCCCCATGGACTCCTATATATAGAAAGGAGGTTTGGTCATTTGTATCATCCAAGAATTATTCATTTATGTAATGTATTGGAGGTTGCCCCCTCGAAGTGGCTGATTTCTAAGGCGTTGATCTCTCTTCTCTTCTATTTTTGGAGTTGGTTTCATAACAACAAATTCTGCATCTTTCATCAGTAATGAGAATAAAGGAGATGCAATCTTTGAAATATTCTCTATAAACCTCCTATAGTATCGTGCATGTCCCAAAAAAATACGTACCTCTTTCGGGGTCTTAGGGGTTGGGATTTTCGAGATTATCTCAATTTTTGCAAGATCTACCTTGATTCCATATGCTGAAATAAAATGTCTAGAACAATTCCCTCGGTCATCATCATGTGGCATTTTTCCGTGCTTAGAGAAAAATTAGTTTGTTCACAACGTTCCAACACTTTTTCCAAGTTAGATAATGTTGTCTCAAAGGCATCCCCGTAGGGTGTAAAATCATTCATAAATATTTCAAGACAATCATTCAAAAGATCAGAAAAAATACCTAATATTTCCCTTTGAAAGGTTGCTAGTGCATTGTAGAGAGCAAAAGGAAGGACTATGTACACCAAAAGTACCCCATGGACAAGTAAAGGTTGTCTTGTCTTGATCTTCTAGAGAAATCTATATTTGATTATAGCCACTAAACCCATCTAGAAATGAAAAGAATTTTTTTCTAGAAAGAGTGTCCAAGACCTGATCAATAAATGGTAAGGGAAAATGATCCTTTTGAGTGGCCTTGTTAAGTTCTCTATAGTCAACACAAACCCTCCATTTGCCATTCTTCTTTGGAACTATGACAAGTGGAGACACCCACTGACTATCAGAAATATGGTAGATGAAATTAGCATTAAGAAGTTTCTGCAATTCTTCTTTTACTATCTCCTTAAGTGCAAGGTTCATTTGGTGCTAAGGTTGTCTAACAGGTTTGCAAACTTTTTTAAGGTAAATGCAGTGAGTGCATAGGGTAGGATGGATTCCTTTCATATCGGTATAATCCCATGCAAATGCTTTTTTGTATTTCTGTAACAGTTGTATCAGCAATCTGTTTTTTTTAGCAGTCAGGTTAGGATTGATGTTTAAACATTTTCTAGGTTCGATTTCAACGTGACTGTGGATAGTAAGTGGAGTTGTTTTCAAATTTTCAATAATTACATCATATTCCTCACCTTCTTCTCCCAAATCTCTAATGGAGGCAATAGGGAATGGATTACTGATAAAACCATTAATAATATCATCCTATGTTTCATCCTTAAAGTATTTTGCTTTTCCAAGCATGAGAAGAGGTAGGGAAAGATCAGATTCAGGTGCAAATTTGTCCCACCAGGGACTATTCAAATCCATATGAGGTTTCGTTGGGGGATAAAGATTTAGGTTCTGAGTGGCCTGTCCATATGAGATCACCATAGGTCCAGACCTACATCTGATATATGCATCTGCAGTGGCTAGCCACAGTCTTCCCAAGATTAAAGGATGACCCCCCAGATTGGATTTGGTTTGTAAGATAAGAAAGTCATCCAGATAGTTCCAGGAGGCCACAGTGATAACCACATCTTCAATCATTCCTTAGGGCTTAACATGGGACCTATCTGCTAGTTCAAGAACTTGAGGTGTAGGTCTAAGTCCATGAATTCCTACAGATATGAAGAGGTCTTTAGTCACAACGTTAATAGTTGCCCCTAGATCAATCAGGGTATTGGTTATAGGATGATTGTCAATATGGACAGTTACTGTGGGATTCCTTGGGTCATTATACTTGGTCAAAAAAGGCTGATCAATCATAAGGTCAGACAATTTTCCCAAGACATGGATAGTAGCAGGGTCCTTAGGTTTCCTTCCAGGTCTTTTAACACGTAGATCCCTCACTATTTTAGCATAGATAGGAAATTCTTTAAGAGTTTGTAATAGCGGAATCCGTACATATAAATTTTGTAGCTCCTTAAGGAATTCGGATTCAGGTTGTAAGACCAGCCCAGTTTCAGTTAATCGTTGAGGGTATGGGGTATTCTGAATAATAACAGCTGAGTCAGCTACCATAGATGTACCAGCCTTACTCGAATTGGCTGTTTTAGGAGCAACAGACTTTCCCGAGCTGGCTGTTACAGGTGTAACAACGGGTGTTGTATCAACTATTACATGTGTAACAACTGCCTCAGAATCGTCCATATCCTTCCTGGGTGATTCACTTTCTTCGATAATAATGGGGGTCTGTTCATATCTGATTACTTTCCCTGACCGAAGCTGAACCTCATTAAGTCCAATAGGAGTGATAAGGTAAGTCTGGAGGGTAACCAGAGCATCCATGCTCTAGGCCGCCTTATTAATTGGATTGGGGTTAGGTTGTACAAGTAATTGGGGTCAGAAAAAAGGTGTAGGATTTTGAATAGAAAGCAGTTGTGACTGCTATTGTTGCATTGGTATTGGAGGGGGAACTGGACCTTGTCCATTTCCTCTCTAGTTCTGACCCCAAGGATTGGGTTGTGATGGAGGATATTGCATTGGTGGAGGAGATGGCCACTGGTTCCATGGTGAAGGAAATTGTGTTAAGGAGTAGGATATTGCCATGGGTATTGTTGACTATTATAAATACTATTCCAAGGAGAAAAGGAAGAAAAATATGAAGGCATACATGTAAGTCACGACTACCATGGTCTCTTTAATCCGATAAAATAAGAAGATTGAACATCCTCGCTTGATTCTTCTAGTAACGCTTTAAGTCTGGGAAACTTAGGACACTAATTTGTAGAGTGCGCCAACTCACATATGTTGCACAGGCTGACATTATTCAGTTTGCATTCTCTTTCCAAATTTTTATTTTTACATCGGGGACAGAATATTGCCAAGGCTGCTTCAGCTTCTGCTTGTGCCTTCTTGACTTATATTGTAGTGATATGGGCAGAGAGAATGCGAAGGAAATCAGTTTTAAAATCCTTGAATAAGTTCCCGATCTCTGCTCTGGTTACTCCTCCACTTGTGGACTTCTGTATCTGGAGTGAAGGGTCCCGAACTGAAACTTTCCCTTTGACCGATCCTCTTGAGCTACGTAAGCAAAGCTTCATTATCTCATCAAAGGTTTCTTGCGATATGTCTCATTTTCCTATTATATTCATATGTTCCAGGAAATCCTCTCTTAAACCTCTTAAAAATATTGGCTTTAGAATCTTCGGATCTAAGTTACTGAACTTAGACCTCTGTAAATTGTAGTGGAAACGCTCTAGGTAATCTTCCAGGCTTTCCTCCTCCTTCTGTGCAATTATGAAAATTTCGTCCTCCAAATCCCTGGTTCGACAATAGTCCTAATACTTAAAGAGAAAGGCTTCTATCATATCGTTCCATGTTCGAATTGTGCCAACACCCAATCTCATGAACCTCCTTAATGTTGCTCCTTTCAGAGTAGCAGGGAATAATTTCAACTTCTAGGCGTCTGAAGTATAGTCATAACCTCTACACAGCACATCGAATTCGAACAAAAAGGTATTAGGATCCTCAACAGCCATCCCTTGAAAGGATGGTAGGAATGATATAGGGATGTTCTTCATAGGAGCCTCGTCCCATGTTACTACTATTAGGAATTCAAAAGTAATAGAGCTATCTATTTTAACATTGTCGTCCCCCATGGCTGATTTTTCCTGATAAGATGAACTAGCCTCGAAGTGTACTGGAGATTGACAAACATAAGGATCAGGATGTTCCAGAATCAATTGTTTAACAACACTACTAGTGTCAAATTGATGATCAACTAACTGTTGTTCCTTGGGTTCCTGATGATCCCCACTAGTCTCTTTGTGTCCTTCAATTCTGAGATCCTGATCAATAATTCTCACTGTTGTTTTGAATCTGGAGTTTTGATATCAGAAGTGGATATTTTGTTCGAAGGATGGTGAGGTCCAGCCACTGAAGACACCAATGGTCCAAGCCCTGATATAATAACTGCTTTCTGTGGTCCTGTCTTCCTATTATCTTGGCATGACGTGGACTATTCATTCTCTGCCCTTGAAATTAAATCTCCAAAGAATGTTTTCCTTCCCAAATCTGCACTCTTCTTTTCCTTCTTAGGACACGTCTTTCCTGTAGTTATTAGAGTGGGGGGTGTTTGTAGATGTTGATGTTTTCCTACCAGCACACATGGTTCCTATGCATATCAATTCATCCTATAAGTGCTTCAGTTTCTACAGCAGTGAGTTCGCCCAAGCTTGTTAGAGCGATGTGCAGGTTCTTACCTCTCGTCTTACCGCCCAACGACTGTATCGCTGAAGGCACTCTAAAAAAACACCCGAAATTCAATTCCTAAGTGTCCCAGAAAGACATTGGCGAGCTCGCTCAAGCCTGTTAGAGTGATGTGCAGGTTCTTACCTCTCGTCTTACCGCCCGACAATTGTGTTGTTGGAGACACTATAAAAACACACGAAAATTGAAATTTTTAAAAACAACTCTGATTGATTAGATCGTCACTGCCATTCCCGGCAACGTCGCCAAAATGTTGGACTATATAAATCACTTATTAAATGACTGAACAACACACATTTAATTATCAATCCAGGGACGTTTGTTTATTCCAATGACAGTTTCACTGTTTGTGCCGATACACCAATCAGAAGTAATTTCAAAGAAAAGAAATCGTTTCTGAAGTAAAATGCTGGAAATAAATCACTCATGCATAAATAAAAGAATCCACAAGGTTGAAATCACACTTCAATTTATCTGTCTATCTCGCCACACAATAAGTACCCAGTTGGTGTCTCTATTATCACATGTGTAACAACATATAAAGTATAGAAATAGAAGCATATATATTCTCAGATGAACAACAACAAAAATGATACATAAAATGAAATACAATTACATACACACAACTACTTTAATCACTGCAATCCCTGCTAAGAAGAAGGACCCTTCCTCCTTAGCAGGGTGCAGGTCAAGAAGGAACTTTAACTGAAACTAAATAGAATCACACATGTAACATCAATAAGAAGATGATCTGTATTAATCTGAACACAATTACAGAGCAAAAACGACGTTGTTCTCCGCTAACCTCTCGACCTCTAGGGCCTAGAGATATATAGTGGTTACATCAGAAAATCCAGGGATGGATAAGTCATGAGAATATTACGATTCTCATGTTGATAGAAATAGAATTCATACAGTTATAACCACTCCCTAATAAAGTTCTCATTAGAAATTAAAATATTACAATCGGAACTGCCCTTAGGTTGTTATCCCAAAAATACAATGTTAACAACTCCTACAGCTATCATAACAAAAACAAAACTGTAGTGCAACCGCTAGAGGACAGATCAACAACAATATAGGCAAGAGCAGTCAACGATACAACTGTATCAGTAGTTTTCCAACGAGTCTATAATAGCAGAGCGTAACAGTAGTTGTTGGCAGGTCTGTAATAGCAAGGTGTAACAACATTGCTTTGTTGTAACAACACTATCTGAACTGCTCCTGTGAACTTCGTGTCCTAGATCTTTGGTGCTACAAATGACATCTGAAAGGATAACACAAATACCGTCGACCTTTTCCAAACATTCACCAACAATTAGTCATAAAAAGGTATAATAGATCATAATAATTGGTGAATTGGCAAAGTAACGAAAGAAAGGTGAAACATCACAAGTTAGGGTGAAAAGGTAGGAAAAAGGGGTAAAATATACTCCCATTGGTTATAGTTATATAACAAAATGAGGAAGATAAGTGTAGGAAAAATGTACAAAACCAACACCCAACAATAATGACTGTAATGTGGCCATAAAAATGAAATAGACTCACTTTGTGATTAAAAGGAATAATATAGCAATGAGGGGTAATTGGTATAATATCCCTAGGAATAATCATGAGAAAATGTAAATACACATGTATCAATGTATTGGATGTATCTTAAATTGGATTGTCTTATGACAAACATGGCTTATAGAGTGATTCCTTCCATAAGTATTAGTTGATGGTGTGACCCTACTTCAAAAGTTCTTCTCTATATTCTTGGTATTGTTCATGTTAAAAGTTTGGAGATATTCTGGTGTTTTCAGGTTATCTTGGAAGTTTTATGGTGAATTATCTCTTATATATTTAAATCTATACTACAAGTGGTATCAAAGCTTTTTATATAGCATAAAGTGGGAAAAATTTTGGGCACATATCTGAAGATATTTTTTTTACTAATATATGACAATAAAGAGAGGTAGTCAACATTCAAGTTTATTTATGGAACTTTTTTTGTATATTTTGAAGAATCCAATCTAAAAATTTAATTCCTTTGAAAAAATACCCAATCTAAAAAAAATGTCTAAAATGGAGTTTGGGAAGTGAAGTTATTAACAATTGAAAATTGATAAATTCTTAGGGTTTTTCCTAGATGACGACTGTGAATTTTGTTAGTAGAGTTTAGGTCAATTTTTGAAATGTTTGGTGTAGGATTTGAAGAATCCAATCCAAGGGCTTAATTGCTCTTGAAAGAAAAACCATCTAAAAAAATAAGAAGAAAAGAAAAGAAATATAAAAAGAAAGAAAAGTATTCTCAAATGGAGTTTGAGAAGTGAAGTTATCAACAATTTAAAATTGACAATTTTTGGAGGTTTCTTTCGATGATGTTTGTGAATTTTGTAGATTGAGATATCTTTTGGCCGAGAGGACATATTTAAGTCAAATTAGTGCTATAAAATCTATAGAAGTGGTGGTATTTCATAATTGGGTCATAACAAAAAATCTAATGTTTACAACACAAGTTATGATCATTCTACATCTTCGGACTCAAACCCTAACTACATAAGGTAGATCCATTGTAAAGTAAGTGATTTTATTTGAAACCCTAGTTCTATTTTTGAGTTTTCAGGTAATATGTATTTTACGGGGAAATATAAGGTCTTAGTGTTGAACAATACATAAAATAAAGGAAGTCAACATGGGGAAAGAAGTTGATAATTTTGATAGAATGGAATTTAAGAAGTGATAGAAACACATGGTGGAAATTACTTGAGCATTACATGATGGAGATACTTTCAAATGAAGATTTGAATAAGTATTTCAAGATAGAAAATCTTATGTTGTGAAGAAGGATAACAAAGCACTAAGGATGTATTTTCATATGGAAAATTTACATTAAATATTTATGGATGTATTCAACAAGGGGTCATTGTTTCCGTTAACCCTAGTTTCAAACATAATTTCATTAATGTTAACTTGGCTAAAAATTGCAAGTCCTCATAAAGAATAATTACCCTTGGATAAATGTGTTGCATTCATATTTTTATGTTATAGACATGGATGACATGGATATTGTTTTGGGATACCCTTGGATGGACTTAGTTGGTACAATTAATATCAATGTGGAAAATAAGTTTTTGAAACTTTAACATTGTAGGGTATGTCTCTTAGTAAGCAATAAGGGCCCATAAGGCCACATAAAGAAATCTCAATACAAAAAATAATTGCACTGATTAATGACATATTTGATGAAAATTCCATGGTTGAATCAAAAGAAGATATTACAAAAGCAATTTAAGAAAATCCATTGGGAGGGCATGACAAGGAAGATGTAGTCAATGAACTACATGTTGAAGAGTCAAGGAAAGATGAATCAAATGAAGGGTTCAAATTTGAGTTAGAAGAAGACCCTATAGAAGCACTTGAAGAAAAACCCTAAGAAGGGCATACAAAGGAAAAAGAAGCTAATGAACTAAATGTATCAAATGAACCACATGTTGAAAAATCAAAGAAAGAAAAATAGATGGCTAAGGTTTCTATATATGGCCACCACTACTAAAAATTGAATCAATTTTAAACTGTTATTTGTCATTCTTTTGATGAAGTTTCGTCACTATAACGAAAAATGGAGGTCTCACTAAACGTCGTTTCTGGTACAATCATACGATTGACATTTTACAATCGTCAAAATTTCGACGATAGTTATTGTTAAATATCCGAAACATTTTTGTCATATATTCTTGTAAAAATCAATTATTATTTTCAACATATAATCTTCGGTTGTCCAACGAACGTTTGTCATAATGTTGGTCATAATTTCAATGAATGTTTGTTGATAGATTTGTCTAAATTCTGAAAAATGTTTGTCAAAATGTTCGTTAGAATTCTAGCAAATGTTTGACGAAAGAAGGTTCATCGAAATTCCGACGAATGTTTTGTTGGAAGGTTCATCGAAATTCAAACGAACACATTTTAAAAGAAAAATAACAGTCTTTAGTGTCAATATGCATTTTTTTGGGCATTATATGTTATAAGGGTGTTCTAGACTCTAAATGCACATATGACGACTAATCAAAAGTTTAAGGTAAAGCTAAATATTTTTAAAAAATTAATAGCTAATGAAACAAAAAAATATCAACTCATCATTGATGGTATTAGAAAAGTTCAAACAATGCACTGCGTCAACCAAGAACATGCCAGGATTATCAATATTTGTTCAGTCTAAATATTAGTTTCGGCCTATCTTGTAGATTAACTATTGAAAAGATGACATTAAAATTTAACTAGTAATGATATGCATCATATGGAGTCTGGAAAGCCTCTAAAACCATCCTAGGGTGTAATTTTCATTTTCATTAATCTATCACCTGCAATTAACCATTAATTGTTACCCCAATCTCCAAAGTGAATACTATATTGAAAATTCCTCGCAAGAGCTAATAATAGCATAGTCCCTAGAGAGAGAGGATAAAGCCGAGGAATGCAATGCAATAATCAATGCAACCTAATTTAGCCAATGCATTCCCAATTTTCCTATTAACTTTCCATGTCCATACCTCATAAATGTGTAAACAATGTACCTAAAGTGGCTTGCAAGAGATAATAATAATATGGTCCCTATATCATGGATAAGACCAAGGCATGTTATGATTTCTAACTACAAACTACACAGTAAGTATTTTCAGTGTAACCTAATTTCACTAGCATATTCACAATTTTCTTTGATTCTCTCAATTCCCATACCTAAAAAACATATTTTATTTTACAAGCTAGCCTTGGGCACTAGGAAACTTATGGACAAAAAGTTTTAGAATGAACTCAAAATTGTAAACTTCAAAACCATAAGATCGTAAAATTTTAAGTTGTAAACCATGCTTAATCTTGTAGATGATATAAATTTCATTACTAAAAGACATTACAAATCATTAATTGCTCAAATTTGATATTTATCAAATGGAGAAACATTAAATAACCATTGCCATAAATAGGCGTTGTTGTATTGTTTACCCAATACCATAAAATAAAATTTCACAAGTTATGGTGGTCCTCTCACAAACCAAACAAATATTTCATAGCATCATTGTCTTAGTGCAAACACGATTACAAAAAAATCTAGGACCCAAGAGATATATTGAATATAAAGTTACCATTGTTTCCAATATGGAATTGAATCAAAACACAAGAACTTTCAACCTCATTAACTGAGAGTTACAGAAAATTGATGCAAACCCTTCAATGACATATGGTGGGTACTATATATAATAGGTAAAGGAAATTAAATTTTGTTCCATTGTGGGTACTATATATAATAAAAGAGTTTTCTACACCTCATTTATAGTGGTGTACACACATTGCATCCTTTTCAATCTAATTCCAACTACTTATTACAAGCATAATGACTGAGATATAAGTGGAAATCAATAATTCCAACTATGTAAGCAATCTCATTGATATATTTTTAGTATTTGCGTGGCTCATTAACTAAGATGGATGATACAGAAAGGAGTCTTAGTTCTCTCTCATGAAGAAGCACATGGAAATCAAGAAAAAAAAACCTAAATAAAAGTAATTTGTAATGTCTCTTATGCATTATTCATGCCCCATTTGGTGAGTTTTGGCATAGAAATTACTTGCTTTAAACCATCTCCCTTTCTCCAAGACATGTGTAACACCAATGGTGATGTGTACAGACTTCCTAGGTACAAAGGTGGAGGTAAAATGGAAGAATATTAAGTTACATTTTAGAGTTGAGTAAATCCCATTGTTTATGTAAAAAATAAAGTGAAAAGAAGTTGCATAAGTATGTACACAATTAATGGTATCGTTCCTTCATGATTACAAAATGAGGAAAATATCCCTCTATTGAAATGAATATGGTGCCAGATGTGGCATCAATACAACCCAAAACATTGTAAGTAATCTCATTATGATTTTGCTTGCTTGAGAAAAATTCACATAGGAGTTTTCACTCTATATATTTTCATGCCTCTAGCACCCCTTCTTGTTGGAGCTAAGAGGTTGAAGTGGCAAATGAAATCCCCTAGTATTGTTACCATCAGCATAGGTTAACCAAGGAATCGATATCGACATTAGTGAGAGGCTACGATAACAATGAAAACAAATGTTGACGATGTTGACAATAATAGATTCAACGGTGCATGCGCAACCAATGAAAGAACCAAATATCACCATGAGTTGGTTAGTCTATTACAAACGCCAATGATTAGTCCTAACGAGTCAGTCAACCTATTACAACCAACTAGCTAACATAATCAAGCAAGCCTTGATTGGCGAAGGTGTATAAGACTTGGACTTTAAGATAAGAAAGTGCATAGGCATGTGGGAAGATGTAGTACTTGAGAGTTTATGTCAATCAAAGTAGAGTATGGTTCACATATAGAGCTACTACTAGGATTGGCAGGTGTAGAGTGCGAGGGGTAGGAGTGAGGAGGATCGTTCATTTTTTTTTATCCTGGAGGGAATCCTAAAAAAAACTATGCTTGAGTACTAGGAATAACCACCAATAATCAAGCCAAGGACTATGCTCTTCTTCAAAGAATCAGACACATTGTTTCCGTCTACATGAGTTCCATGGTAGCTGTGGGGACTTTGGTAATTCTTATAAAGCACTCATGAACAAGAAACATTTTTCAAGTGACAATTCTTTAGCTCAGTCAATATCCAGGATCAATGAAGAAGCTTCTTATTTCAAATTTATCGAGGAATTTTCTCATACTTTGAGAGAGCTTAATTTCCAAGCATATACACAAGCCAATCAAGCAATGTGGCTAGGAGGAGGATACTTGGAAAAAAATGGAAAGATATCATACTGCCCAATCCCTTAGATTTTATTTGAGGAAGAATGTTTCTAATCAATATATTTGGCAAATCATGCTCTTTGAAATGTCACAAGGGATTTAAGGCTTTTGATCAAGGAAATAATAAGGTATTTAATGTTGAGTTCCATCCATTCCCTTGTCTCATCACTTTGAACTCAAGTGTGTAAGATTCGAGTTTGAAGGTAGGGTAATGGGGAAAATATGAAAATCCCTCACTCAAATTCATTCTTTGATGCTCCCACACAAGGCCTAGTTGTTTGGCCCTTTTCGACATGACATCTTTGGAGTATGTCTCTTCTAATGATCACCCTGCCAATGCATGGCATGGCTCGATTAGTTGCTTATTTAATACAAGATATGACATTTGTCGGCTTTGAGATTCCAAGGCATTCACATTGGTCATTTAGTGGTATTTCTCCAATGGTTATTTTGGTTATTTTTGTGCCTTGGTTGGTGGTTATACTATGTATATCCAGTTTATTTTGATAAGGAGGAACTTTAAAGAAAATACTTTTCCTTTGCTATGTAAATTTTGCTTGTTGGAGGGCACTTGGAGTATTTTTGTGTTCAGATTATTTTATCCTTTTTTTGCTTTTGTCTAATTGGTTAACTATAGGAAGTGGTGATTGGATCTTCCCACTCTGCGTCAATTTAGTCATATTTTCCATTTTCATTTTTGCAGTGTTGGCAATTCCAATTCTTAATGAATTGCACAGGGTATTGTGGGAAATGGCAACAAGATATTAATGAAATTAAGAAAATCCTTCAGAGCAAGGAAGAATATATTAATGACAACAAAATCTTAATACTCTCCTTGACAAATTCAGGTCATGATCATGAACATCAATGTAGATCCTAGAAATCCATGGTAGTATATCCTCTAATGCAATAAAAGAGGTAAGTTGGAGCATTAGAAGCCTAATGCTCCTATCTCTAAACCACAAGGATCTCCATCTGCAACTTTGAATCACATAAGTTCTTTAGGCTCAACACCTATGGAATTAAAGAAAAATACATAGTGTATCAGCTGTTCAAAGACATGGAAATGTATTTTCTAAATTAATTCTTAGTTTAGATGTATTTTATCAAGTTTATACTTGTAGCAGCACCACAAAATCCTTAGTGAAGGATTCAAGTCTCTTTTTGAAACACTTGTATGGAGGAAACACTAGTGTTTAAACCTAATCTTCGACTCTATTATGTATTACTTTGATGTACAACTCGGCTACAGTTATTTTAAGATAAAACTGTACAACTAGGCTACAATTATTTTAAGATAAAACTTTGACAGGATCTGGTTTTAAAAATATAGAGAATTATTATTATTTGTTGCATGCTTTATTTAAAAAAAAATCTACATATTGTAACATTAGTGCCACCCATGTTACAACATCTTCGTAATATAGGGCTCATCAAAGCACTTTATAATAGGGAAACAAATGTTTGTACGTAAAATAAATAAATTAATACATATAATCAGAGAACAATATAGTGACCTAAAAGCCTTGACATCTAAACATGTTCCTCTCTTGATTCCATCTAAGCAAACACCAAGTAACATCATTAATAAAAAAAATGTAAAAAAATCATGTTTCAACGTAGTTTTAAGGTACTTTTATACAAATCATATATTCCATTTAGAGTATCCTTTTGGGTTTTACTAAACCAAGTTAAGAAACCACATAGTTATCACAGAAGGGTTTAGAAACAAAAAGGGCATATTAAACTTTTAATGAAAATATTTTTATATAAAACAATAGATCAAAATACAAGCTATTTACTAATTCAATAGCAAAACGGCAAGTGCCTTTGAGTAATGAAATTTCACAAGGTTTACAAGCAACAAATATTTCTTCTTCAGATCGCTCTTTTCCTTCCTTCTCTGGACTAATCCCATTGGTCACATCCTGTAGTAAACCAACATTGTAATTGGTTACCAATGCCAATGAAAAATCATGAAAACTTAATGATACAATTCTCCGCTTTGGGAAAAATTAATTATAGGGCACTTATGGGAAATTATCCAAATCATATTATATCCAGATCATTTAGCACTTTTGTTTATCATGAAATCCCAAAGTAAAAACACATAACTGGCACCACAAAGAGAGGAAAAGGATGAGAACAACAATAACGAAATGCCAGTTTCAAGTTGAAATGAAAATTCTCAACATTTAAACAACTTTGCCCGAAAATTAAACCCTGAATGCATTTATATCATAAAACATCAAACAAGTGAGATGGTATGAAACAATCCAAAGGAGCCTGAATCATGGGAGGGAACCTGCTTTTAACAAATAATATCATATTTCATAATTCACCTTAACCTTAGTTACATGGATTGATGAGTTTGACATGATTGCAACTAATGAGTTATCAAGAACCCCCTTTGAATCTGATGACATCTATTAAATTCTACGAAAGTAAAACACAACAATAGTTAGATAATTTGCAGAGAAGATAAGATTATTTTATTAATGTCCTACAAATGACCTCATAGTAGGTTAATCAGGCACAAAAGTACAATCCAATGCAAGCAGCAGAAGTGCAAAAGCAACTCTATCACTAGTCTACAAGGAAGCAACATAACCAAAGAAATAACCAACGGTAACCAAAAATAATACAAATGCAATGCCCAAGTCAAAATATAATAAGGTGATGAAAAACAAGGGGAAAGAGAGAACTCCATCTCTTTATTACTGTTCATAGATGGACTTGTATTACTGTTCATCTATATACAATGATGAACACGCACATATGAACAATAATGTTATACAGTGATGAACAAACATAGATGGACCTGTATCTAGTAAGCAAAGTTGTTTGGCATCAGAAAAATCCACAAGACCCTTGTGAATCAATGTCTTGCAAAAAGTGTGAATAACAAGCACATACAATAAAATCATAATATAGAGATCAGTTTTTCCTCAGGTTTTCATTAAAAACTATGCACCAAGCGATTCCTTAGAATATTAGAAAATTTGATTACTCAAATAAAATGAAACTAATATTTAATAAAAATTTAATGGTAGAGTTGCAAAAAGGCTTTTTGGAAAAAACACAAAGCTAACCCATTTTTCCAAAAAAATCATAAACTCCTTTTCAGTGGGTTCACTCATTTTCTCTACTGTACCAACTCGGAGAATATACAAAACACATGCCTGCAGAAAGCAAAAGCATAAGAGAGCATATGTTTTTTTTTAATGTCTAGCACATTTCGTCTAACTTTGAGGTATGTTTAAGCAAATATGTGCTAAAAGAAAATTTTCAAGTATAAATTTCATGCACAACTTCCATAGAGCACTCAGATAAGAAGTAAAAATTTGAACGAGAATACAACTCATGTATTGATTGGCCTTGGCATGCATTCTTGCAGAATGGAAGCCTTGATACAAAACAAATTATCACTACTTTGGTGCACTCTCTCCCTCTATTAAAGGGAAAACACTGATTTATATTGTCACCTAAATAACCAAATAAAATACCATTAATGAATTTCCAGGCATCCAAGAATTCATGGATAACCTACAACGTAATCATCGAATTCCGATGTGGATGAAATCTAAGTATCATGCACGAGCCTCATACTATATGAAGAAAACCTTTACTACACACAGCTTAAGATAAGGTTTAAGTTCAATAGCAACACAACCTATGCATGTGCACTTATTACCAAATTTTAATGAAGCATGTGAATGGCCTGTAATGCAAAATTTTGTAACTGTACATTGTGGAGATACGCCAAATGCATTCCCTGCACAACACATATCACGACAGAAATCGACTTGCATATACAATTCAAAACCGATCTCTATTCTCAGAATTCAAAATATGTATCTTATTTATGAAAATCCTCTTGACTACACAACATGAATTTGAAATAAAGATCGTACTATGGTGAAATGTAGCACTTTATTACTATAAAGGAGATTTCAAATGGAAATGTAGGATAAGCTTTATGTAGTGACTCATAATGTAGAAACATAAAAGCATTTCAGGATAGACACATCTAAGAAGCAATACATTATGGGATTCTTATCACAGTACCCATACAACAATACAGGCTGCAAAAAGAGTTCAGCAATGCCTAACTTTGAAAGAGGACCAAGTACACTAATAATATGCCACAAAAGACCTATAAGGCAATAAAAAATGTCATATGCATATTCTAGACAATATTCTGGTCATCACAAAAACAAGCGTAAGATGGAAAGTACAAAGCTCAAAAATGCAAGGTCCAAATAATAAGCAATTCATCAACATTGGTCAACATGGATCAATCTTGGTCAAAGGACCCTAATAAAAGTGGTAGCTTGATGTATAATGACTCAGTGATACGAATATACCCATGATGTGTTGTGACTTTGTGAAATGGGTATGCCTGTGATGGGCAGACACCCTCTGTTAGATAGAATCTAAGAGAAATTGATTTATCACTCAACCCCTTTTCACACTGAAACAAATGATTTTCAATTCTAATCAAAGGGGAGCACACAACACTTCAAGGACATGTACCCCATCTTGGAAGTGAAATACCTAGTGTTGTATAAAAATATTTGGCATATCCTTTGAACCCCAAGTACTAGGATGGCTGTTATTTGAGTCAATTTGATAATAAAAGCCCCCCTCAAAAGCATGCTAAGGAGTTGTTCATTGGATTCAAAGTTGCCTTTGCCAATATATCACCTAATAAGAGCAAGGCCTTATTAGTTTGTAATCGATTTTTCATATTTTCTATTGGCAATGACATGTTTAGAAATATCCAGACACTCGTTGAGTGGGAGGGCATGCATGGACCAATCTATTGGCAAGAAACTTATGCCTCTCATGACTGTGAGTTCCAATCATTAGCAACTTGAGTTCTCCAACAACTTGTCAACTCTTCAACCAGTCATACTCATATATTCTGTACTGTTCTAGTATTTCATCGAAATTTATTCCTCATGCCAAACAATCCTGACTACAATAGCCACATGGCTTGAACTCTCAACACTCTCTTCAAGTGAAACAATCATAATAATTTGACTCATCTGTCAACGATTAGTTCATGGAGGAAAATAAAAATTTCCAAAGGTTATTTGGCTTCTCAAAGGATGGAATAGAAAGATTGCTCAAAGTTGTAAAGTTAATCAACCACATCTTAGAGTTCAACTCAACCAAGTTATAAATAAAATGGAAATTGATTCTTATATTTTATCATCAAATTCATATTGTCACCTTGTGGCATCAATTTAGAAATTTTGAAGATGAGATAAAGGAACAAAAACAAAACCAAAGTTAATTGTGGTAAACAAGGCAATGATGCCACCAAAATGTATTTTAAGTACTTAGAATGAAAGTAAGATTATGAACAAATCATGGTTCTCGAAGATTGTGGTGGAATTCAAATAGATGGGCACGTTATAAGTAAAAATTTTCCAACCCACTTCCAAATAATATTTGCTTCAAGAGATTGTGTTGTCGCTCGAGATGAGGATAGAGAATTCATTAGGCAAGCTATGTTTGTTAACATCCCCAAACTTGAGAAGTCTTTATTACCTTGACCTTTCAATAAATCTGACCTTCTTTGATATTTACAGGATATGGTTGAGGGAAAATCTCCCCAACTTAGATGTGCATCCTTGTGACTTTATATGAGCCTTTGGACATGATTGATGATGATATTCTAAGGCTATGCAAGAAAAATTAGAAGTGAAGCATATGGGCCACCAAGTCAATGTGGAATCAATCAAGTTTATTTCTAAAGGGAACAAACTAAATACCATAAGAAGTTAGCGTCCAATTATATTACTTAATGTATCATATAAGGTACTAGCTCAAAGGTACTAGCGAAGGATATTCAAAAGCTGCAAACATTGTCCAACATGAGTAACAAAGTTTTATTAAAGGTTGATTCATCCTAGACAACCTTATTAGACTTCAAAACATAATTTTAGGGAAAAAAATGTTGGGAATAAAAAATATAGATATAAAAAGAACCAGGACTCCCATTTCATCGTATTCTCTCTCTCCTATTATCAAATAAATATTATAGCACCCAAGTCATTGTATTCTATTTCTCTCATTGTCAGAATAAAATCTAGGGCTCATACTCCACTAAAGAATATTTTTCTGCCCCTTTAACAATCCACCATAGGATGAAATATGCCCCAACATTTGGATTATACAACAATTTATATAGTGGGAACTAAACCATCACATGATGACCTAAAGTTCCATTACTCATGCCTTCAAATGCCTACTGTCCAATACATCAAATGGTTAGATGTGATTAGCAGATCCTCAAAAATCAGAATATGCATTGAATTCAAATCTGTTGAGATATCAACAAGATAAAAAAAAGAGCAGCTCTCCAACAATGATTTCACACCAGAAACAATTTCAATATGCCCTTTCATAGGCTCATTTCAATGCCTAAAATGGACCTAGGTGCATTGGAACCTCCGGGGTCCTGCAACCTGTCAAGGCACATCTGGATGCTACACAACAGGCTGGGAACATCCATATGTCCGACACACATGCTCTGTGGGAGGAAGTACCTACATGGGCATGTTACCAAATGTTGAAATCATGTGGTTAATCTTCACTTTAATCCATGTGTTGACCTATTTTATTGATTAAAATAGCTTTATGATGCTTACATGGGGGTATCTAGCTAAACTATTTATTGTATTTTTTATATTTGACTAGGTCATCCAAGTCACTTTGTTGGGGCTAACACCCTATCCCTAAAGGATATGTATATAAACATGGTTCCATTCATCATTTATATCATCTCATTCAAGTGAATTCATTCATTCTTTGTCTTGGGGGCAATTTTTAAGAATTTCCTCTACTTTTGGAACTTTACTCTATTTGTGTGGTTGATTGCTTTTGGTTATAGTTGATCTCTCTTGGATCAATATATGGTATTTGAATATATTTCCTGTGATTTATAATTTATTTAATGATTTTTTTTTATTTTTTTTGTAACCCAGAGGAACTCAACAACCCGTCTAACACATAACTACCAGTAAACCTATGGGGGGCTACGATATGTCCTCCTCCCCATAGCTCGGGTCACAACAGGGGGGATTTGAAACTATATATTTTGAGTTACAACAATTTCACATTTCTCGTATTAACCACTTGAGATTCCCTCGGGACGATTTATAAGTGTTGTTATAAATATGTTGGTGTGATAATTATATTAGTGTTTGTTGAAGAGATCAACATACATCTACTATCTTCTTATGATCTCAACACCAAAATGGGCCTGGATCTAGATGGGAACATCAGAAACATTCTTGAATGCATGGCTACCAAATCCATGACATTTTTCTCCCATCCCCAAGTTCTCTAGAATAGGGAACCACTGGTACCTGTTCCTAAGCACTGGGAGCAATTACTGTGCTACATATTTAGCGTGATGTAATCATTGCAAATTACATTTTGCATGTTGTCCAATTTAGAATCCAGAGGTGATTGCAATGTTTCTTAGTTTGAGATTACAACATCATCTATATAGATGTTCGCTTGTAATCTAACACCCTTCCGCTTTTATCTTAGATCACCTAATAAGATATCTCACAACTTCAAGCTGAGCTCTTATGCACAATTTTGTGATTGTGAATTGGTGAAGCTCAAGGATCAAACACAACTCCGTGAACGCCCCACACATGTTCTCACCATAGTTACCATTTGGAATCATATACATATTTGATACAATTCCAAATTGGATTCATCCTGAAAATTTTCAGTTTAAAAAAAAATCTATATATTTGATACAATTCCAAATTGGATTCATCCTGAAAATTTTCAGTTTAAAAAAAATCTAGAAGTATGCATCTCACTAATATGAAAACACAGGCAAAGTAATCATAATTTTTTGTAGGTTCAAAATATAGAAATATCACAACATTATGGGCAAGTACGAAAGTATTTCCCACAATTCCCAATCAGTGAAGGTGGTATGGACAGGGAAACTATTCATTTTTTTGCATGATATCTTTTTTTTGAACTTACAAATTCCAATATGAATTGTGTGGGGAATTTGTAAATTTATGTATATGTTCTATGCTTGATGCAACTTTACTTTCTTTTCAATTTTAGACAGCAATCACATAAGCAAAAAAGTAAAATGCTGATAGAACATACCAGTAGATCAACATAAGACAAGCCAGAAATATATATTTGTGTTGGTGTGTTACGGCGATCAGCAGGATGCTTCAACCGACAAAGTCTTATCAGTCAGCCAGCCCAGTATATGTGTCACATCACCCTCATCATACAATCCAAGTCAACCAAAGTCAACATTGTCCAGAAAGTCAATGTTGTCTAGAAAGTCAATGCAGAACAACAACAAGTCAAAGTCAACGCAGCACAGTCTACAATCAACCTTTGACCTCGATTCTTGTGCCAAATGTACAGACTGCAGAAATCGAAGTCTATGCCAAAATTCAGCTCCTTTTGACCATGTGTTGACCAAAGTCAATGTTGGTCAAACCTACAGTGGAAACCCTAGCTGTAGCAAAAATGTCTTCGTCCTTCTCCCACATGTGAACTGCAGTTTTCCTCCAAGTAGCTCGAACCAATCAAAAGTGGAGAGATAAATATGTGTGATGATGAGATGAGTGAAATGTCCTCCAACATTGACCTTATTTATATCCATCAGTGAGGGTGTGTGACACATTTGCTGGGCGTGTAAAACCTTAAGGCCGACCTGCACATATTTTGAATAGATTAAAAATAAATTCAAAATAAATGTTCTGCTCATCGGATCAAGATGATCTTTAGAACGATCTTGCACTCTCCGAAAGAGGAACCCAATAAAAATATTGGTATCTTCATCTAAGCATCACAACATGGAGTGTGTACCTAGTTGTCCAAGTTAACACTCCCTCTCAACTAGGGAGAACTCCATCCACCTGTGCAATCCAAACATCGTGCGTCATCCCACCGTGACTTGCTTTACTGGCCTCTTTATTTCAGAACATAAGTGGGCCAGTCACAAACACTGTTACCGATGAAATAGGTAACCTGACCTCAAAACGGGAACTCTAACCCAAAAAGACTCAAAAAACATGAAAAAACACCGCAAAAACAAAAAAAAGTGTATTCCAGAACGCACTTGGTTTTTTTTGAAGGTCAAATTTCAACATTTTATAAAATTATGCTAAAAACAAAATTGTTTCTTGAAAAAAGGATTGAAAAAACACCCTCAAACAAAACCAGTTGATGCCGGAATAACCAAAAAAAATAAATTGTGTCATATTTTTGACATTTTAAAAAATAGAAATAACATTTTTTTAATTTTTAAAATTCAAACATTAAAAAAAACCTAAAATTTAAGAAAAAAAATAAATTTAAAAAATAAAAACATTTTAAAGCTTAAAATTTAAAAATATATAGGAATAAAAAAATAAAAATAAAAACAAAATAAAAATTTTAATTCAAACATTAAAAAAAAACATAAAATTTAAGAAAAAAAATAAAAAATAAAAAATAAAAAAAATTTAAAGATTAAAATTTCAAAATATATAGAAATAAAAAAATAAAAATAAAAACAAAATAAAAATATTAAATTAAAAAAAGAAAAAAATTATAAAAAATAAAATATAGAAATTAAATTTAAAAAAGAAAAAAAATTGTTTATTAAATTAGAAAAAAAAAAATTTAAATAAAAAATTAAATTTAAAGAAATATATTAAATTTTAATAAATTAAAAAAAAAAAAACATTATTGAAATTAAAAGTAAAAAAATGAAAAATTAATAAAAAATAAAAAATGAAAAATAAAATACAATAAAAATATTAAATTTAAAAAAATATATATTAAAAAAACAAATAGATTTTAAAAAATAAATTAAATTTAAATTATAAAAAGTAAAAAATATATATATAAACTTAAATTAAAAATATATATATATTAGATTTTATTAAATTAAAAAAAAATGTTAATCTTAAAATAACAAATTAAATTTAAAAAAAACAAATATTAAATTTTAATAAATAAATGAATAAACAAACAAATTTTGAAATAAAAAATAAATTTTAAATATAAAGAAAAAAAAACATTGTATTAAATAAAAAATAAAATAAAAAACAAATTAATTTGAAAATATTAAGTTTAAATAATATGTATATATATATATATATATATATATATATATATATATATATATATATATATATATATATAATTTTAAATACACAATTTTAATTGAAATAAAAAAATAATTTTTTTTTATGTAATTAAAAGAATAATAAAAAAAAAAATTAAATTCAAATAAATAAATAAATAAATACAAAATTTACAAAATTTTAAAAAATTAAATGAAAAAACTAAACATGAAATTTAATAATAATAAAAAAATGAAAAAAAAAAATCAATTAAATAAAAAAAAATACAAAATTTAATCAAAAATTTTAACAAAATTTAGAAAAAAAAAAAAAAAGAAAGAATAAAATTTAAAAAAAAAAACAAAAAAACAAAAAAAATTAAAACAAATTAAATTTCAAATATAAAAAATAAATTAAAAAAAAAAAATAAAATTGAATTTAAAAAAAAAAAATATTAAAAATATTAAAAATATTAAAAATTAAAAAAAAGAAAGAATTTTTTAATCGTGGTGGCGTCGCCAATCGGCCTCCCACCCAGGTGGTGGCGAAGACCAGCCGCTGGGCGAGAGGCCGATTCTGGGAATCGCCTTGAGGCCGATTTCGGGAATCACCCTAAGGCCGATTTCGGGAATCGCCCTCTCGTCGCGGGAGGGCGATTCCCAGAATCGGCCTCCTGCGTCGCGGCAGGGCGATTCCCGAAATCGGCCTCCCGCCGCGGGAGGGCGATTCCTGGAATCGGCCTTCCGCGCCGCGGCAGGGTGATTCCCAGAATCGGCCTCAAGGCGATTCTCGGAATCGGCCTCAGGGCGATTCTCGGAATCGGCATCAGGGCGATTCCCGGAATCGACATCCCGCTGCGGGAGGGCAATTCCCAGAATCGGCAGGAGGGCGATTCTCGGAATGGAAAGCGCCTCCCGCCTAGGCGGCAGCGGGCTACACGATCGAATTCTTTTTTTTTTAAATTATATATATATATATATATATATATATATATATATATATATATATATATATATATATATATATATTTTTTTAAATTTAAAATTTTGTTTTTAAATGTAATATTTTAGATTAATTATTTTTTAAAATTTAAAATTTATTTATTAAATTTTAATTTAATTTAATTTTTTTTTAAATTTTTTAGTTTATTTAGTTTTTCATTTTTAAAATTTATAAATTGTTTCATTTATAAAAAAAAACAGTAAATTTATGGATATTTGTTTTTTAATTATTTACACGTGGTTTTTTTCTTTTTTTGTTTTTTAATGATAGTTTTTTTTTTTTTAATTTGTTTTTTTTGTTAATTTTAAAATTTGTATTTTTTTTTTCTTCTTCTTATTATTATTTTAATTTTAATTTTTAAATTTAATTTTTTCTTTTTTGTATTTTTTTTTTTTTTTTTTTATCTAAATTTTAATTTTGTAATTTAAATTATTTTTAAATTTTCTATTTAAATTTTTTTTTTAAAATTATATGGTTTTTTTTAATAACTTAGAAAAAAATGTTTTTGATGTTTTTTAAAAATTTTTTTGGTTAATTTTTGTTTTTTTCTTTAAATTATGTGTTTTTTTTTCAAATTTTGTCATTTCTTTTGATATAATTTTTTATTTTTTTTACTAGTTAATTTTGTTTTTTTTTACATTTTTATTGGTTTTTTTTATTGTTTTTATATATATTCTTTTATCTAAGTTTTGTGTTTTATTACCAACATGAAAATCACCACTCTAAAAAAAAAAGGTTGATGCTACATCAATACGTTTCAAAATTAGCATGAAAATCACCGCTCTAAAAAAAAAGTTGATGCTGCATCAATACGTTTCAAAATTAGCATGAAAATCACTAAGATTTTAAAACAAATATTCATACTTCATAAATAAAAATATTAGAGTGTCGAAAATGTGCTCCAAAAAAGAAGAAGGTGATTCTGCATCACCACTTTTCAAAATCAGGTGCTTTTTATGCTACCAAAAAAAAGTAGGTAACAGTGCAGTTACCTATTTCATCGGTAACATTGTTCACAAAGACATCATTCCCGGCTGACAGATTCAGCCCAGAGGTTCGAGACCTCTATAGGACTCACAAAGAGTCTCATACCAACCCGAAGTTGGTTTATTTGACCCGAAGTCAGTAGGAGGTCCGAAACCTCACTAGAATTGATCCCAGATCAAGTGGTTGGATCGTGCCATCCTAGATAGAGAGTATGGAAATCTCTGATGCGTCCATCAGTCTTTGCTACTAGTCTCTAGCTTTTCCCACCTCATTGGCTAAATGAGAGGTACTTCCCATGGGCCTTGAACTCAATGGGTAGGATGCATACATGGCACAAATAATGAGAGGTGAACCAACTCAATCATCACAACGGTGGGGCAGAAGCACACCAACAAGGTTCGGCAAGCCTAGCCCTGTGGTTGCTTATAGCTCTGAGAAGCTATCCTCAAAGCCCCCCAGAGCTCCCAAAGCTCATCGTCCAACAGGACCCACATCATAGTGTAGTTCCACGATACCAAGGCTCTCACGAAAGGTTAGGAACTTTACCTTCCCCAGGGGCTTTTTGAGAATATCTGCGACTTGCTCATCAGTTCCTATATGATCAAGCCTTACGGCGCCTCGCTGTACCATATCTCAGATAAAATGGTACCTCATATCAATATGCTTGGATCGATCGTGGAACACGAGATTCTCGGTCAAGCGAATCCCACTTTGGTTATCACAGAGTATCACGGTGGTATCTAGCACATGCCCGAACAACTCACTGAAGAGCTTTCACAACCAAACTGCTTCACAACAGGCCATACTCGCTGCAATGTATTCGGCCTTCGCGGTGCTCAAAGCCACCGATTTCTACTTCCTTCTCATCCATGATATCAAACCAGATCCAAGTGAGAAGCAGCATCCCGATGTGCTTTTACGATCCACCACACTTCCAGCCCAATCGGCATCAGTATATCCAAGGAGTGTCACGCTCCCAGCAGTGTATCTCAGCCCATGGTTTATCGTGCCCCGAAGATATCTCAGAAGATTCTTGGCATCAACCCAGTGAGTGTGATGAGGCTCAACCATCTGTTGACTCAAAGTGTTCACTGCAAAACATATATCTGGACGAGTATTCACTAAGAACATTAGGGCCCCTACGAGTTGACGATACAGTAGGATTTGCTAACACAGGCCCAACAACTCTGCCACTCAAATTCTTAAAGTTGAGCTCCATCGGCGTCGACACAGACTTACAATCCACCATACCAAATCTTTCCAGAAGCTTCACAATGTATTTTCCTTGAGAAAGGAAAATCTCGCCAGGTCTCTTCCAGACCTCCAGGCCTAAAAAATAGTGCATCAGTCCTAGGTCCTTCATCTCGAACTCAGCAGCGAGCTCCCTCTTGCACTGATGAATGAGAGGGTCAGCGCCTGTTAGGAAGAGGTTGTCCACATACAGCACCAGAATGAGAGGCTTCTCTCTATCAACCTTGAAGTAAAGGTTTAGATCAGCATTACTACGAGTGAAGCCCAGCTTCATCAGGTAGCTATCTATCCTCTTGTACCAAGCTTTGGGTGCTTGCTTCAGCCCATAGAGGGCTTTCTTCAACCTGCAGACATGGGTGTCCCGATTCTGGACTTCGAACCCCAGAGGTTGCTCCACATACACCTCTTCCTTTATTTCACCATGCAGAAATGCGGTCCTCACATCCATCTGATGAAGACTCCATCCTTGCGTAGCAACAAGGGCTATGATAGATCGAATGGTTGTATATCGGGCCACATGTGCAAATATGTCATCATAGTCTATGCCTTCCTTTTGAGAGAAGCCATGGGCAACGAATCTTGCCTTGAACTTTTTAGCACTTCCATCAGATTCATTATGTACTCATACTCTTCGTGCATAGCATCCTTCCAGACTTGATGCTTTATGGCTTCCTCAAAAGATCCAGGCTCAGATTGTACAATAGTACTCATGGCTGTTAGATACCCTTGGTATCTACTCGGCTTCTTGTTTTCACGGAATGTCCCCCCTGGGGCCATATGTCCCTCTGCATCCTCGAGAGTGTCCCTGAGCCATGATGGTCTCTTCCCTAGTGAAGGAGGTGTATCAATCGGGTCCATCGGTCCTTCAACACCGGGCATCGTCTCATCCTTCGGTCCTTCTTGATTTCTAGGCCTTGCTTCATGGTCTTCCTTAGATCTTGAAAGATTGACTACTTTCCTTAGGGAAGCATCTTCGTCAAAAGTGACATCGTGGTGTTGGCCACCTATAAAATTTGTTCTATAAAAAGGTGGCCAAAAAATTTGTTGGAGCCTTCAAGAAACAATTTTATTGCAGAAATGTTATCTCTTGAAGCCTCTTGAAGACATCATCTCCTCTGTCCAAAATATGCATTGATGTTCCCAGTTCAAAGCTCAGAAAATTCTGCTGATTTTATGAGAAAGACTGCTGCAAAATCTCATTTTCCCCTTCCTCCACTCAGAAACTAACCTTCATTTTTACTCTCTTTTATCCCATCATTTTCCTCTGATTTCCTTTTTCCTCACTTCCCCTTCATAAAATCCACCTTGCATAGTTTAAAACTCCTTTTTAGACTATATTGAAACCCCCAAAACCCTTTGAAAACCATTGAAACTCTATGAAAAAACCCATTTTTTTATTAAGGGTTTAAGCCCTTTGGGCCAAGTCTTAACCAATGCACCACCATGCGCCTTGGTGCTGGAACCAAGAGCTAAACCTTTCAGCGCTTATCGCATCGGAGAAAATCCAAAGCACGCAAGTCTGTTTCATTGTGTTAACAAAAGCCCTGATGCGATTAGCTCTCTGTTCATAACGCCCCGAGCATATTGTATTTCACGAAGACCAAAGGCCCCGCAGTCAGGCGCCAGCCTTTTCATATATATATTCTGCCACCAAAACCTTTGTGTTATTAAATTTTTGAGTTTTTCATATGTTTCAAATATTTTCCGCCGGTTCATTTTAAAACAATCCCCGCCGTTGATCGTAAGCCGATCCAACGGCCCACGTTACATCACATCGCATTTTTTCATTCAGTGCATTTGTTTGTTCCCCCGATCGGCCATCCCTCTGATTACTCACCCACCGTTGATCTGATCCTCAGATCAACAGTCATCGCGCAATCGCATCGCCCTCCCCGATCGCGCAATCGCATCGGCGATTTTCATCGCACCCTGATTCTTTCCTCGCCGATTGCGATCCTTCGATTGAATCTGGACCGCCCACGTGTCCAGATCGGATGGCCCAGATCTTTCCCGCATGCTTTCGTCGCCTTTTGCCCTTCCACTTTATGTCTTTCAATTAATCCCCACCATTGATCTCCGCGCGATCAACAGATCTGATTTATTCTCTTCCTCCATTCTCGTTTAATCGTTTCTAATGAATCCCAACCGTTGGATGATGCCATCCAATGGCCCTGCTCTCTTCCCACGCCTCTGAATTAGTTTAAACGAAAACGCAGGATTTCCTAAATTGGTTTCGTGTTTTGTAGGTTATCAATGGTTTTCCATTTTATTAAAAGGAAAGTCGAAGGCAGGGAATGACGATTCCCGTGCCTTGATGCATCAAAGAGAGCCATTCGCTCGGCTCAAAAATTGCGTCTCGTCAATGTTTCATGAGGCAATGATGCCATATGAGCCCTGCGCGGCCTGCACATCAACAAGACACAACAATGCATAAAGGAAACAAAGAGTATTAGTGTTTGAAGATTTCCTAGCACAGTTTGAAGGATTAAGGCATACATTCAGCAAATCAAAAGCCTAAATCCACGGATTAAAGCGTCATAAAGACCGAAAGACACAGGATAGGCCTGATCAGACCTAAAACACAGATCTCAAGTAACTTAAAGGTGTTTTGGGAAGAGACGAAGACAACTGTCGATATGAGAAAGCTTCCACCGCCCCAAGAAGAGGCTAATCGAACCCTCTCTGGCTCCTAAAGGCGCCCACAGCCTCACAGTAATCAAAGAAGGCTTAGTCATCATCTGAAACAAGAGGTGTTTGCCCAAAGATAGCTGAAAAATCAATGCAAATCAAAGATATTATCTTTAATTGTCGGCAAAACTATTTTAAAGATTAAGAACAACCCAGAAGTGAATCTTTTCGATCATTAGGCCTTGGGAGAGCAGAAACAGAGTTACTTCAACATGACACCGAGCCTCAAAAGTCAACAAAGGCTCTCACCGAGCTTAATTCATAAATGTACATCAATTTAATATAGACAAGTCATCTGTAAATTACTTCATCGAGCCCCTCAAAGGCCGAGGAGTCATTAGTCTGTATTAATTGACCCAGGAGATCTTTTATCAGATCCCACCTCCTCATTCTTTTATAAATACTTCTGTAGAAGATGAGAAAATGTTGGTCTCTGGACATCTGAATGCATGTAATTGTTTATGAAGCTACTGATGCCCTGTTTGCGACTTGAAGATACATAAGCTGATATGAGAAGTTCGAAGTTGTAGAGACCCACCGGGCTTGCTGATTATAACTGGTTTGAACATCAAATATAAGCTGCTGATTTATGGGATCTTGATTTGTGTCAATGGTGATGTGTTCCTCACTGTCAATTTTTATTTTCTCTAAATGTTTTCACTCTGTCCACTTTCTTTGATAAAGAGCAGCAAACATAGAGCTAGGATTTACTCTCAATAGTACCATACTCTTAATGAAAGCTTTATTTCTATTTTTTTTTCATTCGAACGTTCTCTTTTAGGAGTATATTAAAGCAGGTTGGTTTCAAAGCACTTGCCTGATCTAAATTGCTCTTTATGACTGTTATCTGTGTTTTTCTTATAGAATATGTTGAAAGCAGGCTAGTTTGAAAGCACTCACCTGATCTTAAGTTATTCCAACTGTTTTAAAAAATGTTTCCAACTAAAAGTACTTCAATGCAGGCTGGTTTAAAAGCACTTACCTGATCTCAGAATACTTTTATGTTTTCCCTAAGTACATGCCGAAGCAAAATAGTTTGAAAGCACTTATTTGATCTTAGGCTGTTCACTGTTCTTCATTTGTTTGTTTCTCCATTTCCTATCTGTTTCATTCCATAAATCACTTTAAGAGATCCTTTGACATAAGTGACTTGCCCCATAGATCCTTCTTGAACCTTTCTGTCCAATTAAAATCCTCCTATGACTCCATAGCCCAATGGGTTAAAACTATCTTTGCCTTTTTTTTCAGCCGAATCATTCCTTCACTTGCAGACATCTTCACCCTTTATTTTGAATTTCCCTCACCTTCATCATTCTTTGTCCAACCAAAAGCAAACAAAACCCATTCTCTTCATAACTAGCCTAATATCACAGTTCAGGTTTTAAAGATTACATCTTTTAACTCATTCATAGAGAGATCCCTCTCTGGATTCAGGAGGGCTAGATCCTTGAATCCCAAAGCAGTTTGATGTTGTCTTATCTTTTGGTTTTGCCAATCTGGCCAAAACATAGGAACCCCCAACACGTGGCATATCTCCACTTCCCTTTGACCAGGCACATAGAATCTATAGGCCTTCGAAGTTTCGTTGTAGCCACAAACATTCCCTTCTTACTAGAAACATCCAGCTTGCTTTTCTTCTCTTTCGGAACATGAAAATAAACAGGACATCCAAAAACTCTAAAATGTGAGACGTCAGGTTTCTTACCAGTGAAAACCTCTTCGGGAGTTTTGGAGACCAAGGCAGAATGTGGGCATTGGTTTTGTATGTACACAGTAGTGTTCGCAGCTTCTCCCCACAGAAACTTTGGTAGGCCATGGTCACATAGCATTGCACGTGCAACTTCCACAATGGTCATGTTCTTTCATTCAACAACGCCATTATGCTCAGGAGTATAGACAGTTGTGGTCTCCCTCTTAATGCCAGCTTCGTTGCAAAAGTTCTTGAACTCGTTCACCTCATATTCAGTGCCATTATTGGTCCTCAAAATCTTGATCTTCTTCCCTATCAGATTTTCCAAGGCTTTGAAGGTACAGAACCACATGAAAGCCTCATCCTTCTTCTTCAAGAAGTATATCCAGGTTTTGCGAGAGAAGTCATTTATGAACGTCATATAATAAGAGCATCCTCCCAAGGATGTCAAGGGCAGCATACCAAACAGATTAGAATGTACTAATTGCAAGACATCAGATGTCTTTGTGACGCTTGAGAGGAAAGGTCCCCTTGTATGCTTTCCTTCGGCACAACCCTGACATACACCTTCATGATTATTTGAGAACTCGGGCATCCCCGTCACCACCTTTCTTGCTTCGGGAAGGGATTTGTAGTGAAGGTGTCCAAACCTACGATGCCATAGTTCAGTCTGTCAGATAGTATCACATGTCATCGCTCCCAGTGGACTTCCTCCAACCTGGTAGAGTGTATCAACTCTAAACCCAATCGTGATAGCTTCCTTGAAGCTCTTCTTCCACATGCGCACCTTTCCATCAGTTAATGCCACATTGAAACCTTTGTCTTCCATGGCCGATATAGACACAAGGTTCTTCTTCAAATTAGGTACATAGAGTACATCATGCAAGCAGAGGACTTGACCTTGAGACAAGTGGAGGGTCATAGTTCCTGTCCCTTTCACGGGATATGTGGCATTATCTCCAAGGATAATTTCCAGATTAGTATCCTTCTCAACCATATCAGAGAGTGCTTCCTTAAACCTAGTGATGTGCCTTGATGCACCACTATCTATCAACTAGACATCCATAGTGTTGGGTGGAGATGCAACAAAGAGGGCAGATACAAGAATGTATTCATTTATTTTATCAACAACATTTGATTCCCCATACCTAAAGTTTCTCGACCTTTTGAAAGGTTGACCATTTCCGTCGGAGGGAGCCTTCCTCCTTCCCTTGGACCTGTTGTTCCTTTGATTTCCATTCCTCCAGTTGTTGTTGTTGTCATCACCATCGGGAGAATCCTTCTTGAAAGGACATTCTCTAGGATAGTGACCTAGCCTATGAAAAGTGTAACACTTGCCCTTCTTTCCTTGGGCCCCTACTCTTCCTTTGTTCTTTGGACCACCAAAGTTCTTCTTTCTAGAATGAGCAACGTAGGCAGCATTTCCTTCATTCTTGTCTCTTCTTGAACGCATCTTGATAGTACTTCGTTAAAGTCAGGTATCACATTATTATTTAGAATGGTAGTGTTGAACACATGCCATTCGAATGGGAGCCCTCCAAGTGCGGTGAGTACCATCTCTCGATCAAATATTGTCTCCCCAATAGCCAACGGTTTTTTCCTAATCTTGGTCAGCTTCAGAAAGTATGGTTGAACGAACTCATCCCTGCCTTTCTTCAGATCCTTCAATTGATTCTTGAAGAATAGTACTTGATTCGCATTGTTGGCCTTGAACAAGTTGACCAACTTATCATACATTTCTTTTGATGTGCCCAGCTCAGAGATGTAGGCAACCAGACTCTTGTGAATTGAGTCCCTGATCAGCAGCTTTGCTTTGATCTCCCCCTTCTTATACTTTGTCTTGGCGTCAACAGTTGCAATGGATGGAGGCTCTTGGATTTTACCCTGCACATAGTCCATGACATCTTGGTCTTCCAACATAAGATCCAATTTCATATTCCAAGCATGGAAGTCATCCTTCCTAGTCAATTTGTCATCAGCCTTGAAGCCATTGTAGTTTGAGGAACCCATCCTCTTCTTCGGTGATTGCTACAAATTAGGGCTTTGTCTTCACCTCACCTCTGATACCATGTAAATTTATGTATATGTTCTATGCTTGATGCAACTTTACTTTCTTTTCAATTTTAGACAGCAATCACATAAGCAATAAAGTAAAATGCTGATAGAACATACCAGTAGATCAACAGAAGACAAGCCATAAATATATATTTGTGTTGGTGCGTTACGACGATCAGCAGGATGCTTCAACCAGCAAAGTCTTATCAATCAGCCATCCCAGTATATGTGTCACATCACCCTCATCATACAATCCAAGTCAACCAAAGTCAATGCATCCCAAAAGTCAACGTTGTCCAGAAAGTCAACGCAGAACAACAGCAAGTCAAAGTCAACAAAAAACAGTCTACAGTCAACCTTTGACCTCGGTTCTTGTGCCAAAATGTACGGACTGCAGCAATTGAATTCTATGCCAAAATTCAACTCCTTTTGACCATGCGTTGACTAAAGTCAACGCTGATCAAACCTACGGTGGAAACCCTAGCTACAGCAGAAATGTCTTCGTCCTTCTCCCACATGTGAACCGCAGTTTTTGTTGTGTAACCAGCTCCAAAAAGAGAAGAAAAGAGATATCAACGCCTTAGAAATGAGGCACTTCGAGGGGGCAACCTCCAATACATTACATAAATGAACAATTCTTGGATGATACAATTTACAAAACCCCCTTTCTATATATAGGAGTCCATGGGGCCATAATGTAATCCTAGTGGGGCCACAATGTAATCCTAGCCGACCTAACAATAATAATTTAAGGGCACAATAATAACAATATGGGGGTTACAAGGGTACAATAATAACAATAAGGGGGTTACACTAACAACAATAGGGACTATACTAGTAATATAGGGACCTAACATGCCCCTCTCCTTCAAAAAAGTGTTGTCCTCAACGCTTGAGTAGCTCTGGGTGCTTCTGTATAAAATTCTCATCCTCCCATGTAGAATCTTCGGTGGGTAAGTTCTTCCACTTGATGAGATACTCTGAAATTGATCGATTCCGTAGTTGTCGAGTTCTTTTTTCCATGACTGCTTCAGGTTCCAATATGATTTTCCCTTCCCCATCAAGTTCTGGCAATACTGTTTGAACTGGAAGATTTTCACCTATAACCTTCTTTAAGCATGAAACATGGAAAATTGGATGTACTCGCGAAGAAGCAGGAAGCTCCAATTTGTATGCCATAGTACCAATATTTTGCAACACCTTGTAAGTACCATAGTACTTTGGCGATAATTTATTATCCTTCTTTGCTTGCTTGAGGGACATTTGTTTATATGGTTGTAGCCGTAAAAATACCCAATCTCCTACATCAAAACTTCTCTCGCTGCGATGTTGATCTGCCTGTTGTTTCATTCGATTTTGTGCCAAATTCAGGTTATCCTTTAAGAGTTGGAGAACTTCTTGCTGATGCTCGATGTGATCTTTGACTGCTTGAACCTTTGAATTTTCCCTTAAAGATGATGTAATCGATGGTGGATGATATCCATAAAGTGCCATAAATGGGGTCATTTTTGCTGCAGTATGGAAGGAAGTGTTATACCACCATTCAGCGAGAGGTAACCACTTGACCCATTGTGTTTGTTTATCGGATACAAAACAACGAAGATATCCTTCCAAACATTTATTTACTATCTCAGTTTGACCATCAGATTGAGGATGATAAGATGAGCTATGAGCTAATTGAGTACCCAAACAAAAAAATAACTCCGTCCAAAAATTTCCAGTAAAAATGGGATCTCTGTCGCTCACAATAACCCTTGGGCTTCCATGTAGCTTTTGAATTTTGTCCATAAATGTAGTAGCAACTGTACTTGCTTTAAATGGATGAGATAATGCACAAAAGTGCGCATACTTGGTAAGTCTATCAACTACCACCATGATGACATTCTTTCCTTTAGACTTAGGTAAACCTGTGATAAAATCCATTGAAATCTCCTCCCAACGTTGACTTGGAATGGATAAAGGTTGTAGAAGTCCCGGGGTCTTAATTGTCTTCACTTTATTCTGCTGGCAAACCAAACATTCCGCCACAAACTTTTGAATATCAGATTTAAGGCCATCCCAAAAAAATTCTTTCTTCACCCTGTGGTAAGTTTTTAAAAATCCTGAGTGTCCTCCTAAAGGAGAAGTGTGCAATTCGAGAAGAATCTTTTGTTTTAGTTGGGAATTCTTACAAAGATATAAGCGATATTTGTACCATAAGGAATCATTTTTTCAACTAAATGTATCAGATGTACTAGGATCTTGCTGCAACTTTTGAATGAGTGTCCATACATCTTTGTCCTTCTTCCATTCATCTCTTGCTTGGGTTATCCAATCTGGTTGGATAATAGAAATGGCACAAAGCAATGCTTCCACCTCTTCATTCTTTCTTGAGAGTGCATCTGCAACAACATTAAGCTTTTTTTTTTTGTAGATTATTTCAAAGTCATAACCCAACATCTTTGTGACCCATTTTTGCTGCTCTTCTGAAGATAGTCTTTGTTCCAAAAAGTGTTTAAGACTATCATGATAAGTTTTTACCTTGAAGTGTCTTCCCATTAGGTAAGTTCACCATTTCTTTAGTGCATGCAGTATTGCTAACATTTCCTTCTCATAAATAGGTTTCTGTAAATACTTTCCTTTGATTGGACGACTTTCAAAAGCAATGGGTCTTCCTTCCTGCATTAAAGCTGCACCAATTCCATTTCCTGAGGCATCACATTCCACAATAAAGGTTTTTGTGAAGTCTGGTGTAGCTAAGACCGGTGCTAGGCACATTGCCTCTTTAAGACGTTCAAAGGCCTTAGTTGCTTGAGGAGTCCATGAAAATGCATCTTTCTTCAATAATGTTGTTAGAGGTGCTGCTATTCTCCCATAATTCTTAACAAACTTGCGATAATACCCTGTTAACCCGAGAAATCCTCGCAACTGCTTTATGGTTGTGGGGACTTTCCATTCCTTAATGGCTTTAATTTCGTTAGGGTCTACTTTAACACCCTCGTGAGATACAATATGACCCAGATATTCCACCTCTTGTACTCCAAAGAAACATTTGGATGTTTTTGCATATAATTGTTTCTCCTGCAATAGTTTGAGCACACTGTCAACATGTTCAACATGATCCTTCCAAGACCTGCTGTAGATTAGTATATCATCAAAAAATACTAGCACAAATTTTCTAAGGAAGGGTTTGAAAATGGAATTCATCAACCCTTGAAATGTAGAAGATGCATTGGTAAGGCCAAAAGGCATGACCAAAAATTCATAATGACCCTCATGAGTTCGAAATGCTGTTTTTGGAATATCTTCAGTCTTCATTCTAATTTGATGATATCCTGAACAAAGATCCAACTTGGTAAAATAAATTGCTCCATGTAATTCATCCAATAATTCATCAATCACAGGAATGGGAAATTTATCTTTAATGGTGATTTTATCGATCTCCCTATAATCCGGACACATTCGCCATGATCCATCCTTCTTGTGTACCAATACTACGGGAGCAGAGAAAGAACTTTGACTAGGTTGAATTATACCCGCCTCTAACATTTCTGCAATCATACGTTCAATTTCGCTCTTTTGGAAGTAAGGATATCTATAAGCCCTGATGTTTGGAGGAACACTTCCTGGAATCAAATGAATGGCATGATCATGATCACGAATAGGTGGGAGTCCTTTGGGAGTTTCAAACACCTTGGAATGATTGTCCAAGACTTGTTGGAGATCTGCAGAAATAGATGATTTTTATGTCGGAACTTCTAGTGAGCATAATTGTGCAATTACGCCTCGTTGTTCTTTCTTTAGAAGCTTTGTCATGACATTAGAGCTTATTATCCTTCCCAGCTTCCCTTCAATACCCCGTAATTCGACTTCCTTTCCTTCTGAAAAAAAATTCAAGAAAATTTCTTGAAAATTAAAAGCTACCGTCCCCAAAGATTGTAACCATTGTACTCCTAGTACAACATCAGCACCTCCCATAGGAATGGAAAGCGTTGGACTAGTCAATACATATTCCCCCATGGTTAGCTTGATATTATGGCATTTTCCAGAGCAATTTATAGTTCCTCCATTTGCAACCATCACTTGGAATTCTGGTGCTGGGTATAGGAAACAATTTAATTCCTTGGCTACCTTACAATGAATAAAATTATGGGTGCTACCTGAATCAATCAACACTATTACCTTTTTCTTCTTGATTTTTCCTGCTATCTTGAGAGTTTGAGGAGTGGTAATTCCTGCCAGTGCATTACACGATATGGTCGGATTCATTTCTTCCTCTTCTAGGGCTGGTTCCTGGTGTATACCCTCTTCTTGTTCATTTTCTTCTTCCTCTTCACAATCTATGTAAAATAATTTCTTCTCAACACACTTATGACATTTAGTGTATTTTCTATCACAACTGTAGCAAAGCCCTTTTTCTCTTTTTCTTTCAATTGTTGTGGTGTCAACCTTGTAGGTTGTGGAAATATAGGCGTAGCAACACTTCCTTCTTTATAGAATTGAGTGGTAGGCTTCCTTGTTGCCATAATTTTACATTCAACTTTTCTTGCCAACCCGAATGCCTTCTCCAATGAATCAGGTTCCAAAACGCGAACTTCATGTTGGATGTTATCCTTTAAAGTGCCTATGAAGAGATCAATCCTGTGTTCCTCTGGAATATCAGTTACCCTTATATTCAATTTTTGGAATTCCTCAATGTGCTACCCCACTAAACCCTTTTGTTTGAGATTTATCAATTGGCTAAAAAAGGTGTTGCTCTTTGTATCCTCATAATGTGCTATCATTTCTTCCGTAAAAATAGACCAAGTGACAATTTTTTTATGGGAGAAAAGCCATCGATACCATACAAATGTATTGTTTTCTAAATGTAAAGTTGCAATGCGTACCTTTTGTGTGTTTTGCACATTATGGAGATCAAAATATTGCTCCATTTGTAGTATCCATGTTACAGGACGCTTTCCATCAAACTTCCTCATATCCATTTTTGGAATATGGTGGTTCTTCCCGCCAACATTAGAGTTTATGAAATCACGATTAACATTGATTTTGTTCTCATCATGAGGTTCTTCTACTATCTTTTCACCATTAGGAAACATTTCTTGTATCAACTTTCTCAAACCTTCAATGTCTGTTTTTAGATCATTCTTCATGTTTTCCATCTTAGCTTCCATGCCAGCTTCCATGCCATCCATCTTAGCTTCCACACCATCCATCTTAGCTTGCACGCCATGCATCTTAGCTTCCACGCCTTTCTTCAAAACTTCCATTTCATTTTTTGTTGCTCTTTGCAAGAGTGAAATTTGTTGCACTTGCTCTTGTAATTTTGATAGATCATGTTGCAATTCTTCATCTTCATGAGTCATAGTAGAGCCTTCTGAAGGCTTAATGGGTGTTGAATTATTTTTACGGGGCATCTTTATAACCCAATACTGATATCTATTCTACAATATGCCCTTGGAATCAATTCAAATTGATTCTTCAAACAAGACTTATGCAATTCGGAAAAAAATACACACCTTTTTCTTGCTTTTGAGGAGCTCGATATTGAAATTGGATTATATTTGTGATTGCAGCACGTCAATATTTTATTTTTGGTACCAACGTAGCCCTCTGAATTATCTTTCGAATGCCATAGGTCTGACCTGATTTGGATTCTCCAAGACAAAGTTGTGTCCAATCTCCCACAATGACCTAATTATGGACTGGTTCGGTAGAGCGAACTTGTACAAATTTCCACGTGTCACTGTTTCATCCTTCGTCTCTGAAATTGATAGCCAAGAAACTACAGTCCGTGTACTTGCGACCAAATTTTACGGCACTCCAATCTGATGCCCAGAGAGCAAGTTATTGAACTTTTCCCACAATCACCTCTTTGAGATGAAATTCAGGAGCTTGAAAAAGCACTACCTTCCACATATCATATCTCCAAAAATATTGCGAACCAAGCTCTGACATTTTTTGAAAAATTTCTTCTGGATTTCAAATTTGCACCATAGGAATTTCATATTCTGAAACTTCGTAGAAAAAAAGTTATAGCGCAAATGCCACGATGACCTGTTTAGGGGCCTGAAACAAGACCTAACTTCCACAGATCATATCTCTGAAAATATTGCGAACCAAGCTCTGAAATTTTTAGAAAATATTCCTCAGGATTTCGGCTTCGTACCCTAAACATTTCAGATTCTGAAACTTCGTAGAAAAAAAGTTACAGTGAAAATTTCACGATGACCTGTTTGGAGCAGCGAAACCCTAGAATCCAAACCTCTGATACCAAATGTTGTGTAACCAGCTCCAAAAAGAGAAGAAAAGATATATCAACGCCTTAGAAATGAGCCACTTCGAGGGGGCAACCTCCAATACATTACATAAATGAAAAATTCTTGGATGATACAATTTACAAAACCTCCTTTCTATATATAGGAGTCCATGGGGCCATAATGTAATCCTAGTGGGCCTGATGTAATCCTAGCCGACCTAACAATAATAATTTAAGGGCACAATAATAAAAAAATGGGGGTTACAAGGGTACAATAATAACAATAAGGGGGTTACACTAACAACAATAAGGGACTATACTAGTAATATAGGGACCTAACAGTTTTCCTCCAAGTAGCTTGAACCAATCAGAAGTGGAGAGAGGAATATGTGTGATGATGAGACGAGTGAAATGTCCTCCAACGTTGACCTTATTTATATCCATCAGTGAGGGTGTGTGACACATTTTCTGGGGGTGTAAAAACTTAAGGCCGACCTGCACATATTTTGAATAGATTAAAAATAAATTCAAAATAAATGTTCTGCTCATCAGATCAAGATGATCTTTAGATCAATCTTGCACCTCTCTAAAAGAGGAACCCAATAAAAATATTGGTATCTTCATCTAAGCATCACAACATGGATTTTGGACCCAGTTGTTGAAATTAACAGAATTCCTATATCAACCAATAATTTTTCATATGGGAAAACCATTTATTTTTTCCATGCTAGGTCCTTTTATCTGTTTAACTCCACATTCTAAACTGAATTGTATGTCTAACTCCTTCCCATTTAGATTACAATATAATCAACAATCCCTTCACTGAATCAAATTATGATTGACAAGAACATTCAACCTAATTGAATTTGTAGCCAAATTTCTGTGTAGAGGGTTGATTCAGCTAAATTCAGTTACTACAATTCTCACATGAGAATGAATGATATATGGATCTCTACCGTATAAAGGAATTTGATTACAACACTAGCATAGCCCTTGATATGTGGATAGGGTCGATACCCATGTCAATAGGGCCTACCTTATTCTAAAAGTACTTATACTTGATTTGTAGAATTCCTAGAATCACATTGAAATATAGGGCTCATAGGGCTCAAGAAAGGATTGTAGGTCTTACTACAGAGTATATTATTAAATTCCCAAATCTGGCTAATTCAAAATAAAAACCTTGATAAGGGTTTACGCATGCAACATATATCCTAGTCTGATTGTTTCTGCATCAATTGCCAATTTTTTTTTTGTAGATAGAAGTGATGGAACCTTCCAATGTTCAAATCATGAACACAATTGCAATTAGTGGATCCAAAGCTATCCCAGTTTCATTTTTTACTACCATAAGAAAACTCAAGGTAAGAAAAACCATTGAATAAAAACCTTATTGCATAAACAAACATCAAAATCCTCTTCAAACAATTTTATATGAAACCAATCAAAGTCCCGTAATATAATCTGGAATTGCATTAAGAAAAAAAGAAAAGAAAATTAAAATAGAACTAAATACTTGGACATGGGTGCTTTCCTGGAAGTCGTGGTCGAGGGAAATTAATATGGTATATCGAACTCTTACTCATCCCATTAGTCGGTGATGTTAAACCAATCACAATCAATTTGGGTTGGTGGCCTTAAATAGGGCATGCTCCCTATGTGTCATTTGATGCGCTAACATTAGTCAATGGGTTGCATATTGATCTCCAGGATGTCTACTCATGTGAAAATGATGTGTGCTCCTCTGGACCAATAAACCCATTCTATATTCACGTGGTTATTTCTTCAAGGCCCTTCAGTTCGGGAACACATATCTCTAGCACCACTTCTCTCCCGCTGGAAAACATGATGACTTAATTAATTGGCCTGTTACCCTAATGCCCGCCAACGCGAAGATGAGCTACACCACTACGTGTCTCGGGCCGAATGCGAATCCCCGTCTCATGGAAACCCTGAACCCACTTCTCAGGGCGAACCCGTACTTCATTGGAAGTTTCAAAGGGTATAAGGCTGTATTTTAACATGTTTTGTTTTTGCAACATAGATATTCGCGTGATATGTAAGAAATGACCGTGCAATAATTGTTCATTTGGGCATCAACTAAATCTCCAACTGAATCAATCGAATTGTTTGAACTCTGTCTACTGGATCACCTGTCTCTAGATCCAGAAATGGAACTAGACCTATTATATATTTATATGTGTGTGTGTGGGGGAGTCAAGATTCTAATTAGTCGCGCCCTACCAACTTTGCCCATGGATATCCTTCAAGGGAGTAATCTCATGATAAAATGCATGCAAATGCCCATTTCAAAAATTTATCACTCACCTGCATTCATTTATTCTACCCAAGCACAAGTTCCTATAACAAAAACGGGTCGTATGCCATCGAGAAAAAAAACAATCCAAGCTCTCTCGTGAGTCATCTAAGGTATAAGTGAAAGGGTCTGCAACAAAGCCAAATTGAACTTGGATTTTTGTCGGTTTTATGATAAACCAAGATAACTGTTGAAATACCGACATTTTCGAGATAGTTTGCAGTAACACTGAACATAGACATATTATAAAAAAAATAACATTATTCTTTTAATTTTTGATGATACGACTGATTTTAGCTGCAGCATTATACTATTCCATCAAAATTTATTCCTATATGTAGTAGTGCACCACTGAGAGAAACAATATCCATCAAGCCAAGAGCTTGAGTGTCAAATAACTTACTATGTAGCAACATAAAATTAGAAACACAATCAATATGGAGACACATGGAGTAATAAAATTAATACATGGAGATATCATAGTTGTATAGGGAATACATGGATCCTAAGAAGAGACCAAAATTAGGATCAAGGAAAGGATACGATTGGAACCCATCTCCACATTTCACTTGGATGGATAGAAGCTTTCTCATGGTACTTGTTGGGATGTTGAGATTGCAACAAGATGATGAGCTTAGTGGAAAGGAGTCGCCTTCACTAAGTGGGCCCGCAGGCTATTTTTGGCGCAAAGTCTATTTTTAGACATATGGATCATGTTCTATGAGTTGCGGGATGTTATTTGTGGATGGTTGGTCAAGTCGGAAAAAATAGATGGACTTCTATTTTTAGACATATTGGGCGAAATCTATTTTTAGATTGCCAGTCTAAAAATAGATATGTCGAATATTATTAGCTCTTAATAATGTTTGGACTCTAAACATTATCTTATTCTCTTGGAGCACTTCAGTTAAGTGAACAAATGTGACACAGGAGCTGACAGAAGGAATTACGCTATTCCTGAGGGTTAAGTGGAGCTATTGCATGGATACTTCGGTTAGAACTCATGTGACAGAGTTTGGTGGAGTTGATTGAGGAAGTTAATGGAGTTGTGTTCAGTTTAACTAATCTAAACATAGTTGAGCTATTTGTATCTAGTTTAACTGATTGATACAATTAGTGCGAGTGGTGTGAATTAATTATTAATTAATTCACTAATTATAAACTCATAAATCAACTAAAGAATGCATCGATTAACTTCAGTGCTTAGACTGATTTCGGTGGAGACCAGTGCAAGAATAGGTGAAAGAGCAGGTTAACTATTAGTTGTGACTATACTGTTGCTATTTGCAACACACACATAGGTGGAGTAGCCCATGAGGATTGCACAATTCAAGCCAGGTGGTTTATCTATTTAATGAAGCCATCCCATAGCATTAATTACGCAATAGAGGTTGGCTATCAAGTGGCAAAAGATTGGAGCATGTGTTTTGCTAGATCTAGCTTGATAGTGTGTAGCAATTGAGAGTGTGCAAGAGAGCTTGTGAGGAGATTTTGTACTATGATTGTTACATGATCTCCATGACATATAATATAGATATTTGGGGTTTTCGGCTTTAAGCTTTCCCATTAAATACGCGTTCATATGTGTGATTGTTTGTGGTTTTAATGTATGCATGCAATTGATTTTATTTCCGCATGTGATGATCAATGGTAGAAGAGATTTTGTATTGTGCATGAAGTTAAAATAGTGTGTGATTAGGAGAATCTCGGTGTATAACATATCATTTATTCAAATTTCTACATGGTATCAGAGCGATATTGATCATTGGAGCAATTGCAAAACATTGAAGCAGTTGAGTTTTGTGCTGGTGGAATTCAAATTTGCAGCAATGTTTTCTTGGTGTCAAAGTTGAGATGTCTTTCAACTGATTATGATTGGAGTATGCCCTTGAGGGCAGCTCGAATTATATTGAATGGAAGGATCGGATGGAGGCGGTGCTAGATGAAAATGGGTTGAAGGAGTTCATCGATGCAGAAATTCCAAGCCTCTCCTTCTACGTCTTCATGACACTTGACACATGGCAAAAGAAGACAGCAAAGTGTCGAAGGATTTTGTTGGAGGGTGTGAAGGATCACATAGTGTCAAACCTTCATGGTAAGGCTTCTCCATTCTTGATGTGGAAAGCCTTGGAAGATTTATTCCAAAGCAAGAGAAACCAGAGGAAGTTGGCGCTCAAGGATAGACTCAGAAACATAAAGATGGAGAAAGGCGACAATATGCCCAAGTACCTCACGAAGTTCATCCAATGCAGGGATGAGCTGGGAAGTGTGGGGTTGATTTTTGATGATGAGGACTTGGTGATCTTGGCTCTCCTAGGGCTTCCGAAGAGTTGGCACTCCTATCGGGACTCTGTCAATGGTCGGGAGAAACTGCCAGGATGGGAGCGACTTTGGTCGGATCCTGTGCAAGAGGAGATAAGGCGAAGTACCAGGGACGGATCTTCATCAAAGAACTCTGATGAAGAGAATTGCGCTTTGGCTGCCAAAGCAAAGAAGGGGAAGACCAAGAAAGCTTCTCAATCCGGTGCGAAAGGAAAAAAGCAGGACATGTCCAAGGTGAAGTGCTTTCACTGTAACCAACACAGACATTACGCCACTAATTGTCCATAGAAGAAGAAAAATAAGCAGGCTGCTGGAAATGCAGCTAGAGAGGCCTTAGCCTCGCAGTTTGAGCTGGATTTTTCGCTGATCGCATGCTTGGTTTCAAGTGTGATGGGTTTAGTGTGGTTTCTGGACAGTGGTGCGTCTTTTCACATGACAGGAGATCGAGATTTGTTTACTGATCTGGATGAGAAAGATCTTGGAGTGCACATCGAGATGGGCGATGATGGTAGATACAGTGCGACCGGTATCGGTACCATTTCCTTTGAGAGGGAGTCTGGTAAACCCTTCGTATTGAAGGAAGTGATGCATGTTCCGAGATTGAAGAAGAATCTTATCTCTGTGGAGATGTTAGAAGACAAGGGATATGATGTTGTATTTAGCGAGGGAAAGGCTTTCCTGCGCAGTAAGGCAACTGGTGAGACCCGGAGGATAGGGGTTCGAGTTAAGAACCTTTATCAATTGCAGGTAGATGGCTGCGCAGCAATGGCAGGCAAGGCAGAAGGAGTGGTGAGCCGAGATGATGGCGAGTTGTGGCATCAGAGATTGGGCCACCTTCACCATGGAGCTTTGAAGATACTGCAGCAGATTTCTACTGGGCTTCCTAAAGGCACTCTTGCACAGTCAGATCAGTGCAAGGGGTGTACCTTGGGAAAATTTGTGAAAGCCACCTTTCACGAGAAGGATAGTCATGCCACGACGATCCTTGAGAGAATTCACACAGACGTGTGTGGACCTTTCTCGGTAGCTTCGACAGCAAAGCACAGGTACTATGTGATCTTTGTTGATGATTATTCTCGGAAGTGCTGGATCTTCTTCATGCAGAAGAAGAGCGAGACATACTCAAGGATGCAATGATTTCAAGGCCTTTGGTTGAGAAACAGGGGAAGCGGTGAAGGCTCTAAGAATTTGACAATGGTTGGGTACAGGAATTCATCTCTGGCGAATTCAAGGACTTTTGCGGCGCATAAGGAATTCAAATGAGCTCATAGCACCTCATAACCCACAGCAGAATGGGGTTGCTGAGCGGAAGAACAGAACGATCGTGGGTGCTACACGGGCGATGTTGCATGATCAGGGCTTACCCATTCACTTGTGGGTGGAGGCATGCAATACTGCAGTATATGTGCAGAACCGTTGTCCTCACAGGATACTTGGCATGAGTACACCCGAGGAGGCGTTTTCTGGTAAGAAGCCTGATATTTCCCATTTGAGGATTTTGGTTCACCTGTTTACATTCATGTGACGAAGGATGCCAGGAAGAAGCTGGAGCCGACCGCAGAGGTTGGGATATTTGTGGGGTACACTGATACGCCCCACAACTATCGTGTGTATTTTCCAGACAGTCGCAAAATTTGTTGAGCGACGGGATATCAAAATTCATGAGGAGAAAGCCATGAAGTGTTCGCTTGAGAGGGAGCCACACTTGCATGCAGATGAGGAGCTATTAGTTCCTAAGGATGAGTCTCAGGATGTGGATCGGCCACAAGATGAGGTTCATGGAGTGGAAGAGACCACTCAGGCAGCGCCAACCATCAGAGGGCAGAAGCGCACTACAGAAGCTGAGCGACTGGCTCAAGATGCAGCGAAGGTTGTAGGAGCACCTACATCACGGCGCGAGACGGCGACGGTCACATTCCGATACCTTTGGATCGCAGCTGCCCAGCCGACCGGTAGCCGTGACGGAGCCATCCTCTTTCGAGGAAGGCCCCCGGCGGTGCAACGGGTGGTCTGCCATGGTGGAAGAGTATGATTCGATTGTCAAAAACAGTGCATGGGAGATTGTCCCAAGACCGGAGGGGAAATCAGTGGTGGGTTCGAGATGGATCTACAAAGTGAAGCAGGCGGCTGACGGGAGTGTGGAGAAGTACAAGGCAAGATTTGTTGCCCGAGGCTTCTCACAGATAGAGGGGATCGATTATGAGGAGACCTTTTCACCTGTCGCAAGGTATTCTTCCATACGGACGATTCTTGCTCTCTCAGCGCAGATGGGGTGGCACATTCATCAGATGGATGTGAAGACTACGTTCCTCAACAGAGTGATTGAGGAGGAGGTGTACATAGAGCAGCCCAAAGGTTTTGAGATATTCAGCAGCAAGTTGCATGTGTGCAGGCTCAAGAGAGCGTTGTATGGGTTGAAACAAGCACCTCGTGCTTGGTACACACGGATAGACAGTTATTTCACCAAACTTGGATTCTCCAAGAGTGAGGCGGATCCTAACCTATACCAAATTGTGGTGGAGGGTAAGTTGCTGATCATTGTAATTTATGTAGATGATTTGATTTTGACAGGTGATGAACTGTTGATACACTCATGCAAGGCTGATCTTGCAAAGGAGTTTGAGATGAAGGACTTGGGCCTCCTTCATTATTTCCTGGGATTGGAAATTTGGCAGCGCAGTGGTGGACTGTTTGTTTCTCAGGGTAAGTTTTCCCAGGAGATACTGGAGAAGTTCAACATGCATGGCTGCAAGCCTGTTGATACTCCTCTTCCTAGTGGATGGAGGAAGGAGGATGCTACTTCGGCGGAGGTAGTGGATGCCACTGTTTATCGACAGTTGGTGGGGTCTCTTATGTATCTGGTCAATACACGACCCGACATATGCTATGTTGTTAACCAGCTTTCACAAGCTATGGTTAAGCCTACCAAGCTCTTTTGGAAGGCGGACAAGCATGTATTGAGATATCTCAGAGGCACATATCTAAGAGGCACATCGGGATATGGATTATGGTATAGACAGTCGGATGAGGTGAAGCTGTGTGGCTTCACAGATGCAGATTGGGCAGGGAGCTCAACGGATAGAAAGAGCACATCTGGAGGGATTTTCAGTATCGGGTCGACATCAATTTCTTGGTACAGTAGGAAGCAGAGATCCGTGGCACTCAGTTCAGTAGAGGCTGAGTATATGGCAGCGAGTTTGGCTGCATGCGAGGCTATATGGATGAGGAAGATCCTGGTCGGGTTGTTTGGTTCACACTTAGAGCCTACTGTGATTTATTTTGATAATCAGAGTTGCATCAAACTCTCGGTTAATCCAGTATTTCATGATAGATCTAAACACATTGACATCCGATATCATCATATCAGAGATTTTGTTCAGTGGAAGGTCATGTTACTTTCATACATTCCTACGGAGGATCAAGATGCTGATATCTTGACGAAGGCGCTCACCAGGAGCAAATTAGAATACCACAGGGGCAGGATAGGGGTTGCAGATAATCCATATCTTGTTTAGAGGGAGCGTTGAGATTGCAACAAGATGATGAGCTTAGTGGAAAGGAGTCGCCTTCACTAAGTGGGCCCGCAGGCTATTTTTGGCGCAAAGTCTATTTTTAGACATATGGATCATGTTCTATGAGTTGCAGGATGCTATTTGTGGATAGTTGGTCAAGTCGGAAAAAATAGATGGACTTCTATTTTTAGACATACTGGGCGGAATCTATTTTTAGATTGCCAGTCTAAAAATAGATATGTCAAATATTATTAGCTCTTGATAATATTTAGACTCTAAACATTATCTTATTCTCTTGGAGCACTTCAGTTAAGTGCACAGATGTGGCACAGGAGCTGACAGAAGGAATTACGCTATTCCTGAGGTTTATGTGGAGCTATTGCATGGATACTTCAGTTAGAACTCATGTGACAGAGTTTGGTGGAGTTGATTGAGGAAGTTAGTGGAGTTGTATTCAGTTTAACTAATCTAAACATAGTTGAGCTATTTGTATTTAGTTTAACTAATTAATACAATTAGTGAGAGTGGTGTGAATTAATTATTAATTAATTCACTAATTATAAACTCATAAATCAACTAAAGAATGCATCAGTTAACTTCAGTGCATGGACAGTTTCAGTGGAGACCAGTGCAAGAATAGGTGAAAGAGTAGGTTAACTATCAGTTGTGACTATACTGTTGCTATTTGCAACACACATATAGGTGGAATAGCCCATGAGGATTGCGCAGTTCAAGCCAGGTGGTTTATCTATTTAATGAAGCCATCCCATAACATTGATTACACAATAGGGGATGGCTATCAAGTGGCAAAAGATTGGGGCATGTGTTTTGCTAGATCTAGCTTGATAGTGTGTAGCAATTGAGGGTGTGCATGAGAGCTTGTGAGGAGCTTTTGTACTATGATTGTTACATGATCTCCATGACATATAATATACAGATATTTGGGGTTTTCAACTTTAAGCTTTCCCATTAAATACTGTGTTCATATGTGTGATTGTTTGTGGTTTTAATGTATGCATGCAATTGATTTTATTTCCGCATATGATGATCAATGGTAGAAGAGATTCTGTATTATACATGAAGCTAAAATAGTGTGTGATCAGGAGAATCTCGGTGAATAATATCTTAGTTATTCAAATTTCTACATGGGATACATTGCATAGTAGGTCATATTATATAGCTTTTGATCATGTTTTGAGGATGAAGTATGTCAATGGGATGTGTTGTGAAAACAATCTTCTCTATGGATAGAGGTGATCTCTCTAGCTCTAGAGTGGATCTAGCAACGTACGAGACTATCTAATGGAAATTTTCTTACTACATATCCAAAGCAAGATGAGAAAGGGAAAATGACCTACCTCTTCCCGATGTTACGCTTTACCCTTTGATGAAGGCCTTGGTCCACAATCCTTCAGGCTCGATCTTCGCTACTGGTGGAATTTGAATACCTGCAGGAGATCAAGAGGAAACAATAAACGTGATCCAATACAAAACATACATTGAATATCAACTACCTAACAAATCAAGGAGCATTAGGCTACTTGTATGGGTTTCCAAACAAATATAGAAAGTGAAACACTAGATGTATTATTGATAATATAAAAGAGGAAGCTTACAACCATGGCCTTGATGTTGGAGGCCTCCCTTTGGTGTAGTCAGAGTCCAAACTGAGGATCTTCAAGAAATCCTTCTCTCGAATGGAAATTTAGGCATTAACACAACATAGGGATACAAAGGATTAATGATCATACCAGCCCAACAATGGCCAACCTGTAGTGGAGGGATGAGGACCAATTTATAGGAAGGGAGAGGGAGTTAGGAGCCCATGAAAGAAGGAGGAAGGCCCAATTCTCAAGGGATAATCCCCTATTGGTAATATCAATAGCTCCAAATGAGAGAGCTCGACCATATCTCCACCGAACAACATCCAACTCGTCGTCCTAGAAGCTTCTAGAGCTCGAAGCTTCTCCTCCATTTGAGGAAACAATGCAAGAAAGGGTTCAACACGGTTTTTCTAATCAGAAGAGCACTGACAATGATAGGCTAAAATGTGCAACTTGCCATCAGCACAGGCAGATAACTGGAGAAAAACGTTGACCTAGAAATCTAGGGTTTGAGCTAGGCTTCTTTAGAATCTCTTCAAGGAAGCTTTCTTTTAGTCTTTAAAGGATACCATGACATATTTTTCCAAGGTGGATATACTACACAGTATTCATCACAGAGCACTTTAGGATCGGGGACGAAAAGTGAACAAGGTGACAAATTACTGTGTAACAGATGCCCCCTAAAGCATGAATGCAGAATAGGAAGTGATGGGTGAAATGCTTTACGAACCAATGCAAGGACTCAGAGAATCATCAAGAAACCTACCAAATCAAACACAATACAATATATGACATCTCAGATATGAATATGCTTATTCACATATCATTGAATAGGCATCAAATAATACGTGAACCCACGACATGGTCACAACCATCCATTTGAAAGAGATCATGGAAATGGATCCACGGTATGGTCGCAACCATTTGTACATAAAGGATCATGTGTACACTCATGAATACTCAATAACTCCACGTAGCCTGGATAATAACAAATGTGATCCAGGGTCTTTGTCACAATCTCGATCTACCCAATGTACAAATCTAACCATGTGAATAAATGTGCTGATGTCGAACATGGTAGAAACCACCTGATTACCGGTCAATGATGAAAATCGTTAACAGGCACGAGAGAGACCACCAATAACGAAAATTTCCCTCAAGGTACAACAACACAATCTACAAATGTGTTGTAGTCGAACACTTGCAGAATCATCTAATCAAAGACCAATGAGATGAACATGTCGTCAAACACAAAGAAAATTTCCATTGAGGTATGCAAGCTCCAAGGTACTGAAAAGGAGTTTCTAAATCATCTCCCCAGATAATGAGTTGAAATCAACGGGAAGTGATTCGTCGAAGGAGGGCCATGATTATTACCACATCATCGACACGAAAAAAAGAAATTTTCAAGATAAAAGGAGTGATTCAGGACTGTTGCAGAAAGGATCAAATAAGTAGAGGATGTTTGAATTTGACAAAAGGGAAGTCTCTCGAATATATCGGCGACACGACTCTAGAGTGGCAACGTTTGACTCAAAACAGGACCAGAGATCCTGACGACAAAAATGATGATCGAATAAGAGGCAAATAGATTTCCCAGACCCAGGAACGCAAGTGACGAATGAAGGATATCCCCAACTTGACACGAAATGCAGATGAGTGTCATGTTCAAGAGCGACATGCTGCCTAATACAAAGGACATTCCACTTTCAATTTTCCCCTGTTATTTCTAACGAGTACCTATTTATTTTTGATACCCAACGTGAAGAGGAGAGCATATGCTGAGCATGTAAGTTCATTCTCCGAATGAATCCATCCTAGTAATTTTAACAAGCCCCAGGAAGGAGGAACTTTGTCTTGTCATGGTGACAATTCTTTTGCCGTTTAATTTTTTACGAGTCCAATGGAAGAATAATTCAATGTCTTTTTCATGTTTAGGGAGTTTGAAAAGGAAACAAAAAAGAAAACTCCATCATGTCCCTTTTCGTAAATCGTCCCTCGAAGCCGAAAAGGTAGAAAACAATATCCAATAGAACCTCTTGACCATGTTCGATCAAGGTATTCTTTTTTGGTAAATAGTCAATCTCAACCCAAAAAAGGGGTAAACATATATTGAGACCATGCCAATTCATTTACTTTAATGAGTTCAAAATGACAAGTACTTGGCAATATTTTTCATTTTTCGAGACTCAGAAAAGAGCTGAAAGATGACTCCAGGGAGTTCATTTTTCATTTATTTTCCAACAAGTCTGAAAAAGAGATAGAATAAAACTCGTCACATCGGTCAACAATGATTACTGTCACCCTAAAAGTTCATGTTGTTGCACCAAAAAAATGACAAACATCATCGATATCGAGGAAAAATAATAAAATATTGGTAAAAATATCTTCCAAAATCTATAAATAGATAAAAAGTAAATCATTTTTACCATTCTATTTGGAGTACATTAGAGAAGCACATTTTACCCCATTTTCTCCCAATTTTCAGACTAGTGGTGTAGTCGATTCAAGACACCATTTGGAAATCCGTTAGTGCAGGTAAGAGCCCTATATTTTCTCTTCAATTTGATTTCATTCTTAGGTCATTTAGTTTAGAAATTTTGGTGTTGGGGGAAGGATTTCAAAATTTTATTTCACAGATGATCAGCATGGGTTCGACCTATCTGACTTGCACCGATCACCCCTAGCCCGTTAGGTCAGCACGCCGTCAGCACCTTTTAAATTATGACCAGCGCGCTAACCACGTAGAAGATTTTAAAACATGAAATCACTCCACTATTAATGATTCATTTCCAAATATACTCCAATGAAAGCTCATAAAATTTCATTTGAACATGTTTTGTAGGTGTCTTCAGTGAAGATGGTAATTGAATGGAAAGAGGGGAGTCACAAGGTGGAAGACCATGAAGCTCTTCAAGACCCAAATTGCATAAATGCACTAAGGAATTGTGGATTACTTAATTTTTTCCAGACCTCAGGACTCAGAGCTCAGCTGGAGCTGTTAAAATATCTTATTGGGATATGGGACATTGATCCCCAAATTTTCATTATTGGGGATCAAGAGCTTGAACTAGAAATTTCAGAAATTTTCTTCATAACTGGATTGTCTAGGAGAGGGGAGGGGATTCAACTCTCTTGAGCTTGTATCGAAGAAGAGAGCACTAACATGCTCATCCAGAGACATTTTCGAAGTGCCAAAAATACTTCCAGTGGAAAGGTGGATATCAAAACCATCATTGATCTACCTTTGAGGAAAAATTTTCACTATATGGCCCATGTGGCTGGGGCCTAGGCATTGCATGAGGCAGCAAAGTCTCGGTTCCAATACGTTGTAGATTTTTTTTCTCCCACAATGTTCAATTGGTGTGAGGGGTTATTGGCTAACATGAAGAGCCAACTAACCAAGTGCAAAACAGGATGCCTGAAAAAATTCATATATGGATCCATCTTGTTCACTTTATTTTTGGAGAGAGTGCCTTTGTTTCAGTACCAACGGCTTGAGGTATATGATCCAGCCCCGATAGATCTGGGGCTACTCAGATGGTGCGAGATTATTCCCCGCTAGGGAGGGGGTTAGCAGATGCACTTCTCGACATCATTTTTCAGTTGGCCACGACGTCAACTGATCGTGGTGGAGGACTATGATATGTAGTCACTGATTTCAAAGGAGACCTAGATCTACCACTTCTGCCAAGTGCACAGTGGTCTGATGCAGGTAAAAAATTGTTTTGGAGTTTTTATTTTCTAATGTTTTTGTTATGTATTCCGAGATCTAAACTTATGATATTTTTGAAAATGTTGGACCGGAGAGACTAGCATGTATGTCTCCAATTGCGAGCAGGGTGTCACACCAAATTGAGAATGCTCCTTATGAGGAGAGAGTAGACCCACTAGCAGAGATGGAGCGTAACTTGGCAGGCCTGACCAGAGACATACCAGAATACACAAATTTTGATGATATCCCTCTTCATTTTCAGAGGCACACCGTGGGAGTCCCAGACCGATTGCATCATTTAATCTAACGAGTTATTTGAGCAGCCATGTGCTATCATGAACATCATGTGGGCAGATAGCAGCCTTTAGTTTATTTTTTGCACTGATGTAGGCTCGTAGAGCCACTGTGTCAGGTAACACATATTTTTTGAGATTTTGATGTAACAAACGTTTACAGACTTGATATATATATATATATATATGAATGCTTTCTTCTGTTAGTAAGTTTTCTTATATCATGATGATGTGTTTGGTTTTTACATATGACGCAAAAGTTGATCTAAAACATAATTTGCTAATGTATATGTTAATTTGTTCAAATTGTGTGGAATGTGTTGATATGTAATGTAATCAAAATTTCTTTCCAGTAATCGAACACATAAATACATGCGCAAAATATGAGGTTTCTTACTAAATAATGACCATTTAAATGTAACACAAGAAGTTGTGAGTCCAGCTTGACAACCAAGTATATGATACTGAGAGAAATCGCATCTGATAATAGTTCGATGACCACACTATATCCATTAATATTATTAGTTGTTTGGCCCAGAAAAATACCTTCTAAATTGACTAACTCGCCATCAGGGGCAAAGAGTGCCTATTCTGCAGATTCTGCGGAAGATAAGTTTTGTGTGCTACAGAAAGCACCATCAACAAAACCAACATAATGGTTCGATGACATCTGCAAACCAAGTGGAACACAAGGTAACCAGAGGAAAAATTTATGCAAAGAAAACAATCACACCAAAAAATCTAAAAGCACACTATTGAATCACACATTAATATACAAAGTACCATACTTGCAATTAAGCATAATACTTATTTAGATAGAGTCCAATACAGGACTCGGACGAGCGATTTCCGTGATAACTAACAAAAATAATCCCAGTGTTCTACTGTTGATATGGCTTGTAGGCATTAATGTGGCCAATTTTGTGAGAAATTTCACAGCAATGATGAAGTGCCCATGCCCCCTGGCCAAGTAATGCCCCTGTGGAAAAATTACCAAATGATAAAAATAGGTTTGAAGGGAGTAGGTGGGTCATGCTTTTGGAAGAAAGCAGTGTAAATCTTGATCTCAGCAGGAGAAAAAGAAGCCCCAAGATAAAAATGCTCAACTATCCCTGGTTTGACAGAGAATTTGATTTGAAAGGTGCCAGAAATGTTACCCATGTTTCCTTTGGACAACACTTCATGAACCAAAATGGGATGCTAAAGGGGCCAGTCAATTCATATGGAACACAAGATTCCAGACAAGTATAAATGTCATCTAGGCCCAGGAGAAACGAGGAACGATGATGACCATCAACCCAAGGGGTTTCTTCGAGAGACATAACTTCCATGATACTCTCGTTAGCGGGGAATGTATCATTCAAGTGATCATCTGAATCCCAAGAACCAAACCAATGGGATTGTGAATATGTGTCCAAAGATGAAACCAGATTCTCATTGGCTTCAGAAGCAGCCCTGAAAGAAAGAAAAATTCTTTGATACGTCTCTTCTGTAGGGCTAAGGGGCATAACATCACAAAAACTGTCAAGCTGGTTAGGACTAGGAACAATCCATGGATTGTAACTAGATGATATCATGTTAACAGAGCTAACATTAGGAGGAGGGAGTGAAAAAAAACCCATTAGGGATGAATCCTTGAAAATACCCAGCCCAACGCTCTCATAAGAAGTAGAGGTATTCCCAACGTATGGAATGTTTCCAGTTGAGGAATTAGAGGAAAAGAAAGTGAGTTGATTGACGGTGACAATTTTCCCCTGATGAGGAAAACGGAGAACACAAAAAAGAGTGGAGACCGCGCAAATCATAGCATGAGTCCAACTACGCCCAAGAAAAAGGTTGTATTTGAGGTTGAAATCTACCACCTCTACTTCTATGTTCACTATGTTACCCTCCAAATAAATTGGCAAGTATTTGAGAATACCATACAACCGAGAGGCTATGCCGTCGAAAGTTTCCAGAGTGTTAGGGGACTGACTTAATGGAGGAGAGACGATGGCTTTCCAACATGCAATAGACATGATGCAGGTGGAAGCACCTTCATCAACAATAGTATGATGGATTATTTTACCCATAGTAATGACTTGAATAAAAAAAGGCACTTCAGATGGGAGCCAAGGAACAAAATTATCGAGATCGAAAGTAATAAGGTTGGAATCCATGGGATTGATCCTTCCGATAGAAAATAATAGTGCCTTCCGTTGTGATGGGAACGACTGAAGGAATTCCAAGGCCGACATCACCGAAGGCACTTGACCTAAATCATCTACAATGTTATAGTGCTGAGCAGCTTGTGCATTCGGGTTATAAGATGACTTCCAAAGAACATCTTTTGGAGGTGGTCAGATGATGGAATCACTATTATATATCTCAATCTGGAGAGGATTGGAACTAGGAGAAATGGAAGAGGAAGGGATATTATAGCATCCTTTTCCATGGAAGCTTTTGAGGGATTCGGGTAATCTTTCGATCGGGTGGCAACAAAATTGGGTTATGTACCAGCCATAAAGACCTAGGAGCTTGCAGAAGATTGGGGTTGATCTACCATTTGGATCTGTTGCACAGGGAACAGTTCTTTCAAGAAAGCCAAGGTACTAGATGCACCCTTCAGAAGACGTACAAATTCCGCATGCTGAGGGAAATACTTGGTGTAGTGGTCATCATCACATATCAAGCAAGGATACTTGGGCTTATGCTTGGAAGAATCGTTGACAAAATTTTTAGTGAAATCCTATTTGGGGTGTCAGATTTGGCTTTTCATTTCCCCTTCTTTTTACATTTTGAGGATTTTTTAGTTGTGTTAGATTGAAAAAAATTAACCTCAGAGGTTTTACCAGGATTCTTCGAATTGTTCGAAGGAGCGAAGGGAGCAATGGAAAAAGTAGACTTAGACTTCGAAGAATCCTTGGGTGTGTAGGTTTTAACCCTGAATAGAAATTATATACACACGAATCTTATAATAGAAAATAAACAATAGCGAGATCATAAAACATAAAACAGATAAACATAGAGATTTTCCCCTGGATCCCAAATCGGGACGACCAGCTTGATTTTTCATTATATTCCTTTTAGTGTTACAACACATATATATACATGTCGAAGCATACATAAACCCTAATCAATTAACCCTGGATTAGAACATAATCATAGTTCCCTTGACTGGATCTACAAAAATACCAGGGGCCGAAAACCATCATACCCCAAAACCATGTGAAAAACCATGCACAAAACCATGGGCGCAGATCGCCCACTGGAAATTAAGGACCAAAAAATTTTCACCAAGGCGCTGCCCCGGACCCCGACAGGGGGGGCTACCGCCCCCCCATGTGACTCCCCCATTGAGCCCAACGTAAAGGGGGGGCGATACCCCCCCTCTTACCCCCCTGCACGTGATTAGTTGTGGAAAGAATATAACACATACCCAATAGGGTGTACTATGATCAGTATGGGCCACTGTCCCAATGACGTCGTCAATAGGAGGCGTAGCAGGAGATTGGGATGATGCTGGGTTGGTTGAAGGTCACGGTGCATTAGGTAAAAGCTCACATAGAGTCCCAGATTAGGAATAGACCAAATCTAGATGTTGAGCATGAGAAATTAATTCCTCTTCTATCACACATCCACCCATAGAGAGATATTTGGCGATGTTAGGGAAAATTTTTTTTGTGAACCATTCAGTCAAAAACTGATCAGGGATTTTGAATTTAATAAGGTGTGCCTGCACCTCCATTCATGAATATTATCTGAAATGTGAGTAGCAGGTGATCGCTTCAAAGATGTCAGTAGATGGGTGCCACTCTCATATTGAATAGGAAATTGGAAATGCGTGAGGAAAACCATGGCTAAGTTATTGAAATCATAGAAAACACCACGAGGAAGTTCAATGTACCATTTGGCAGCAACACCCGTCAAAGTGCATTGAAAAATACGTAGATGAATGGAATCGTCAACCCAAGAATTGGAAGAGCACCATAAATGGTACGTCATGACATGGGCTTGGGGGTCTTCCCCAGATTTTTCCTTCAAACCTTGGACAATCTCAAAGAATCTTAGTTGGAATTGGAGGCCAATGTGCCATGTATTGGATGGGGGCATTTTTCAACTGAGACACATTGGGAAGTTCCAATGTACCCAAGAATGGCAACAGAGGGTGATACAAAACAAAAGGGCGTTGGAAATTTCCCATATGTGGGTTCCAACCTTGTTGGTATAGGTTCTGCCCCCATTGGGGTTGATTCTGACCATACTTCCCCCACTGTACCCACTATTGTTGATAACGTATATATGGTTGATAGGGACCTTGTTGGGGCTGCGGTCACTGATAAGTACTTTGTTGCAAAAATTTCTGAACATATGGTCCTTGTTGGGGTTGTTGATAAGGCCTCTGCTGAACATAAGCACCTTGTTGGTGTTGTTGGTAGGGCCCCTGCTAGATGTAAGCTCCCTGCTGAGGTTGTTGGAACTGACCTTGCAGAATTTGCTGGCATGGAGCACTATGCTGATTAGGGTAATTTTAGTTTTACCCAGAGGATTCAGACCAGATTGGACTTGAGTACCAAACTGAGGGTTAGTCGCAACTGCACCCACTGTATTTTGGGGTTGTTGGATATATTTTTGAGATACATTAGGTCGCTGAACATATTGATATTACACGTTCGGTTGTTGAACATATTGATATTGTACGTTCGAATGTTGAACATGGGGTTGTATAACATAAGGATACTATACGTGGGGTTGTTGATTAAAAATTTGGGCTGAATTAGGGTGACCACCTGGTATAGAGGTTCCTAGAACAACATTTATTGGTTGTGAAAGCACAGTTCCACCAAGACTAGCGGTATGTTGTCTTGCCCCTGATATAGTTCCTGAGTTAAGATTTCCCCCACCTGATAAGGGAGGTACATATAAAGGAAGTGATTGCCCCCCAGGCATAAATGAAGTCATAGATTTACCACTTAAAGGTGGAATCGTAGTGATTGTGGATAGCGATAAGGAGTATATGATCCTAACGAAATGGTAATTTGATCGATAGAAACCATAGGTTGTGAAGTAGGTTATGAAGTGGCAACCACATTTGAAACAAATGGGTCGGAAGATGGATAAATGTCTGCTGACCAAACGGGATGATGAAATAAGGATGTAGCTCTAGAAGCTCCTGAAACAAGGCTTCCGAGAGAAGTATAGCCAGCTAGAAGTGTAGATGCAACTTGACTAAAAGGCATACTAATCCCACTACCTTCATCTTGAGGAGTGGTAACATACGAAAAACCTTCCGAAGGAAACATAAACGTAATTTCGACTTCTGGAATGTAAGATGCAGAAGTTTCAAGGGAAATACTCTAAGGAGTACTCATGGGTGGAATATTGTCGACATTTGACGCCATTTCTAGAGGAAACAACCGACGAGCAGTAGTACAAGATGTTATAGGAGAAGCACGAAGAGGAACTCCAAGACCGTCAAAAGGAATATATGGTCGTTCAAGCTAGACCACGTGCGGATCGAAGAGCGGATTTGGAGGAAAGAACGTAAACTATGCAGAAGGTTCAGCAATTTCTAGCTCAGGATCCTTAGATTACGATGAAAGCCACTCGTCAGGTGGTGGGTGAGACGAGATCGGTTGGACACTTATGACAATTCCAAGTTAAACACCTTGAGCTTCAAGGGGTCCAGTTGTAAATTTAAAAATCTTAGGAGGAGGTTCTTGAGTTCCTTCAGAAGAGGAATGAGGCAAATTCAAGGATTGAACCACGGTGAACTTTGGAAAAAGATCAACGAAGAGAGATGCGAATAAAATTTGAGAAATTAATATTTATGATTAACCAGGTAAGATGAGGCCAAGAGCACTGCACATGTAGGATGTTATCGTGGGAAATTTATTTTAGAAATTAAACACAAAATAAATAAATAATGGTGAACTAGGCATAAAGGATTACTAGGTATCCGTGAAATGCAATATACACCTTGGTGAAAAAATGATAGAAGAAATTACCAAGGACTTAGCATACTACATCCAATCTCCCCGAATGGTGTTTTTGGTGTATCACATCTACAAGGCGACCAACTCAGTTACCTTTGGTAGGTTTTCAACCTAGTGGGGTCTCCCAATATATAATCAACGGTACCTGAGAGTCCAATCCGTAGTAGCGTTGTCTAATGTGTAACCGTACGATGAGATCCTCCCCTTATACTTTTCATCCATGGAGCATAGTCCTATGTACTTCCATACGTGGGACGGGATATCATCTTCAGAATGTAACACAAACTATTAGCGAAAGCTGCTACGCTTTACGACGCTGGAACACATCTCTAGCCTAGACCTCTAGATATTTGTGTTGATTTAAAATGCTCAAGGTTAATTGAATCAATTTTAAAGTTGACCTTTGATTATGTTTCAGTTTTAGGCTCAACAACGATGTCAACCGAATCCTATAATGTAGCTAATTGCAAAAAAGAATCCATTTCATTTTAATGAACTCTAAAATAATGAGGGAGGAAATGCAAACAAGAGTGCAAAACACAAGCAACAAAATAAGCAATGGTGCCCCCTAACTAGCTCAAAATTATTGAAACACAACTTTAAAAGCTGAATTCGCTTTCACTATCCCCAAATTCAAACTCAACTAAAAGTAAAATCACTTCTCTTTTCACTAAGAATGCTCAGATGCAAACTAATGCAATAAAAAAGAAAAGTAAAACTTAACCAAACGAACAAAGAATTTGAAAAAGAACACACTTTTCTCTTTTTCTTTCTCTAATGGAAAATAAATCATTTCAAAAATACATAAAAGAAAATGACTTTCACCTTTCTTTTCAAAATGAAGAAAAAAAAACCAATTTGAAAGCTTCAAAATTAAAATGACTTTAAATTTACTCTTTCGAAGTGGAAAATTAGATCAAACACACACTTTCAAACTTGCAAATCAAACAATTGTGATCTATGTTTGACATTTAATCGAAGCTTATTCCAAAGTGTGATGATGACTCAGTGAAAATTAAAACAACCTCAAACACAAGCCAAAATTTATGTGAAAGGTGTTTGGAATGATTGCAGCAAAACTCTGAGACAAAGTCAACAACTCTCTAATGATAAACACAAGTGACAAGTGAAGGTTAAATGACCTAGAAAACTTAGAAGATGATGAAAATCCACTCAAGCACAATCAAAGTGAAAGAGGCAAACCAACCACTCAAACAAAGTAAACAAACCAAACATAGTGGTGGTAGGCCATTCAGACTTGAAAGACACTTCATAGGTCAAGATACACTGGAAAGCTAAAGGGAAACCCTAGATTTATTCCTATCTCTGGGATCAACACGTCTGTGAGGAGCAGGTTGGTGCTGAAAGATAGATCAACATGACTATTTTATAGAGAACAACGTTGTCAGCGCGACTGTTTTACAGAGAACAACGTTGTCAGCACAACTATAAGAGCATAAAAAGCGTTGAGAGAGAAATACAAGGAAAAACAAAAAAATTCAACACTCAAACTAGACTTGAGACCCTAAAGCAATGACCAAATCCTATGCAGATCTACAGAGACCTAGACAGACTTAGATCTCAATGATCGGTCAAACTGTTCAAAAACAAAACTAGAAAAGGGAACGCAAAGAGGTTAAAGCTCCCTAGTGGAGTCTCCAATTTTGTTGTGAAGACAATCCTCTCTATAGATAGAGGCGATCTATCTATCCCTAGAGTGGGTCTAACAATGTATGAGACTATCTAATGGACACTTTCTTAGTAAATATTCAAAGCAGGAAGAGAAAGGGAAAAGGACCTACCTCTTCCTAATGCTACACTCAACCCTTTGATGAAGGCCTTGATCCACAATCCTTCAGGCTCTATCTTCACTATTGGTGGCGTTCAAATACCTACAGGAGATCAAGAGACAATAACAAACACCATCCAATACAAATCATACATTGAATATCAACTACCTAACAGATCAAGGAGGATTGGGCTACTTGTATGGATATCCAAACAAATATAGAAAGTGAAACACCAGATGTATTATTGATAAATAAAAGAGGAAGATTAAAACTGTGGCCTTGATGTTGGAGGCCTCCCTCTGGTGTAGTTCGAGTCCAAGCCGAGGCTCTTCAAGTGATCCTTCTCTTGAATGGCAGTTTAGGCATTAACACAACATAGGATACAAATATTAATGATCAGAATAACCCAACAATGACCAACCAGTAGTGGAGGGATGGGGATCAATTTATAGGAAGGGAGAGGGAGTTAGGAGCCCATGAAAGAAGGAGGAAGACCCACTTCTCAAGGGATAATCCCCTATTGATAAGATCAAGAGCTCCAAATGATAGAGCTCGACCATATCTCCATCGAACAATATCCAACTCACCGTCCTAGAAGATTCTAGAGTTCGAATCATCCCGTCCATTTGAGGAAACACTAACAGAAAGGGTTCAACGCGTTTTTTCCAAACATAAGAGCGTTGAAATGCTAGGATAAAATGCGCAACTTTCCATCAGCACAGGAAAAAAAATTGAGAAAAACGCTCACCTAGAAATCTAGGGTTTGAGCTAGGCTTCTTCAGAAACTCTTCAAGGTAGCTTTCTTTTGTTGTAACCCATCTCCACATTTCACTTAGATGGATAGAAGCTTGCTCATGGTACCTGTTGGGATACATTTCTAAGTAGGTCATATTATATGGCTTCTTCCCATGTTTTGAGGATGAAGTATGCCAAGGGCGTGGAATGTAATCTACCTAAGAGAATAATATGAGGTACCTAGGGGGTACCCAATGGGATAATGAATATAATGTGGAAATAATAATGTAATAAGACCACTTTGTAATTAAAATCTAATAATATAATAAGAAGGGGTATTTGGCATAAGAACCTTAGAAATACTCATGAGAAAGTATAAATACACATGAGTATCATTGTGTTGGATGTGCGTTGAATTGTATTATGTTGTAGCGAGCATGGCTTGTGGAGTGATTCCTATCATAAGGAGTATTTGATGGTGTTACCCTAACTCAAGGTTTCTTCTCTTTATTTTTGGTGTTATTCACGGTGAATGTTTAGAGAAATTTTGGGATATCTTCGATGTTTTATGGTGAATTATTTCTTATATATTTGAAGCTATACCAAAAATTGAATTTTTGGGATACTTGTGTCAATGTGCTACACAGAAAAGACCGTCTAGCGGATGTTTTTGAGGAACCCCTTGTAAAAATAGCCCAAATATCCATTTTTAGCAGAGGTCTCTACAGGAGGTTGGCAGGTGGAAGTTTTTGCAGATTTTTTTTGTCCGGTGCGTTTCTCATCATAAATCGCACCGGTGCGTACCAAAAATTGGCACATCGAGACACTGTGCTCTTTGTACAAACTTGCTTGGTGCGTCTAATTACTATAGCGCACTGGTGCGCTATGCAGAAATAGGCCCAGTGCGTCTTAAAAACCTGCGCTCAAACAGAAACAAGCCCGGTGCGCTACGCAGAAACCACTCGGTGCATCTCAAAAACCTGTGCACCAAAACAGGTTAAATAAAAAAAATTACTAGTCGAAAAATCTGCATTTTCACTTCTTTAGTGCTCTAGATCTCTCAAGCACCGATGAAAATTTCTCTTGTGTGAGGCGTCCTACCATCAATGGTCCCATTGCACACATTGTTGTAGTCCATTTCCCACCTTGTGGAGTTTGAATTTTGGAAAATGGTGGGCAAATTTGGTTTTTCAAATTCCTCAGCAAATATGCCTCTTCGACGCCCAAATGTACATGTAATTTACTTGTTTCTCAATAACTAAACGTTTTAGCGGATTAGATTTTTAAAAAACCTTAAAATTTACTGTTTAAAAAAAAAAAATTATGTGTGGTGTGCTCGATCCATTCGAATAGCACCGTTCGTGGTGTTGCCTGTAAATTTATAGAATGCACTGCGAACGGTGCTAACGGAAACCGCACCGAGTTCTGGTGCGGTACAAAAAAGGTGCATCGTGATTTTTTTTAAAACCTGATATGGCAGTGCGGTCATTTAGATGATCTCACTATTGACTATGTACCAGTGTCAGGAGGGCGGTACGTTGACCAAACTATGTGCCCCGGGGCAGATAGTCCGGTCAACACACCACCCTCTTGAAATCAGTACATATTCAACGATGTGGAAGTTTACAAGACCACATTGTTAACCATTTACTGATGTCAGGAGGGCGGCGCACTGACCAAACTATCCACCTCGGGGCACATAGTGTGGTCAACGCACCACCCTCCCGACACTGGTACATAGTCAACGGTGCGGTCTTTTAAAAGACCGCACCGTTGACGATGAATTATTGTTGGGCAGTGCGTCGACCTAACTATCCGCCCCAAGGTGGATAGTTTCACCAACGCACTACAGAAGAAGAAACATTTTATGTTTTGCGGTGCGTGGACAATTTCCATTTGCACTGAGGGTGATGCGCGATAAAAATAGACACACTGGTACTGGTGTGTGACTATTTTTTTTGGTGCACCGACTGTTTTTTTTTTTTTTTTTGGAGTGTGAATGTTTTTTTGGGAGAACTGACTGTTTTTTTTTCAAAAAAATGATATATATATATATTTAAACACTTTTCTACTTTAATAAAAAAAATGTATTTAATATGTGAATCATTCAATGACGTCAACAAAGAGAACAATGGGAATAACAAGAACATAAGGAGGACCATTATAACATGGTTCTCCTGTGGGAGGCACGAGAGAGGGAGAGACTTATGTACCCTTGCCCTATTACAGCAACCACCTAGTTTCTCCTAAGGGAGGTAGGTCTCCTCAAGTTCTATGAGGAGGCTACATCCCTGAAGGGCCATAATGTGTTATTGGGACAACTCATATTCAGGTGGGATGCCCACCGACAGGCCTTCCGGATCAGTCCTGGCCAGTGGTATGCATCCACTGAGGAGGAAATTTATTTTATTACTGGCCTATCTAGGAGAGGGCAATATTTTCCCCAGTTCTCGTCTATTATGCAACAGGGAGTCAGTTGGTGTACTCCGAGAGATACATTAGTGACGATATACTTTCTCCTGCAAATTTTCAGGTGTCCGGTGGTTAGTTATGTATTGCTTCCTTTGGTGCAGAGGAGGTGAGGTTCCTCTCACTACTGCTAATGACCATTGCACACCATACCAGTGATGGGCAACACATTAGTTTCCTGATTTTATTTTATGTTGGTTCTTTATTACAAGCGCCACGACTTGTGAGATGGTCTGCGATTTTTTTGCGGCAATTTTGTACAACATTAGATTGATGTCGTTCTCAGGAAAGTGGGAGGTTGACCTTCCATTTTTCTTCAGAGTTATTTTGTTTACTTTTCGAGAGGTTTCCAGAGATGAGGCCTACTTTTTTTCAACAGCCTCGTAGGCCGATGCTGCACGTACGGATGGAGATGTGGGGCCAGATGATGCCCAAGAGGGGGGAGTCTGAATTTTCCGCCAGCATATCTCCTGATACACTAGAGTTGATATCTAGTGTTGATGATCACTCCTTCGTTTTTGTGCCATGTTGTTGGAGAGGTAAATCCCCTTTGAAAATAGAGGTGGTCCCTACTAGCCTAGATTGGGTCTAGCAACAATCAGACATGCAGTGACGTAGGTCTCTAGTTACAAAAACGACAAAACACAACGGGTTGCCTACCTTAGGTCCTATGCAATGGTCGTCGAAGAAGGGATGACGCTTCTCTTCCTCCGCTTTGGCAGATCACGATCCTTCCGCTTAACACATCCGAACACCTACACACATGCGAAGAAACACAACGATACACAACATAGAATCTAAATCTTGTAACCTTACATCAGTCAGAGAGGATGTAATTCATTGCATCAAAGACAAAGACACATGAATGAAACCATAATCAAAGTCGCTTATCATTAATAATAACAAAAGAAAGATACAACCCAAAGCTCTGATGGTGGATCTTCCTTCGGCGGGGCTGACAGCGGAGCATGTCTCAATGAAGCTCATCGGGCATGGGACAAGGCTCTCTCTCTTCGGCTTGGCTCTCAAGGCTTTCTGGAAATAGTCTCCTTGCTACAGATTCAGCGCTTGCTTCTAGCTTGCTAAGGGAAAATGGTAAGCTTATATAGATGGTGGAAGGGGAGTTGGGATCCCTACAATTGTGGGATTGGCCCTATCCTCAAGGAAGCTTCCATGATAGGTGGAAAACCACCTACCATACATGGAGATCCGGAGCCAAACCTCCCAACTCATTTTAGAGACTCGTTCAGAAGTTTGTTGAAATCAAACTTCCGCCATTTATTTTTTCAAAAACAATCCTTATTAAGCTTGGCGTGAGTAATACACTGGGATAGAGCGCCAGTTAGCGCACCCTCTTTGGTGGATTTCCCCCATTGGCGCGAGGGCTGAACTGGCTAGTCGCACCAAGGCCAAAAGATCAGTTTTTAGGGTTTTTTTAGAGGAAACTGTCTTCAGAGGAATGATTGTCCTTATCAAGGGGGATGCCATGAAAGTGATTTCAGGTTATGTCATTGCTCACAGATCACGGAAAAGGCCCTCCAATGTGCGGGACGGGGGATTGCAGGGATGGTGACAAATTACTGTGTAACAAATGGCCCCTAAAGCATGAGGCCTGAGAGAGAGAGGAGTGAAATGCTTTATGAGAACATGCCCAACTAAAAACACTACCGTCGGAAAACCTACGTAGACAAATACAACTGACATCTCAGATACATGATGTGTGGTATGGGCGCAGCCATCCATAACAGAGTATGTAATAATCAGGATCCAAGGTATGGACGCAGCCATCTTGAAAGGATCAATAAGAAGACTCAGGTATGGTCGTAGCCATCCAATCAATGAGTCATGTAACCAATCATGATAATCCACAAAATCCGTAGCCTAGATTCCATGAGACAAAATTCAGGGTCTTGCACTCCATCTCAACCCGAACAGAGTACAAGTCCTAGCATGTGAATATGTGAGCTGAAGTTGAACATGCAAGAACATCGTCTGATTACCAGCCAATGATGAAAGCCGTTAATAGATGCGATAGGAACCACCAATGACGACGATGGACCTCAAGGTACTATAGTTACAATCCACGGAATGTGAACAGTGAGATGGCGTCAAACACCCATAGAATGATTCGATCGAAGGCCAATGATGAAAACCTTGCGTCGAATGCGAAGAACCTTTCATTGAGGCATGCAGGCTCCAAGGTACCAGAAGGGAGTCTGTAGATCAACTTCCTGGATAATGAGTTGAAGTCGACAGGAAGTGACCTTGATCAAAGGTGGGCCATGATTTTTCCCACATCATCGACATGAGACAGAGTAATATAATTTTTGTGAATCAGGATCATATGAGAATCCGAGGAGGGGGAAAACTTGCAGAGGTCAACTTCTCTTGAACATATTGGAGGCACGACACTGGATTTGGCAGTATTTGACATCAAAATATCTGCGGTCATGATGACATGGAAAAGAGCAGGTGAGAGGTCAAAAAGAATTACCCAAACCCATGGAGGCAAGCAGAAAACGAGATGAGATGTCCCCAATTGATCTGAAATTGACCAAATAAAGTGCTGAGGTAGTTTGATTAGTTTTTACTTTAGATTGACTGTTAACTTAAGTATGCTTTAATGAAACATAACATAAAATAGCAGCATAAATGAATTAAATAACAACAATAATCATAAATAAGAGGAGGCAAACAATTTTATTATGGAGTTCGTCCCTCATGGACTACATCTTCGGGTCCGCTTTAAGTGGCGTCCATTTTTATTAGGATTGATCGTGACGAATATTTACACTGAAATGGATCAGAATGAATGTGCTCGAAGGAACTTCTGAACTCTGTAAACAAAAATTACTCTTCACTGCCTTTCCGATGCATGTCTCCGTGCTCAATTCCGACCACTGACGGCTGAGCAAAGCTGCAAACAAAATCACCTCTCTCCTCTTGAAATTGCACTCAAAAAGCACTATGATCTTCAAAAACAAAAAGATGAACTTTATGAGGCTTTGTCATGGTTTTATAATCTGCCCTCGAATCACTGATATCCACATTTAGCTTGTTGTTGAGTGAATTAAGTGATAAGGATCTTCGAACTCTCCATTCATGAACCTTAGGGATAAGGTTCCAATACCATAGGCGCACAAATAATTTGAAAAACCCATATTTAAACTTTATGATAAAGTTTCTCTGATGGTTATGCTAACCGAGCAGAGGTTCTCCGTTGCATGTGATCGGGCTCTTTTCTGGCGGTTACGGTTGATCGTTCCGGCTGTTCGGCTTGACAGTTATCACACGACATAACAGTTGTCAAAAATATCCTGTTCACCTTGCAACTTTCGGATTTCACTGCCACATTAAAACTCCGACACAGTTTAGTGGTCAAAAAACTGTCACAAATCTCGATGCAGTTTATTGCACTTGTTCACATGGCCACAGCTCCGACGCGGTCACGACACTAACTCTGTGGGTTTATTACAATGTTTTAAAACACCATATGTATCAACGCCCGAAACTTTATAATAAATTTCATACACCACTTCTGAACCTTTTATATAATGTTTTATGCCATAGGTTATAAACCCCGCCATTCAAACCTTTAATACAATGGTTTATGCAATGTTTTTTTTTTAACATAGTTTTATTATATAGTCTTTTTAAAACTATATATATGTTTTATCATAACTATCCGAACCTTTGTTAAAAAGGTTTATGATAATGTTTTGTAATATGGGTTTGGAATAATTGCGCTATAGGTTTATATGCATGCTTAGGTTTAGAGATAGGTTTTAGGTCTAAGGTATTATGGTTTTTAGACTGAGGGTATTTGACATAATATTTTATCCTTAGTACTAGGATTAGACCTTAGAATTTAGGTCTTAGCACTTAGGAATTACATCATCATTTTAACACAAAAATTCACTTTTTCGTCACCCACATGACAATCATGCCAAAAACCATAATCCTTTATAAACCATGAACGATACTGAAGGAGCTTTCATTGGCGATTTGACGATTCTGAAGACTGAACTGGACGTCGAACTGCTGAAGTTGACTTGGAACTCTGCCGATCTTGTACTGATCAAGATCCTCCTGGATCAATCCTATCCACTTAAAAAGCTTTTGGACCACCAAAGCTTAATTAACTAACAATAAGTGAGAATACAACTCTCTCACATTCATCTTGACTTTGATAATGTACCAATACATTCGATCAATCAACTGCAAGTGATGACCCTGATGCTGACCATGGCACTTTTTGAACTGGTGACTTGTTCCACATATCTGCAGTATGTACAACTTGCGATGATGGTGAAACAACATGTTATAAACATGGAAATTGACTTCGTTCCTGAAGATACCATGAGTTAGTAATTCAGAATCTTTGAAAACAGTCTCTATAGAATATTGTTCAATACCATTGACTTGTATTAACAATCTATTTTGCGGAATGAAAGAGACTATTAAAGACATTTTTGACAACACTATTTGATGTTTCCATTGATTAGCACTTTCCCCCTATGCATAAGCTGAATACTTTGACACTTCTCTTAGAAAGGATTTGATATGAAAACAAAAATTCTCCCTCTCCACTTGAAAAGAGGCTTCTAATGGCGACACAATACAAGAGAAATCAAATACTGACTTTCCCCAATACTGACCTGTATCCCTGCATCTGTTAAGTTTCAAACTTAAACTGATTTGATTCATTCTGACATTAGGAAGAAGAAATATAGGAATCATCTGTAATGCATGTTGTATTCCCTGCTTATGAGTAAGATGTTTGTTTCCTTCAATCAAACTATCTTTAAACTGGGACTCATAACTTGAACTAACATTTGGTCGACTCTTATTTTTTTCCTTTACACACATGATTATAAATTTTTTTAATTGCGTTATTTCTTTATTCTCTACAACTGACTTGTGACACATTCCATCATTAGAGGCATTAGGCAACAACTGCATCTCATGTGATATTTCCTTATTATGAAGTAGATGTTTTGGTTCCTTAACTAGATCTTGTAATGAATCTAATTTTTTAACCAAATTACCTTCATTCTGAAATTCACAACATGAAAAAGTATCCTTAAGATCCTTATGTTGCTCTTTTATCGACATGAGTATGTACCTCTTACTTGAACTGATTAAACGCTTCATCTGATTAACATTAATTAAATTAAAGTGATCTTGAGTTTTATGTGCCCGAACGATGTACTTAATCCCATATTTTATGAGATGATACATATGTTCCTTTCTATAAAATACTGTATCACGGTCATAAAGATAAGGGCTACCTAAAACAATTCCACAAATGCCCAACAGTATCACATCCAAATCTACTTCATCGATATAGTTAGATGTGATTGCAAATTTTAACCGAAACTGTTTGGTAACATGAATTTGAGATTTTTCCTTTAACCACCCTAAAGGATATGGCTTTGGATGATTATTTGTTTTCAAAACCAATTGTTTAACCAATGAATCAGAAATCAAATTTACCTATGATCCCGTATCGAACAATGTATCTATCTTAGTAGGCTTTGAAGTTACCCTTATATGAAATAACTCGATCCTTTTTCCTTCATTCAACTGTGTGACATTAGGAGAAGCATAAGTACTAGCTTCAGAAACCTTACGTGTTGTAGCCATAACAGTGATTTTACCTTCATCACCTAAATCGGATCCCAAATACAAGCGTTGTTGGATTGTTGTTTTAGCCTTCTTTTCACCCTTTCTCGTTTGGAACTTTTTTGGCTTCAGTTCCGGATGAAGTTTCCAACACCTTGCTTCATCATGGCCGATCTTTTGGCAATGTGTACAAGTATGTCTATCATCTTCCTTCTAAGCTGTGGCAGTCTTCTTTCCCTTCGACTTGCCCTTCTTTTTGCTATCTTCAGTTTCCATCTGCGTGGATGTCTTTGGTGTAAACTTTAAAGGTCTACCACCTGACTCGACATGATTAGCTTGAACACAAACTTCATCAAAATCATCAGGATTGAACATTAATAATGTATGCTGCAAATATAAATGCAAACTTCCTATATACTTCAACAAAGTTTCTTTTGTGTCCAAAGAAATACCAAGTGCTAATTCCTTCTTTCGAAATTCCTGTGTGAACCCTTGAACACTCTGTCCCTTACCTTGTCGCAAGCGCTGCCAATCCATTACAGCTTGCTGTGTGTGACCCAAGGGATATAATTTTTTCTTTAGAGCCTTTATAAACTTAGTCCATGAGGTGATAACTTTTCCTTTACTCTTTAAATCTATCTGTGTCTTACTCTCCCACTAGATTAAAGCAATACCCCCCATTCTAAGAGTAGCTAATTGGATATAATTTGTCTTATAATTAGTAATATTTTGAATACGAAAATAGACTTCCAATTGTTTTACCCAATTATCTAATTCTCAGGGTTCATTTCCCCGTCATACACAGGTAATTCGAACTTAACATCAAGTTTCAAAAGTGGACTCTTAAGTTTCTTTTCTTTATCTGATTCAGAACTAGACGTAGAAGAAGAAGAAGATGATGAAGATGAAGGAGGAGATTTATCTGCCTTGCCTTTACCTTTCTTTGATTCTTTTCACGTTGAGGCTTCATCTCTCTTCTTTTTGTCTTCATATAATTCTTCTAACATTTGCTGCATGTTCATAAACATCTGCTGGATTTGAGTCTCATCCATGGGTTTCATTTCAGTAGCTTCAGGAGTCTCAACGATCTCAGTCCCTGCCATCGTTGATTGATGAACGAATTTCCATTTTTTGATTTCTGGATCGAATTCCTCAAGCTCTCATTTTCCACGTTGCAATCCAAACCTGGTTAACATCCACTGACAAACAAACTACAAAGCACAACTTGCTCTGATACCACTTGATCTGAAATTGACCGAATAAAGTGCTGAGGTAGTTTGATTATTTTTTCCTTTAGATTGATTGTTAATTAAAGTATGCTTTAATAAAACATAACATAAAACAACAGCATAAATGAATTAAATAATAGAAATAATCAAAAGGAAGAAGAGACAAACAATTTTATTACGGAGTTCGTCCCTCGTGGACTACATCTCCGGGTCCGCTTTTAAGTGGGCGTCCTTTTTTATTAGGATTGATCGTGAGGAATATTTACACTAAATTGGATCAAAATGAATGTGCTCGCAGGCACTTCTGAACTCTGTAAAAATAAATTACTCTTCACTGTCTTTTCGATGCCTATCTCCATGCTCAATTCTGACCACCGACGATTGAGAAAAGCTGCAAAAAAAATCGCCTCTCTCCTATTGAAAATGCACTCAAAAAGCACTATGATCTTCAAAATAAAAAAGATGAACTTTATGAGGCTTTTTCATGGTTTTATAATCTGCCCTCGAACCACTGATATCCACATTTAGCTTGATGTTGAGTGAATTAAGTGATAAGGATCTTCGAACTCTCCATTCATGAACCTTAGGGATAAGGTTCAGATACCATAGGCGCACAAATAATTTGAAAAACCCATATTTAAAATTTATCATAAATTTTCTCAGGCGGTTATGCTAACTGGGTGGAGGTCCTCCGTTGCATGTGATCAGGCTCTTTTCCAGTGGTTATGGTCCATCGTTCCGGCGGTTTGGCTTGATAGTTATCACACGGCATAAAAATTGTCAAACATATCCTGTTCACATTGCAACTTTCGGATTTCACTGCCACATTAAAACTCTGACACGGTTTGGCGGTCAAACAGCTGTCACAAATCCCCACGCGGTTTATTGCACCTATTCACATGGTCGCAGCTCCGACGCGGTCACGACACTAAATCTGTGGGTTTATTACAATGTTTTAAAACACCATATGTATCAACGCCCGAAACTTTATAATAATGTTCATACACCACTTCCAAACCTTTTATATAATGTTTTATGCCATAGGTTATAAACCCCGCCATTCAAACCTTTAATACAATGGTTTATGCAATGGTTTTTTTTTTAACATAGTTTTATTATATAGTCTTTTTAAAACTATATATATGTTTTATCATAACCATCCAAACCTTTGTTAAAAAGGTTTATGATAATGTTTTGTAATATGGGTTTGGAATAATTGCGCTATAGGTTTATATGCATGCTTAGGTTTAGAGATAGGTTTTAGGTCTAAGGTATTATGGTTTTTAGACTTAGGGTATTTGACATCATATTTTATCCTTAGTACTAGGATTAGACCTTAGAATTTAGGTCTTAGCACTTAGGAATTACATCATCATTTTAACCCAAAAATTCACTTTTTCGTCACCCACACGACGATCATGCCAACAACCATAATCCTTTATAAACCATGAACAATACTGAAGGAGCTTTCACTGGCGATTTGACGATTTTGAAGACTGAACTGGACATCGAACTGCTGAAGTTGACTTGGAACTCTGCCGATCTTTTACTGATCAAGATCCTCCTGGATCACCAACCCGACACAAATGCAGACAAGTGCCATGTTCAAGAGAGACATACTGCCGACATGACGATGATACTAGTTTCATTTTTCCCCACCATTTCTGGCGAGTACCTCTTTATTTTTACACAAGATTGAAGAGGATAGCATATGCTTGTCATATAAGTTTTTCCTTCGGAAAAATCCAACCTAGTACATTTAACGAGCCCTAGGAAGGAGGAATTCGAGTAACGTCATTACGACGGAGTCTGATGTCATCAGTTTTTAACGAGTCTGACAAAGGAATAACTCGGCATCTTTTCATGTTTAGAGAGTTTGAAAAGACAGTGGAAAAGAAAACTCCAATAGTCCCTTTTCGTAGATATTCCCACAGATCGGAAAAGGTAGAAGACTATATCTGAGAGAAACTCCTAGTCACGATAGGCTAGGGTATTCCTTTTTTGTAAATAATCTATCCCAACCCGAAAAAGGGGTAAACATACACTAGGTAGATATCATTTCGCAACCATTTAACGAGTTCAAAACGACAAGCGACTCGACAATATTTTATTTTTTAGAGAGTCAGAAAAGAGCTGAAAGTTGACTCCTCCTGGAGGAACAAGTGGTATAAAGGGTAGCAACTGGTTCCGGTAATGGTGGAACTACTCAAAACAAGATAAGGGTCGAGAGGCTGGCTAACAAGACCACTCATCACAATGGTTCCTGAGGAATGGGTAAAACAACCAAGTGAAGGCATATGATCAGCCAAGCAGATGGGGACGATGGAATGAGACAACCAAGGCTCATAAAAACAGGAACTAAAAGGAACTATGCTCCACCCATATTGTTTCATTTTTTAAGGAGCTTGACACAAGGAAACAAACCCTGCTCCGGAACACCTCATCATAATGAGCAAGAAGTCATTTCTTCTAAGAGTTTCTCATCTGATGGAAGGAAAACATCTTGGAAGTCTGGACCCATCGAACCAAGATGGTATTCCCCTGGTGTTACATAGAATAAGGAGCATCCTCCACGACCTCCATCACAGAGTTAGGAGGGGTATCCTCCGGGACCTCCATCACGGGAGGCAGAGGAGCAGCTTCTTGAGGTATAGGGACAGGAGAATATTTCCCCAAGTCCGAAGAATCTGAAGAAACAAGAAGAACCTGAGGGATGTGAGATCCACTCTCAATGGAAAAGACCTAGTGCACCACAGACAAGGCCAGCTCAACCGATCCCACGACCAATGGTTGGTCAGGGGTGGATTCATGATTTGGAATTTCCAGGGGAGCGAGATCAACCAAGGGTGACTCTTGACCAATCGTTGAATCAGTTGGTGAAGGACTCAAAGAAATTTGTTTGTAACCAGTCGGAAGGCAAGGTGCAGAAACAGTCAAGTTGTCCAAAACTCTCTTGGCTTCATCCATATACAGAAAAAGGTGAATGGCATGATGCCCTTCACACAACTTACAGGGATTGGTGAGCTTACCCTGAATCTTAGGAGCTTTACCAGCATTAGTTGAAGACGTGCCCCCAACCTGACTCCATGAAGCCAAAGGAAATGGCGGACGACCGTTGGACCATACTTCGAGCACCTTGGGAATGCCAGGGAAATCTCGAAGTAGATGGTCACCTTTGCACAACATGCAAGGGAACTTAACCTTCCGCGGAGGGTTGGAAGTTTTAGCAATGGAAGGCTTCTTAGGCGCAATAGCCGCAAAGCTAGCCTCTCCTTTATTTAACTTCTTCTTCTTTGTCTTCTTATTCTTCTTCTTAGCCACCTGGTTACTCGAATCCAGACTTTCACCAGGCGAAGTAGAAGAGGAGGACGCAGAAATAGGCGAAGAAGGGGAGAGTTCCACCTTGGAATCAACATGATGTTGTTCAGGCAGAGGAACTGATTTAACAGTAGGCGGGACATTCAGAACCACAGAGGTTGAAAACAACAAATGGGAAACCCAACAGTTAACCCAAGAAGGGACAACGTTGCCATATAAGGGGCACCAACATTCCCAAAAGGAGGAAAATGACCTGGATTCCCATCAGAGGGGATTCATTGGTTGGTGTACTCCGGAAAAGTTGGCATCAGAAACAACTTAAAACAACACCCTAAGGAAACTAACTTTAACCAGGAATATTTCGTGGGTAGTTAATTTTAAAACACTGAAACCAGACTCTACTATTTCATATTTTAAGAGTCGAGAAACAAGAAAAAGGTGACTCTATCGCTTTTAGTTTGGAAACAAGCGTGAAAGGACAAGTGCTTGATGATCTTTTCAAATTTAATGAGTCAAAAATGATGGAAATGACCGCTCTGGTAATATAGGCAGATGGGTGTACCAGATATCCTTGAATTGCCATATACAGCTTGGTTAAAAAATGAAAGAGAAATCAACCAAGGACTTGACGTACATGCAAATAATCTCCCCGAATGCTATGTCCGGTGTATCAAGGGTAAAAGGCGGCAGACTCGGCTTCCTACGGATAATGGATTGCAACCTAATGGGGTATCCCTTTATATACGCGATGGTACGGGGAGCACAAGTCCGTACTAGCACTGTCTGAAGCCAGATGGCGAGTGACGGCTGCTAGGTTTAAAGACGCTAGAACACGTCTCTACCTTAGACTACTAGATATTTCGTTAATGTTTCAATGTTGCCTTAGGTTAATTCAATAAATTTATGGTTGATCTTCAATTACGTCTCGGTTTCAAGGCCCTACCGCATGTCATCTGAAAATCTCCTATATGCATCTATATGATGAAAGAAACCTTTCAATTCAATGAATTCTATCTAGTTAAGGGAAGAGCTTCAAACAATGATGCAACAAGAAACAACACTTTAAATGAAACTTTTCCAAACTAGATGACTTTCACTATCCAAAAGTAACCTAAAACATTCAATGATGCGAATTATGCAATGTAATCTATGCAAAATTCTATTTTTTTTGAAAGAATAAGAATGCACTCAATGCATTCTTCGATGAAATGAGAATCTACTTAATGCAAGCTTTTAATAAAAGAGAATGCATTCAATGCGATTTTTAACTTTCAATCATTAAACAACGTAATCTAAGTTCAACGATAAATCTCAAAAAACACTTTTCAATGCAATGTGATCTAATGCATTTTAACAAAAGCAAAATTTGAGATGAAAACTAAATGAACGCAAATCTTCTTAATGAAGGATGAAGGCAAAAGGGATGCAAAAAAACACTAAGAATGCAATCGTTGTTTCAAACACTTTGTAACGAAATTCCTCAAAAGGTGACAAGACATACAAGGTCAAGCACAAAAAGGATTTCCAAAGCATGAGTTCAAAACAAGGCATTCATTCCCTTTCACATCAAGAAATCATGGAAAGAAGACATTTCAGCTGAACAAGGAGCAATGTAATATATTCTCATACAGAGAAAAGACTGGAAGGGAAAGACATACTGGTGGAGGATTCACGGAAAAAAATCTCAATTTTCACATACCCTGAAATTGGCACGACTTTTGTGGGTGAAACTAGCGCCAACTGGAGCGACTTGCTAACTGACAACAAGCGCCAATGCCTGAAAAAAAAAAAAAAAAAAATTCTCGCAACCAAGACCAGACTCACCATTTCAAGAAAAATTTAAAAATAACCTAGAAGCAAAAGTACTGACCAAAAAAACTCCCGAACAAGGGAAAACCCTAGCACCTACAGGAAATGGTGTGACTGTCTGGCTGTAATCCTCGCGCCAGGTAGGGGATGGCATAGGTGATGAACTAGAAACTTGCGCCAATGGGCACGACCGTCAAGGTGGAAACCGCGCCAATCAGGCCAACCATGAAAAAATGAAAATTGTTGATCAGCGGTTGTCATTGATGTCAACCCAAGCAGCACCAGGGGCTAACCCAATATTGCATGGGAATTTTGACTTACCAAATTAATATATTCTGGGTCAGTAATTATTTTGATGGTTTCTACTTGTCGAGATTTTTCCATTGATATATGGCATGCCATGTAATTCTTCACGGTTTGAGAGATATTCATGTTTGAAGTTTGTACACCCAGTTAGTGGGCTAAAACCCCATGGGGTTGGGGCATGGGTCATTGAAAATTCATAATTAATATTTTTTAAGCTCTTAAAATCCCTCCCATGTTCACTTGTTGAAGCCCCTCTCAACTTAAGCATTCATATAAATTGTGATCTTCATTTCCTCCTTATGCAAGGGATTCGGCCATCTGTAACAGGTCATCTTGGAATTTTCGCTCTAACTTTTTTTCTACGAAGGTTCAGAAGCTGAAATTTTTATGAGGCAAAGCCGAAATCTAGAGGAAGCTGCAGTAGAAATTTCAGATCAAGGTGCACAATATTTTTGGAGATATGATCTGTGTAAGTCAGGGTTTTTGCAGGCTCCTGAAATTCATCTCAAAGAAGTGACCTTGGTAAATTCGTCATAACTCTCTCTATGAGTATTGGATTGGAATTCTGTAAAAATTAACGGATAGTGCACAGTCTTTAATTTCCGCTCTATAAATTTCAGAAACAAATGAAGAAACAGTGACATGTGGCACGCCGTACAAGTGCGCTCTACTGAAACAATCCATAATTAGGGCATTGTGAGAGATTGGGTATAAATCTCTCTTCAATAATCCAAATTGGGTCAGACCTGTGGCATTGGAAATATGACTCAGAGGACTACTACAGGAGCGAAAATCATATATTGAGGATCTGAAATGATAGAGATACACCAGATTCAATATCGAGCTCCTAGAAGGCAAGAAAAAGCTAGATCATGTGTTGTCAAGGGTTGCAAAGGACCAGACTTTCTACGGTAGAAAAGTAAAGCAAGGTGCAGCAGATGGTAGCATGACAAGAGTAGCAACCAAGGTGCATAACAGTAGCAATAAGTTCATCATATGAAGTCTTCAAGTGGGCAGCACTGCATACAATCATTGTAAAGGTATCATTGTACTTAGTCATTGTAAATACATTATTGTACAAATTGTACTAGTGTCTATCTGCCAAGGGTTGAAGAGGCAGTGTTGGGAGCTCTAGGATCATCATTAGGTGGTTGTATCAAATTTGGGGTTATGGTCTAGTATATATTCTTCTTCTACATCATTCTATATCATTGTAAAGTGGACCATTTTCCCTGGTACGGGAGTCCATTCTTCTTTTATTCTTCTATAGGGTGGTAGGGTGGTGCTAGGGTGAGTTGTAGCTCATTGGGTGTTCGGGCATCCGTTCAGTTGAATACTAAAGAATCTCAGGCATTGGATCATCCATCCAGTGGGAGCTGGAGAAGAATGCTTTTCTAGATTCTGGGAAGTTGGAGCTTTATTTTCAATTGGAGTTGAATATTAAAGAATTATTAGAAAAGCATTAGGTGGTTTTTGTCCCGGAGTGGGTTTCCACCTTAAAAACTATGTGCATTTGTGTTCCTCTTATTTGCTACTATCATTGTACAAACACTGATAATAATTGAAGATTAACTAATGCTCTAATTGAAAGGAATACTGATTCACCCCCCCTCTCAGTATTTCCAACAATTGGTATCAGAGCTTGGTTCCTTCAATAACAGTTTAACAGTTGGAAGGAGGTCATGGAGCATACCAAGAATGGTGTACCTCTATTCAATGAAAATAATTATGCACTCTGGAAAGGAAGAATGGAGGTTTATCTCTTGGCGCAAGGTTATGAAGTATGGGACACTGTTCAAAATGGATTTACATCAACCGCGGATGAACAAGGTAAGAAGAATTTGGTAAATGATGCAAAAGCAAAGAATATTATTATCAGTGGACTTATTGAATCTGCTTATCATAAGGTTTTGGGTTGTAAAACCGCCAAAAATGTATGGGACAAGCTTGAGAATATATATGCAGGTGACTCAAATGTCAAAGAAGCAAAGCTTCAAATCTATAGAGCAAAATTTGAGCAACTCGGAATGAAAGAAGATTGCAACATTGCTACATACTTCCAATACGTTGATGAAATAACCAATACTCTGGAAGGATTGGGAGAGCCAGATGACGAGAAGACTATTATACGGAAGATTCTTAGAACGTTACCAGGGAGATTCAACCCAAAGGTATCGGTCTTAGAATACAGTGCAAATCTGGACAAACTCAGCAAGGAAGAATTACATGGAGTTCTCATAGCATATGAAATGAGACTTGATGAAGAAAAGGGTATTTCAAATCTAGAAACTGCGTTCGTTGCATCTAAGCAAACCAATAAGGACAAACAACCTTCAATTGAAATGACATGCACCTGCAAGTGTGAAGAAAAGGGAGATGATGGAGAAGGTCTTTCAGATGAAGAATATGCTTACTTTACGAGAAAACTAAAACCTGGTAAGGGAAAATTCAAAGGTAAACTTCCATTGATATGTTTCGGTAGTGGTGAGGTTGGGCATTTTGTAGAAAAATGTCCGAACAAAAGTGATGGAAACTCAAAAGGAAAGAAAGGCTTGAAGAAATTCAACAAGCAAGGCAAAAATAAAGGATCCAAAAGGAAATTTCTCTCTAAAGAAGATAACTCCTCATCCGATGAATAAAGTGACAGCAAAGAAGAAGCCAATGAGAAATTATTTTTTATGGCCAAGCACAATAAACAAGAAGTATCAAACAATGAAGAAGAAGGGTTGACCATAGAAGAATTTTATGAGGAGGCAATCAAGATTATAAAAGAGCTCAATGCTGAGAAGATCTGTTCCAACACTCTTGAAGAACAAGTTCAAGGTCTCAAAATTGAGGTTGAAGAACACAAATGTATTGAAGAGTCACTTCAAAAGAAGTTGGAAGAAAGCTACCAAGAAAGGGAAGCATTAGAAGCTGAAGTAGTCTCGCTGCGTAAGGAAGTGAAGAAGGGAAAAACTGTCTAAAAATATGCCAACAGCTCAAGGGCATTGGAAGAAATCATCAACAATCAACGATCTTACAACGACAGAACTGGCCTCGGTTACAAAGAAGAAGAAGGAGGACCTTCTACAACAAAATACAATGAACCTATGAGATCTGACATACATGAAGACTTCATTGGACAAGATTCGCAAGCACATCCTTGGAAGACGATTCCTTGACGAAGATTTTCATCCAGGTACCAACATATTTTTCATGGCTATTGTTATTCATGTGGAAAATTTGGTCATAAAGCTGTAGAATATCGCACGTACCCTATGAACCAATACAATTCCAAGAGATTCTTCAAATATGAACCTCCCAGGGCTCAACGAAACATCAATAGATTTGAACATTTAAGAAATAATGTGGAATGTTACAAATGTCAGAACTTTGGACACATAGCCAGAGACTGCAAACTTGAAAATCCTCCAGAAGAATCTTCGAAGCCACAGAATGAACGAACATGGAAGAAGAAGAAGATTGATAATTGTGCTCTCTCTCTCAAGGCTAAAAAAAATAAAGATGTGTGGTATGTTGATAGTGGTTGCTCAATGCATATGACAGGAGATAGAAGGAAATTTGTATCTTTGAAAGAGAAGAAGGATGGAACCATATCCTTTGGAAATGATGGATATTCAAATGTTATAGGATCATGTACAGTCACTCTCGGAAGCAAAGATGTTATAGCCAAGAATGTTCTATTGGTTGAAAACATGAATCACAGTCTGCTTAGTGTTGGACAAATGTGTGATCAAGGACACACAATGCTATTCAACTCACAAATGTGAAATCGAGAAGGAAAAAAGGAAGGTATGGTAACATTGTGGCTATAGCAAATCGAGCTCCAAACGACATATATGTTCTGGATGAAGCAACTAAAGCATGTCTACTAGCTAAAGAAGATGAAAGCTGGTTATGGCACAAACGAATGGGTCACATAAACTTTGAAAATATTTTCAGGATAAGCAAAAAGGAACCAGTACGAGAAATGCCAAAAATCTCAAAACCTTCCAACACACTATGTGAGGCATGTCAGCATGGCAAGCAGACAAAAGTCTAATTTAAAACAAAATAACACTTTGCATTACATCCATTGGAATTGATACATATTGATCTATGTGGTCCTGTCATAACAAAAGGCTTAGATGGAGAATTACATTTCATGTTAATGATAGATGACTATACCAGGATGACAACTGTCAGTTTCCTAAAGAAAAAATCTGAAGCATTTGAGTTCTTTAAGATCTACAAGGAGTTGGTTGAAAATGGAATTGATTTGAAAATAAAGTGTCTAAGATGAGATAACGGTGGAGAATTCACTTCCAAATTATTTCAGCAATACTATGACGAAAATGGAATAAAAATACAATTTTCAATAGCACGAACACCTTAGCAAAATGGATTTGCTGAAAGAAAGAACATAACCATACAGGAAATGGGTAGAACAACATTGAAGGACTTAAAATTGGATGAAAAATTATGGGTTCAAGCAATTGATACGACTGTCTTCATTATCAATAGAAGTATTCTCAGAAGTAATTGCAACAAGACTCCATATGAATTATGGAAAGGAAAACCAGCTAATGTAAAATATTTCAGAATCTTCAAAAGAAAATGTTATATCAAAAGATAAGATAAAAATTTGGGTAAGTTTGAATCACGTGTTGATGAAGGTATCTTTGTTGGTTACTCACGCAAAAGAAAGGTCGATAAATGTTATAATCTAAGACGAAAATAGATAGTGGAGAGCATAAATGTTACATTTTATGAAGAGGGTGTTCTAGCAAGTAATGATGAGGATCTAGAATCTTTGAAACTTGAGACAGAGGCTGAAAAAGACACAGATAAAATTGTTGAAAAAGAAGCAACTATCAACGAGGAAGAAGTAAACAATGATCATCAAGATATACCAGAACAACAACAAGAAGCTCCTCTAAGGAGAACAAAAGAATGGATTCAAAAGAACCATCCATCAAATTAAATCATTGGTGACATAAATGAAGTTCGATAGCTTCGTTCATCACAAAAAGCTAACGTTGCTTTTCTAGAAACCTTTGAGCCTAGTAGTTTTGAGGAAGCCAACCAGAATGAACATTGGGTAGTAGCTATGAGTGAAGAATTGGATCAAATTGAGAAGAATAACACTTGGGAATTAGTTCCACAACCAAAAGATAAAAATTCTATTGGGACTAAATGGGTGTTCAGGAACAATTTGAATGAAGATGGGAAGGTTACCAAAAACAAAGCAAGATTGGTTTGCAAAGAGAGCTATGCACAAGTGGAAGAATTGATTTCGACGAAAATTTGCACCATTTTCGGAATGGAAACCATACAGTGTTGGTCGCCTATGCATGTTCAAGAAAAATCCAAGAGTCTACCAAATGGATGTTAAGTCAACATTTTTGAATGGAGAAAGAGAAAGTTTACATCGAACAACTTTGAAGGTTTTCTACTATCTAAAAAGACTATGTCTGCAGTTGAAAGGCTCTATATGGCCTCAAGCGGGCATCCCAGAGCATGGTATGCTCGTCTTGATGGATATCTATGTCAACAAGGGTTCAAGAAAGGTACTATTGATAGCAATATTTATGTAGAAATAGATAAATATAATTTAACAATCGTTGAGGTCTATGTGGATGATACAATATTTTATAGCAATGATGATCGACTAAGTAAGAAATTTTCTACAAATATGCAAAGTGAGTCCGAGATGTCTTTACTTGGTGAGCTAACATACTTCTTAGGGCTTCAACTATCTCAACAAGAGAAAGGAATATTTATATGTCAAGCCAAGTACATCAAGGAAATGCCTAAGAGATTCAAAATGGAAGATTACAAACCCGTCCTTACTTCGATGGTAACAGGTGACTAGGTTTCAAATTGAGCATAGACGACTGTCTAAGGATGTGGATCGGAAGTTGTACAGTCTATGATTGATAGTATTCTATATGTAACGACCCTCTTCGGCTAGATGTTATGCAAACGGTTGGACAAGTAGCAAGATTCCAAAACAGCACCAAAAGAATCACATATTATTGCCGTCAAAAGAATTCTTTGATATCTAAAGGGCACAGAAGAATATGGCTTGTGGTATCCCAAGGGTAACAATCTCATTATTCAAGCCTTTACAGATGAAAATTGGGCAAGAAGCGTTGATGATCATAAGAGTACTAGTGAAGCAACATTCTATCTAGGTGGTTGTCTCGTATCATGGTTGAGCAAAAAGAAAACTTCAATCTCGTTATCTACAGCGGAAGAATAATACATTGCAGCAACATCATGTTGTACTCAAGTCCTTTGGATGAAACAAACTTTGCAAGATCTTCAAGTACAATTTAGTGAGCCTATTCCCATATTATGTGACAACACTAGTGCCATCAGCATCTCCAAAAATCCTGTCATGCATTAAAAAAAAAACACATTCTGATCAAATATCATTTTGTTAGAGAACAAGTCGCTGAAAAGAATATCAAACTTGAGTATGTTTGTACAAAAGAACAAATTGCTGATATCTTCACTAAACCTTTACCTCGTGAAGCATTTGAATATCTTCGTCAGAAGCTTGGGATTCTCCCAAGTTCTCATTAGATTTTCCTTTTTCAAGAATATAAAGTGGGAGTGGAAGTGTGTACAGGTCCGTAGGATGGTTGTGTTTCAGGGGGAGTTACCCTTTTCCATTGATGTTAAAGGGGGAGATAATGTTGTAGGAAGAGGTGCCATGATTGCAGTGGGAGTACTTGTGTTTCCATCAATGCCAAAGGGGGAGATTGTTGATCAGTGGTTGTCATTGATGTCAACCCAAGCAGCACCAGGGGCTAACCCAATATTGCATGGGAATTTTGACTTACAAAATTAATATATTCTAGGTCAATAATGCTTTTGATGGTTTCTACTTTTCGAGATGTTTCCATTGATATATGGCACGCCATGTAATTCTTCACAGTTTGAGAGATATTCATGTTTGAAGTTTGTACCCCCAGTTAGTGGGCTAAAACCCCATGAGGTTGGGGCATGGGTAATTGAAAAGTCATAATTAATATTTTTTAAGCTCCTAAAATCCCTCCCATGTTCACTTGTTGAAGCCCCTCTCAACTTAAGCATTCATATAAATTGTGATATTCATTTCCTCCTTATGCAAGGGATTCGACCATATGAAACATGTCATCTTGGAATTTTCGCTCTAACTTTTTTTATACGAAGGTTCAGAAGCTGAAATTTTTGTGAGGCAAAGCTGAAATCCTGAGGAAGATGCAGTAAAAATTTTAGATCAAGGTGCACAATATTTTTGGCGATATGATCTGTGTAAGTTAGGGTTTTTGCAGGCTCCTGAAATTCATCTCAAAAAAGTGACCTTGGTAAATTCATCATAACTCTCTCTATGAGTATCAGATTGGAATTACGTAAAAATTTACGGATAGTGAACAGTCTGTAATTTTTTCTCTATCAATTTCAGAAACAAATGAATAAAAAGTGACACGTGGCATGTCGTACAAGTGCGCTCTGCTGAAACAGTCCATAATTAGGGAATTGCGAGAGATTGGGTATAAATCTCTCTTCAAGAATCCAAATTGGGTCATACCTATGGCATTGGAAATATGAATCAGAGGAATACTACAGGACCAAAAATAAGATATTGAGGATCTGAAATGACATAGATACACCATATTCAATATCGAGCTCCTAGAAGGCAAGAAAAAGCTAGATCATGTGTTGTCAAGGGTTGCAAAGGACCAGACTTTCTACGGCAGAAAAGCAAAGCAAGGTGCAGTAGATGGTAGCATGAAAAGAGCAGCAACCAAGGTGCATAACAATAGCAATAATTTCATCATATGAAGTCTTCAAGTGGGCAGCACTGCATACAATCATTGTAAAGGTATCATTGTACTTAGTCATTGTAAATACATTATTGTAAAAATTGTACTAGTGTCTATCTGCCAAGGGTTGAAGAGGCAATGTTGGGAGGTCTAGGATCATCATTAGGTGGTTGTATCAAAGTTGGGGTTATGGTCTAGTATATATTCTTCTTCTACATCATTCTATATCATTGTAAAGTGGACCATTTTCCCTGGTACGGGAGTCCATTCTTCTTTTATTCTTCTATAGGGTGGTAGGGTGGTGGTAGGGTGAGTTGTAGCTCATTGGGTGTTGGGGCATCCATTCAGTTGACTACTGAAGAATCTCGGGCGTTGGAGCGTCCATCCGGTGGGAGATGGAGAAGAATGCTTTTCTAGATTCTAGGAAGTTGGAGCTTTATTTTCAATTGGAGTTGAATATTAAAGAATTATTAGAAAAGCATTAGGTGGTTTTTGTCCCGGAGTGGGTTTCCACCTTAAAAACTGTGTGCATTTGTGTTCCTCTTGTTTACTTCTATCATTGTACAAACACTGATAATAATTGAAGATTAACTAATGCTCTAATTGAAAGGAATACTGATTCACCCCCCCCCCCCCCCTCTCAGTATTTCCAACAAAAATTTCGGAAAAGCAGAGGTCAGATCTTATCCTCTGGGGCTGAACAGGGGTCTTAGACCAGAAGGAGACAAAACAGAAGAGAGAATCAAGCATACACAAGCCAAAAACAACCGAAAGAGACAAGACAAACTCCAATCAATTCCCTAGTATAGTCGCCAGTTTTTTGGTGAGGTAAATCCCCTCTGCAGACAGAGGCGATCCCTACTAGCCCAGTTCGGGTCTAGCAACAATCAAACACGTAGTGACGCAGGTCTCTAATTACAAAGATGACAAAACATAACGAGTTGCCTACCTCAGGTCCTATGCAATGGTCTTCGAAGAAAGTATGACGCTTCCCGTCCTCCGCTTTGGCAGATCACGATCCTTCCGCTTAACACGTTCGAACCATTGCACACATGCGAAGAAAAATAACGATACACATCATAGAATCTAAATCTTGTAACCATACATCATTAAGAGAGGATGTAATTCATTGCATCAAATACAAAGACACATGAATGAAACCATAATCAAAGTCGCTTATCATTAATAATAACAAAAGAAAGATACAACCCAAAGCTCTGATGGTGGATCTTCCTTCGGTGGGGTTGACAGCAGAGCACGTCTCAATGAAGCTCGTCGGGCATGGGACAAGGATCTCTCTCTTCGGCTTGGCTCTCAAGGCTGTCTGGCGATAGTCTCCTTGCTACAGATTCAGCTCTTGCTTCTAGCTTGCTAAGGGAAAATTGCAAGCTTATATAGATGGTGGAAGGGGAGTTGGGATCCCTAAAATTGTGGGATTGGCCCTATCCTCAAGGAAGCTTCCATGATAGGTGGAAAACCACCTACCATACATGGAGATCCGGAGCCAAACCTCCCAACTCATTTTAGAGACTCGTTCAAGAGTTTGTTGAAATCAAACTTTCGCCATTTATTTTTTAAAAACAATCCTTATTAAGCTTGGCGCGAGAAATACACTGGGACAGAGCGCCAGTTGGCGTGCCCTCTTTGGTGGATTTTCCCCATTGGCACGAGGGCTGAAATGGCTAGTCGCGCCAAGGCCAAAAGATCAGTTTTTAGGGTTTTTCAGAGGAAACTGTCTTCAGAGGAATGATTTTCCTTGTCAAGGGGGATGCCATGAAAGTGATTTCAGGTTATGTCATTGCTCACATGTCACGGAAAAGGCCCACCAATGTGCGGGACGGGGGATTATAGGGACGATGACAAATTACTGTGTAACACATGTCCTTACGCTGGTTTGGATTGGCGAGGGTGTACCGACATCCTCTTCACATAGGATGAGTCACCAGATGCGAGAGGTATTATTAGTGTTTTATTTAAATTAATATAGTTTCATTTTATTGTCTTAATTAATTAAATAGAACTATCAAATTTATTCTAACACTTTATTTAACATTTTTTGTTAAATTGTTTAATGAAATTTTCTAATTATTGTTGTGTACTTATTTATATTTTGTAGATATTGGGTCATTCGTTAGCGATGAGATTCCACTACCACCGAATGATCCAGGTGTAGATCATGTTGACGAGGAGATGGCAGAGGCGGAGGATCAGGGTGAAAGACTTGGTCCTGATCAGGCGCAAATACCGGCGGGTGTGAGGTGTAGGCCAGACACCCGATTTAGGATGGATTTGGGCGAAAAAATATCTCGACTCCTAGTTGAGGAGGGAGCCAATCCAGTTACGATCAGAGAGATACAAGTTGATGATAGGCTGACACAGATATGGAGAGGCATTCCCTGCGATATGTTGACCCTCATGCAGAATATCGTTGGAGTTACCAGAGTATTGGCACGGGCGAGGAGGGGTAGGCATGGTGGAGATGCAATACGACAGAGCAGCACATAATCTGATGATCATGATCATGAGGGGAGTAATCATCATTCTAGTACTCGACCTCCTACTCCACCTCATGTATGAGATGATCATGATGAGCAACCTGCAACATCCAGTCATGAGCATGAGCAGGAATCATATGAGTAGTTTGCACCATTTCAGTAGACACGTTCTAGTTCTGAGCGGGCACTTGATCTTGTGGAGGGCGCAGGTCCATCTGAGGAGGTAGGTCCATCGATTGAGAAGGCTACCACACCATCCACTGAGTAGGCTGGACCATCCATGAGTCATCAAAAAGCATTTCCTGCTCAGCAGGCTCCTCCAGATCAGTAGGCACGTGAGCATCATCTATCTGAGCATGTCGAGGCTGCACCATCGACTGAGCAGGCCTCAACTAGTACTACGATTGATGTACCACAAAATATTTGACATTTATATGCATTTATATATATATATATATACGGTCCATGTATTTTTTGTTCATGTTGCAGATGTACTTAATTTACATGTTGGTGTTCATCGTGATGTGTATATTATTAGGTCTTGTTAGATCTGTTCATTTAATGTGCAACTTGCAGATAGACATGTATGTGATAGCAGTTATTTGACATGAGATGTATATTTGATATTTGTGTTGTGATGATGTTATACAATGCTTGTGTTTTATTAGATGATCATGATCACGATGATTAGATGATGTTAGCAAATTTGAATGTGTTTTTTAGTCGAATATGATGTTTGTATGATGGTTATCATGATCGTGATGTTTATTTTTAATATTAAATCATGATATTTAATTAATTGTCAATTTTGAACCATAAATACCGTAAGTAAAATGTATACCGTAAATATTTTTAAATTACCATAATTGTAAAATTGTAAAATTGTAAAATTGTAAATTTGTATGAATATAAATAATTGTAAAATAATAAATCTAGAATAATATGAATTTTTGTAACATAATAAAGTTTAGAAAATAATGAAAATAAATTCATGTACTTTAGAATTATCATTATTTTATTATGATCTTACATACCAAAAATAACAGTATACATTGTGAAGATATCATTCACACACATTTAAAGCAATCAAGTAGTTGTATTATTTTAGGAATTGACATTATAAAAAAAAGAACTTTATACAGTACACCATTTTTTTCGAGATCAACATAATTGCAAATTATCAAGTGAAATGATTTTAACATTAACACAATGTAAATTACCAATTAATTCAAAATACATACTATAATGTTTCGAAAAAAAAGTCTTAGTTATAAGGTAATTAAGTCATCTTGTTTATAAAAAAAACCCCTGTTAAAAAGTATAAATGATGAAATAACACATTTACTATATCACTCTCTGTTCTCATGATCATCCTCATTATCTTCCAGCTCACTTGGCATGATAACACTATTGTTCTAAAAAATATTCTTTGATTTAGGGTCATGTCTCAATATGAACCACTAATCCCTATCCAACACATTTGGGTAAAAAAACACTTGGTTGTAGTGTTTGGGGAAAACATAAGGCTCCTTAGCTTCATCCTACATTTTTCTAGAGTTGATACATATTAGCCTACTATCACGATCTTCCCTAACATTATTCCAATCAAAGGTGTCCTACCACTTGCCCCTAAAAATAACACATTGGAAAGAAGAGAAATCCGCTTCAATAATCTCTTGTATCTTTCTAACGTAACCTAACGTCCCTCGTACTAGGTTTTGATCACGGTGGCTAGCTCGACTAGATTGATCAAATTCGACTTCCACTCCAAAATATTGTGTCATGTGTCCATCATCGACATTTTATTTGTGAAAATAGTGTCCATATGCCCACATATATGGGAACAAATTGACTTATAAAAAAAAGTTTAAAAAATCATAATGTCATGTGTCTTATAATAACCCAACTGTTAAAATATGAAATATAGATGTAATAACATTTCAAAGGTGCATTATTAAGTTTAAAATGTACATAAATAGATTATTACCAAGTGGGTGTACCCAATCCCTACATTTAGCGCATCCTCTTTAGCACGTGGGTAGCGCCCGGTTGCACCGTATTTCTTTCTGACTTGGTCAACAACCCAACTATTGGGGCATATTTTTGGCATATTTTCTTTTAAATGATCGGGATAAGGCACACTTCTACCATTCAACCATATGAATTATTTCCTGTCAATATCCCATTTCATCCTCTTTTGTTCGTACAATGCGACCCACGGTTGTGTCGCTTCAGAATTGTAAAGAAAAAATTTATTGATTGCTTTAATTTCTGCATTTGCTGATGAAATCAAACTGACATATAGTACATATGAGATAAAAATATATAGTATATCGAAGTTCAACATGAATATTTACTTTGTGTAAATTTGAAAAATTATAAGTCGCTTACTCTTTATCAAGCGCCTTTTTCCATTCATTTGGAGCAGCTCCCCTTCTCTTTTGTCTTCATCCCTTTCATCGTCCAAAAAAACCGCACCTGGTCTGTTGTCGATCTGCTTGATGTATTGCCTGGCATAATAGAAAGACTCATATGATATGTACCCCTCTTCCATAGACCCCTTGGGTTTTTCCCGTTGTCGAACAAAACCTTTCAATTTCTTCGTCTACCTCTCTAATATGAACATCCAACGACAAGAAACCACCCCAACTAATTCAACCCCATCAGCTAGGTTGATTAGAAGATGAACTTGCAAGTCCATGAAACTCGTCGATATTTCCTTCTCAAACATACAAACACTCTCAACTATCTCTTGACACCACCGTGGAATGCTAGCCACATGAATATCCTTTGACGTGATCCAACGTACAACTGCAAATAATTTAGATATGGCACGTCTTAGGTCTTGGGGGAATTCATGTTTTACACACCCACGCATGAACAAAGGATAATGACACATCAAAGTTATAAAAACATGCAATAATATACAAAATTAGTTATGTTTTATGATCCCTGCATGGGATAAAATTTATTAATATAAAAAATAATAAAATCATGCTTTTGACATTATACATACTCTTAGAAGATTCAAATGGTCATGCGATTTCAACCCCGAAAAATGGTCATCCACGGTGAAGCAGCGCCGTAGTGAAGACCTATATGAAGATGGCACCCTTACACCCATTATAACTTCCTTTGCAAAAGAAAGATCATATTTTTTTTAAATACATGGGAAATCACCTTCTTTGAAATACCATGAATTAGAAGGGACTAGTGCCTGCTTCTGATCCTGTACTTTCTAATTTTCTTGGCCAGTGTTTCTTTTTAGTTTTTGAAGTAATAAGATCTTTCCTAACAACCAATGTGTCACTTTATTTCAATGATATGTGCCTCCATAAAGAAGATGAAACATTTTTAAATATATGCATGGGATATAATAAGTGGGTAATCTTAAGATGCTCCCAATATGGGAGGTTATAAAAGATAGATTTCCTTTTCATCCCAATGGGCAATTTCTCAACATAAGTGTCGAAGAATTCTGGATCATCGAACAAAGGCTCCCCATTTGAATCGAAAATTTCTATGAACTCCTTCTCCTTATCTCTCTCATATTCTCTAAGCCATTCAACTGGTGTCGTTATTGGAGGCCTTTGGGTCCTCTCTCATTTACCATTGAAAGTAGATGTTGCTCTTCTGTAAGGGTGTTCTTCTTGGAGTAGTACCCTGGAGCAGTCATACACTAGCTTTCGTAGGTCGTTGGACCGTCTAACTTTCAGAGAAGGTCCGCAACATTTACATCCAAAATACCCTTTTTCTACAAGACCTACGAAATTATTATATACAATATATATGCATGTGACATTAAAGAATATCATGAAGATCAGAACAATTACAACGAATTAAATAACCGATATGTGAAATAATATTGTTACGTATATAAACAAATCAATAAGCATGTAATTTACCAGAGCAAACCCCTAAGCTTGGATAATAATGTGTCATGTAAGCACATATGCCATACAACGTAAAACTCCTCTCTACTGTGATGGGTCTTGATAAATCATATACATTTATCCCATCCCCTAATTCCTTCAATTCATCTACCAATGGTTGTAAGTAGACATCCATATTCTTCACTTGTCTTCTACCAGGGACTATGAGAGCCAACATAAGATGTTCATTCTTCACGGACAACCATGGGGGGATATTGTTATTGATCACTACTACATTCCAAACATAATAGTTGGTGTTCTAGAGGGAATATGGGTTGACGCCTTCCATGGCTATGCTGAGTTGTAGAATTCGTATGTCATCCTTGAATTTTTCGGGCCATGTGTCCTCTATATGCTTCATGGCTATTGAATCTGTTGGGATTTTCATAACTCCCAACTCACTTCTGTGTGAGGCACGCCATCCCTGCAACATAGCTAATTCTTTGCAATGAAAGAGCTTTTGAATCCTTGGGATTATAGGCATGTGTTTCAATATCTTAAAAGGAGGACCACATGATTTACCCTTCTTTTTTTTATTTATCATACCTGTCATGCCCACATTTCAGAATAATCTCTTTGTCTACATATTATCCTCTATATATAATACAATCATTTGGACATGCATGATATGATATGTACTCAACACCCAACATTTTCAACAATTTCTTTGCATCTTCACAACTACCGGGCAAGACATTATCACTCGGAAGAACATTATCTTTGAATAACCTGTAGTTGGTGATCATGGACAATATTAAATGTACATTAATGCCAATATAATTATTAACGTTCATAAAATTGACCATTTGTAATGTTCATTGTGTGATTATATTTCTCAAAATATAAGGGAGGACTTGATGGTCAATTACCTCAAAATTTCCGAGAAACATGCATTTGACAAGCCAAATTTTGCTTTCAAGTTGTACAGTAACATCGTTTTCCCCAATTGGGTAGGCTTTGATTGACCACCAGGTCTAAAGAGAGGGGTGGTGGAAGCTAATTTAAGGCTTTCGAAAAAAGGTATCAGGGATATGAGCATCATCCCCTAGCTAATCATCGTTCTGGAATGCATCTAACAACATTGTCTCCATGGCAGTCATATCCCTTAAGTAATCATCCATACCAACCTCTATTTGATTTCCTCCATTGTCAGCTTGTGAAGAACTACTATTGTTGTAGTCATTCCTAATTGGTGAATCTGGACGTAGTGGGAATTGAATAGGTGGTTGATTCAACCATTCTTGGTATCATTCCTCTTCGAGTTTTTCTCTTAATTCATCCTTCTCTCGATTTGAAATTGTCATGGGGTGCAACAGAAGATGGTAGGTATGTCGCTCATCATCACTAGAATCATAATATTTTCAAAAAATATATTTGAACATAATTAGCACAAAATATATGATATCAATTAGTAAGCACGTCTAAAATGCATGATTAATTAGTTTGACGTTGAAATAATTACATTAATATACCAAACAATTATTATTACCATCATTGTCCCAGGATTGTGGCTAAAAAATGCAATGTTACAATTGGTAGGGTGAAGCGGTTATCCATTTTCATCTACCAAATGCACCTCGCCGTATGCTACTCCTAATAAGAGCTTCCGACGTTTTGGAGTTGTTTGAATATTTTGTGCATCTGAACTCAATTATGAATCTGCATGAACCTGCAAGTTTGTATACATTAATTTTATCCAGCTGATTGATATGGATAAACAAAATAAATTTAATTAGATAATGAAAATATAAATAAAATATAAAGTAAATATTATGTCTCGAGAAGGATAGGGAGAAATCCGTGATGGAATTTGAAAAATATTATGGAACGCGCTGGATTTTGAAGAATTTTCCATTCGATATAATTATGATAGTTTCTCCCCGCATTTGAGAAAAATCAACAATAAATTTTGGTGTACATACCTAAAATTAATTTCGGTGCCTTAAAATGGACTTATTGTTATCGGTGCTAATGTACAGTGAACTGCACTGGTGCATTTTAGTTACTGCACACCGGTGCAGGTAGATAACAGATGCATTGAATAACCGCAAATAAAAAAAATGCAACTTTGTTTTTTTTAAGTGAAAAAAGCGATAAATTGAAAATGGGCAACAAATTATTTTCAGAAATCTAATTTCATTAAAAAAATCTTTAAATAGTAAAAAATATTCATTGTTTCATTGTTTTTGCAAAAAATTTTAGGGAGAGATTTGCACGAGAGACATACCTGGAGAAAGAGAGCACGAGAGCATTGTGGAGCAGCGAAATATTTTCGAACAAAACTATTCATAGAATCAGAATTTCAAACATCTGGTGATTTGCAGTATAGAATTTCAAACTATCTAGTGATTAAATTTTACTGTAGTAATTTTTTTTTTACAGTTTCTGTTTGATTTAATACATGGTAAGTAAAAATTTTAAATTTTACTATTCATTTCAAAAAAAAAAAAAAAAAAACAAAACAAAACAAAAAAAATCCATTCTTATGTTAAACCCTTGATTTTATTTTTTTTGGTTTCTGCCCTTGCTTCTTCATGTTTCTGTGACTTCAGAATTAAGGTTTTTCATTTTAGATTTATAGGGTTTGTATTTCTATATATATAGGCCTATGACATCTAACCAACAGGATGACTTGCAGAGTCGGATCCCAATCCATGTTTTGGCGGTGCGTACTACTTGAAAGGCACACCGTGTTCTTGATTTATTTTTTTTACTCGAAAATTTTGTGATTTATTTATAAAATATATTAATGAATGGTATGGTACATGTTTCATATTGATAAAGAAATGGCTGACAAGAGATCAAGTAACAAAAATACTGATAGCACATCGAGAAAAGAAAAAAAGACTAGATATTTGTAAATTATTTACAAAATATATTATTTTTGAACTATATGTAAGTTTAACTAATATGTATTGTTTATTGTTTAAATAATATGTATTGTTTACTGTGTATCATGCAGATCCACAAAATGACGAAGCTCGATAATATTATTTCTAATATATGACCAAAAGAGCGTAAAATCTTGATGGAAAAGTTGCAGAAGGATGAATCCGTTGAATGAAAAAATACTATTGATCCAATATGAGTTTATTTTTTAATTTTCATTAAAAATATACTTAAAAATATTAGATAACATGTTTCAAACAAACTATTAATTCACATATGTTTAATGTTCTACATAGACCAACAACAAAGAAAAGGAATGTTTTTTCTAAGAAAAGAAAAGAAAATAGAACATGCAAATGAAAATGAATTTCTCCTTAGCTCATCTGGAGTGATGCTGAAGGTTAACGAAAGGGGGGGGGAGGAATTTTACAAAACTTTAAGGGATCTAATGGAATGAATGTATAGACGTTCTTTCCACTTACAATACAAAAATCAATCCAATGATTCCAAGAACCAAATTTTATCTAAACTACATGATGAGTTTCTAGGGAATTGGTCAATAAGACATGTCAGACTTTTAATAGCAAAAATGTACAACAACAAAAAAGAAGGAATGAAAAAGTAATATTCTTTTAAATGTTTTTCTAGAATTATATGTATATTTTACTACAAAGCAACCATTTATAAATATCACTTTTGTTATATTTACTTTTTAGATATCAATATAAAAATTAAATAGTTTATTGTCATGTTATATTTTCAGGAATATTATGAAAATATCAAAGGATGAATGAGCTGATATCAGAAATATGCCAGTAGTAATGTCCAAAAGTCCAAAAAGGTGTACAAGGAGATGGTCAAAGAAATGGACATAACTGCATCGCACAAGGAGCCATCTCAACAACAACGTGCTTCAAATGTAATATGTAATCATTGAATTTTCTTCTTGGCTACAATAAATAAATAATTTAGAATTAAATATTAATTTTCAAGTATTTTCTTGTAGAAAATAAAAGAAAATGGAACCCATTCAGCACATAAAATAGGACGACAAGGAAGAAAAGGGTTGATATCTAAGTTTGTGAGTAGTTGTTACTTCCTTATAACAACTTAACTAGATTTCATTTTTGTATATTTTAAGTTTTTTTACAACAATCATCATTGAATGTATTGAAACAGGTGCTAACATACAAAGAAGAACCGTCAGACGAATTGATTGACATTAGGTTAGAGATAGGTTGTCAGTGTATGTTGGCATATCGGAAATTAATTGTGGAATTTGTAAGCATCTATCGATCTTGTTTTACTTAGCTCCATCTATAATTAATAGAACAAAAAAATCTTTTATATTAAATGTATGATTTGTTATGGGGTATAAAACTTGCAGGAAACATAGTATGGAACTGCGCCAACAAATTAATTGTTGAAAAATGGCATGAAATTTGGTTTTGAAAGAATGTGTATAGTTCATGAGTCAATTCTTGCTATGGTATATTTCTTTTCGATTTACATTGATGTATATTATTTAATATTGCAATTTCCATTATTCTCGCCAATGTATATACACTCACTACAGTTTATTTTTATGTTTATAGATGGAAGCTAAAGAAGAATAAAACAATCAACACCGTGAACAAAACATTCCTCAAAATAACCCAAGTCGTCTAAGTAGCTCGAGTAGTGAAAACAGTTCAAGTGAAGAATGATGATCAATATGTTTGGATATCAAAGCAAGGTGTTGTATTTTTTGAAATATTTGTCTGTGAAATTAGACATTTTTTTTAATGTAATGGACACAGTGTCCCAATTGAAAAATAGAGGGATACCAATAACTATCCCATTTTGTATGACAAAGAGTATATATATATATATATATATATATATATATATATATATACACGTTTTAATTTATTCTATTGCGTTCTCCATTGTCGCTGTGAAATGTTATGCCACTGATTAAATATTATAATGAACAGATGCGAAATATGATGATATGATCTAATAAATTAATCCAAACATCACATTTAAATGCACTAATAAAAATTTAATTGATATGAATATTGTTATAAGATATGTGTCGACTTTTGATGAATAATGAATTTTTAAAAATCACAATAATTGCACTGTCACAGGTCGATGTTTCTAAAAAATACAAAATGAACACTGGTGTGTGTTATTTACTGTGTACAAGTGTGTTTGTATGCTAATGTGCACCGGTGTGTTTCTATGACTTATGGGCACCACACAAATACCAATACTAATTAGAATGCTTGGTGTGTTTGTGTGATACTACACACTGGTGCATTTCTACGACTTATGTGAATTGCACAAATACCAATACTAATTATAATGCCTGGTGCGCTTTATTGACGACTACCACCCGGGCGGTCCGATAGGTGTTGCATGCACTGATGTGATTTTCCTTTAACGTGCCGATGTGTTTTTATAACTTGACGGCCCGGTGCGTTGAATCACCTACAGGGCGTCCGGTGTGGTTTTACACCTTAACGGCTCGGTGCATGCACCTTCGACTGGCCCGGTGTGACTGTCTGGCTGACACGCACCAGGCCATTGCTAAATTCCCTGGGGCGTCCGAATTTATTTTTTTGTCGCGGTGTTTGGTAGGTTTACAGCACCGGTACGTTCACGGTACAATGCACTGGTGCATTGACACCTGATTACCACACCGATGAGAAAAACATCCGTAACAACCTCCGGTAGCCTAGTTTTTTTAGTTGTGTTGAAATTCCGTTAGAAGCTCCGCCAAAACCTCCGTTACCAAAAACGAATGTTGTAGAAAATGTTTTTTTGAAAATTCTGGCCAATTTTTTTAACACTAAAAACCTTTGTTATAACCTCCTCTAGAGGGTCTTTTCCTTGTAGTGTTGGATTTATATAGGCCAGTAGTTACTATATATTAGTTTACAAATGGTATTCCTTATCATTGTGGGATTTTATGCTTGATGCGGTGTCTTCCTTATGATTGTTGTGGATTCTCCCTTTGCATGTTTTCCATGAAACATGGTTCAATGGAACTAGTTGCGAAATTGCCTAAAATTCCACAACATAAGGAACTATGGAAATCACACATTTAAAATCACAACTTAATGCAACACACATAACAAATGATTACGAAAAATGGAAATCATAGTTTCAATAGATGGCATGATGGAGATGCTATTTAACAACTTCCCAATGGATCTTGTAAACACCAATAAATTTCTAACATTTCTCAGGGAAAAATTAATTGATGAGAGTCTTGGAATTATGTGGGATTTATATTTAGAAATCCAATATATATATATATATATATATATATATGAGCTTTGTAACTCATAGTAGTTTAACCATTATCTAGTGTTAAATAAAAATTGAAATATAGGTGTGTTGGAGTACTTTTCAATTTAGAGCTTTCCATTAATGGCAGAGATTGTTATAGTAGACTTGTTTTCTAGCAACATGTAGCTATGGTTTAGTAATGGCATTCATCATTCTCTCCTTTCAACAAGATCACACTTGGATGATAAAGTTGATGAATGCACCTTTGTATTTCATTTGCATTTTGTTCATGTGATTTGTATTTTCAATTTTTTTGTATTTCTTATGTTGTTTACATTTAGAAGTAAACATTTTTCTATGAATATAAATAACTAATTAATAGGAATTATTAGTATACTGAAGAGGCATGTATCTAAGGGCATAATCGTTCATGAAAGACAACTTTCCTACATATATAAGTGGGCCATCATTTGTAATCAATCTCATATCTCATATTGCTTGTACATTCATCATTTATATATATAATTGTTACTTGTCCTATCATGGATATTTATATATTCTAGATATTTTGAATATTCTTTCAGACCTTGTTCATTACATTAATATCATAGCCTCGTTCTTCGATCCTAGCCATTGGCTAAGATTTTACTTCATACTCAAATACTTTGGAGTTTTTTCGATAGCTCGAGAGTTTCTTCGATTATAGTCTTTGGGCACCAAAAGTTGAAATTGACTTATGGTCAATACATTTAAAAAAAAATCTAACCCTTGACCATTAATGAGGAAATATATATATGTGTGTGTGTGTGTGTGTGTATGTGTAATTAAAAATAAAAAATAAAAAAAATAAAAATAATATATATATATATATATATATATATATATATATATATCCTCATTAATGGTCAAGGGTTAGATATACATATAACAAAAAAACAAAAAAAAAACATCGAAAAGAAAAAAATAAAAAGGCAACCCTCCCTAGCTATCACAAGCGACTAGCCTAGTTATGCAACCCAAGCCGATGACTCAGTTTTCCATAGCCACTTCCAATCACATTTCCTCTCTCTCCACCTATGACACTGTCATACGACGCCACCACCATGTTGTCATTGTTTTCGTTAACTCATGTTCCCTCCTGCTCTGTCAAGCCTAACATTCGGTTCTTGTGACCACCAACGCCTTTCGTTGTTTCCAGACAGTGCCAAAAATCATATGAACACAACTAAAAGGGAATAAAGAAATTCATGTTCTTCCAGAAATTCATAAAGAATTCCAGCTTATCCAATTATATATTAAACATCAGAATGCATGCCTAAGCTATATAAAAAAGCATATTATGTGTCTTCCTCAAATGAAATTAATTATCTTGAGCACGGAAGATCCAACACCTATGGACTCTTCTGATGATTAGTAGTATGTCAATTCTAGTGTGTTTTTCAATTTTGGTCAAGTACAAATGCATGATATGTAGACTTTGGTAATATGCTTTATATATTTAGATATTAGATGAGATAAGGATACTTAGACATATATAGCTCTAAAATACAGCCTTAAACTATTTTACTTTTGGATGGGTTATGGTGCAGTACAGTGACCAACAAAACTGGTTTCCCACTGGGCATATTGAGGTCACCTTACCATCTAATCATGGATGTAATATGCCTTGTTTGTTGAGTAAATGAAGAAGGTCCTACCAAGCTTACAACTATATATATATATATATTCTTATATCATCGATATATAAAGGGTTATCCAACAATAAATATATCTTCCAAAGAATTATTGAAGAGATGTATAGTGGATAATTATAAGAGAGTTAAAAATGTATAATTTATAAATTTCAAGGAAATATATACTTCAAATATGTCAAGCAAGAGTAAAAAATTAATTCCATAAATAAGTCAACTTTTTGGACTAGATGTCTTTTTTATAAAATGGAATTTACGTTTCCATCTGTATGTAAAATAAAAAGCACGGTTGTCCAACATATAGACAAATATTTGTTATGGAAGAATGTCAAGGTGATGTGTAGATTCAAATAAAAGTATTAGAATATGAATTCACAACACTTGAACATAAAAACGAGGTATCGGAAAAGAAATATAAATATCTTGAAGATATGTTTTTCAACGAGTCAAAAAAAAAGGACGAGGAGATTATGCGTCTAAGGGATCATAGTGAAAAATTACTTGAGAAAGTCAAGATGTCTAAGGCCAAGAAGCAGAAATTAAAGCAAGAAAAGGAAAATTCTGAGAAGAAACTCAACATGAGTCTGTCAGAGAAAGAAGAAGAAAATTTGTGCTTAAAAACCCTTAATCAAAAGTTTTTAGAACAAATTAGAGATTTAAAAGCTGCAAAGCTTGAACGTCAAAACACTGAAAATAAGGTTGATGGATCAGAAACTGGAGAACTCTTACGTTGCATAAATCATAAGAAAAGTATACTCACGCAAATTAAGAAAATTAAAAATAATAAGAAATCAATGAAAAATAAATTAGAAGAAATTATCATGATAGAAGTATTGAAGACTTCAAACATAACAATCCAAATTGATGAAAAGGAATGAATATTGATCTGGTCCTTAATATCATAACTCAAGAAGATGACAAACGAATTGAAGTAAAAACATATTTAGATGTTGTAGTTAAGGCGATGAAAATTTCAAGTGAAGATAAGGAAATTGCCACAAGCATGATAAGGGAAAATCAAATCACAAGAACTCCTTATCGAAATCCGAATCAAAAGAATAATCATCTCAATCAATATGCATATTGGTCTAACTCATAACAAAAACAACATACTTATGTTCTGAATAATACTGATATTTGCACAATCCAATCTTATGATATCAATTTATCCTAGCTATCAAATAATTGCAAATTTAAATAGAAGATTTATTTAAGATGGTCAGATCCTTCCATAGTTTGATATTTTTTTATCACCCAGAGGATCCTATCATCTTGTACCATCGAAGATGACAATTTGGATAATTCCAAAAGATCTGAATAGATTACAAGACAAAGAAACATATGACACACCTTGTCAACAATAAGCTTTGAGGACAAAGCTTTTTGAAGAGGAATACAATGTTATGAATCCACATAATTAATTAATATTTGATAATGATTAGTATACTAAAGAGGCATGTCTCTAAGTACATGATTGTTCATGAAAGGAAACCTGCCTAGATATATAAGTGGGCCCTCATTTGTAATCAATCACACATCTCATATCTACTGTACATTCAACATTTTTATATATAATTATTACTTGTTCTACCATGGGTATTTATATATTTCAAATATTTTGAATATTTCATTGTGTATACAATCCCTATTCATTACACATTTGTTTTCTCTTTTGATGTTATTAAATTTATTTAGCACCTTTAATTTTAATAAAATTTATGAATGAATGGTTGAAATGTAGTTTCTATTTCCTTTGAATGGTTTGTTGTGGAGTAGTTTCCTTTAACGAATGTGCTATAAGTATTTGTAATGGTTTTCTATGCTACTGAATTAGTTAGTTTGTCTTCATTAGCTACACATAAGTAGTTAAAAAACATTCATAAGTTAACATAGTTAATATCAATACCTAAAGAGTTTGTATTTGCATATATAGTGTGCAACAACTTAAAGCTCTTGCACCTAAATTGATAATTTAAGTGCGCTTATAAAATTTCTCATTGTTAATTATTGTTGTAATTATGTTTTAATTTGTCACTTTTTGGTGTTTTTTTTCGGGAGACGATAAAATTATTATAAACTCTAATATTAGGGTTTATAATGTTTGTGCTAACATCAACACCTCCCCTTATTATTTTGATTCTAGGATATTTTAATTTTTTTACTCTTTGTCAAGTTCAAAAAAGTATAGGGCCCCCATTTTTTAAGCATTAATGAACCTATTTTTGTTAAGGGTGTAAACCATGATTTCATTATGATTATTACTATTTTTAAATTCACTCTTGGTATGTGGCCAGATGATTATGAAAGTTTTCAATTTAATCACTTTTTTTTCTTTTTCCAAAATATTTCTTAGATGATCTTTTCATGTATTGAGGAAAAATCCCTTTTAGAAATACATCACTATAAAAATTTATTTTTTTGTAAGATACATCAATAGGAAAAACAACTTTACTTTGTGATACATCGCCAAAAAATTACATTTCTTAGTGAGACCATATTCCAAAAAGTTGTTTTCTTAGCATCACAACAAGTCTCCCAAAAGTTCTTTTCTTGGAAACATACTACTCAAGAAAGAAATTTCTCCTATAACATATCATTAGGAGAAATAATTTATTTGATGATACAATGCCAAAAGGATTGTCCACTCTTGGAAAACAAAATTTTATTGTTTCAAGCAATACGACACCACAAAATCACCTTTTAGTGGCAACATTAATGTTTTTCCTGCCAATGCCATGTCACTGAGATTTTTTTTATTTTTTATTTTTAAAGTGACATGTTACTAGAAAATGTAACTTTCCTAGAAAAATGTTGCCTAAAAATTCCTTCCTCCCACAACAAGGCACCTTTTCTGAAAGTCAATCATAAATGCACTTGTATAAATTCATGCCAAAGCCAAACTTTATGGTTATAATAGTGCATTTGAACCCTTGTTTATGTTGTCCCTCATTAATATTTCTATTTGTTGTCCTCAAAAGGCTAATTCTTGATCACTCAACTAAAAATGAATATCCAACTGAATGAAACTCCAATTAACCGTGAAACTACAATTGACATGTTAACACATGAATTGTATGGATAGGCCACTAGACAATCTTATCTTAATATGGATGTTGTTCCCCCTTTCCTTTTTTATTTGGTTATATCAAATGTCAATTTGGTGAAAAAATTGTATTCCTCTTTTCCCTGTATTTTCCTTTGACATATGATTGACCATGGGGGTAACATCACCCTCTGTACATCCTGTTGATTATAGTCTTTGACAATATCCCTAATTATAATGGACAGGGTTTCAATTGATCATTTGTTTTTTTCAAATCCCGAATACCAACCATTATGGCCATATATTTTGTTCCTATAGCCACCAAATTTATGGATCAAAGTTTTCACCCCCTCATCTATCTTTTACATTGTTCCCATTGGGATGAGCCAAGTATTATTTGATAACGAGCACATTGTGACATTTTTTAAATTGGTGTTATTCGTAATTTAAATTCCTCTATCCCTCACCAACCAAATTTTAGGCCATTCATTTTAGATTTGAACTCTAAAACCTTTTCCTCCTAGTGATGATGTCAAAATTTCAATGAATCCCAATGACAAAACTTTAAACAAAATATCCCTTTACAACACTTCTTTTTCATTCGTTTTGATTTTCTAACCGTGTTAATGGATTTTTCTATCAATATGGGTGGAGTTTAGGACAAATAATATCTATTATCACATAAGTATTAGAAAGGCCCCTATCATTGAGATGCCCCTGGTAATGAAAAGGAGGAAATAATTTTTAGCACCTCATGTCCCATTTTTTATGACACTTGGTGTGTCATTAATGAATATATATATTACAAATGGATTGATATCTATTAGATGTTTTAGTGGTAGGAATTCCCAACTTTGGCTCCGAATGATCCACACTTTGGTGTCTACTAGACCATCAAGCAGTCATGACAGTACAAAGCGGAAACACGCAACAATTTTCTCATGCTCAAAGACTATACCTTGGATAATTATGCATGTATATGTAGAATAGACATAATATATAATTAATGTGATACATCCTCCTATCACGGGGTCAATGAAACAATACAAAATGATAGGATTTCTTCTCTCAAAATTTTATCAGCCTGTTGGTATCCAAATTCCCGATCCTTTCTTGTGATGTTGAGGGCAGCTTATATAGACTTTCAATAGCTTTCCACTTCTATTGATTATTTCTCTCCCTCTTAGGGATTAAACCTTAATTAAAGGCTACCACTCATATCTAATATCTACAAAATGAGGGGGTAATGTCATATTTCAACTGAAAATGATTGATGATTTCTTTGGTCTCATTCCCCTTCTAGTACCAATTTTCTTTTTATTTTGGGAAGGTGGTCTCCAATGTGATGAATCTATGGTTGAGGGTGGCTGGGAAGGTGTCTGCTATCCAATTAACATCTTAGTGAGAGGAGAGACTTCCAGAGGGGTCCCTCCTGGAAAAAGAATATACTAGGTAGAGTAGTTTCCACCCTTCCGCGCTATCTATACTTCCACCTGTTACAATCCTAAATGACTTGTCCAACTCTTGTGATCAATGGGGCCTAGAGAGTAGACAGAGTGATTTATGAGGGTCCATATGGAAATTGATAGATGTAGTTGATTGAAAACCTCCAGTGATCAGGTAATGGTCCCTTTGTCTATCACATTTTCTAATATACCCCCAACTATATTTAGTAACCCATTATATTTATTTGAATAATGTAGTGCTAACTAATAATCCCATGGTCATAGAGGACCATAACATATCATAGTTCCCATGTAACCCATGTCATCCTTAATATTCTTTTCTGCTATAGCAACCCTCCTGTCAATGATATTCCCACTTTTTCATTTGTTAACACAAGTATTAACATCCATACATAACAATGTTTGATCCTTGACTCCCAATAATTATAGTGCTTGAGGCAAGATCTTATTAAGGACCCAATTGATCATTTCTACCACTTCATCCTTGTGCTCAACCTCCTTTTTTGTCTAACTCATAAATTTCATTCCTTGCTTGTGGAGACCATCAAACTCTAGGTAGTGCTGTAATTGTTCTCTAAACTTAAGAGTGACATTGAATACATAACCCCAAATGGGGCCCGTTATAGATTTCATGGTCACTTGTAGTCTATCCTTTTCCAAGGCTTCCTTGTACCTTGTTTTCCAAACATCCCTCTTCTCCACTAGTAATATTGAATTCTTTTTCTCTTCATGCCATGTATTTTGTGCTTATTATGTCTTTTGCCTTTGCTTTTTATATCTTATTTTCACTTGTCTGTCAAGTTGTTGAACTTTTCCATAGATATTTAGCTTAGTAATTTCCATGGACGCTAGAGTGGAAGTTGCTTTGAGAGTGTCTTAAGATAGAGAGTGCCTTGCCATATAGTAGTGAAAACCCTTATTTATAAGTCCCCCCATTCAGTAAGTACTATTGTAGTCTGTAGTGTAAGTACTACTAGACTTTAGTGGACTATAGTTAAGCTCCAAGGAAATCATAATGGATTCATTTCCAAAAATGTGCACATCAATTTAATGAGTTCACATCATTCATTGAGATCCTTGATTGATGTAAAATTGATGACCTTTCAACAACAGATAAGGAATTTCCAACATGACTTGATAAAGCGACAACAAAAATAGAATCAAGTTCTTGAGTACACTTTGTAAAGGCAATGGAGGAGGTACACATTGGGATAGAGGTAGTGGATGCAACACTGGAAGCTACAACAGTTCCTATTAAATTTTGAGCTAGTGAAGATTTATGTGAGGAATTTTTGTATCGGATGTACACTCATGGTTTCTGGAGATGTCAGGAGTTGTCAAAAGAGTTGTTCCAACAGTTAAAACAAACAAGGATTTACTCTTTGTGGGAAAGTTCAGATTTTAAGCATATAAACGTTTTGAAGAAGAGGTTTCCAACCAATCTGGCCCCACCAATTCAACACTCTTACATGACAACCTGTGTAAATTCAAATATAAAGTACAAATGTTAGTGCCTTTTATTATGCAAACAACAAACTCCACGATCAAGAAAATCCATTCCATATCTATATCCAGTAGATTTATTCTCTCCAACTCCAAACCCACTTAAAATTGTAACCATTTCCATCTGATTTTGTCATTATACAGGTCAGGTTCCCATTTCAACTTTCAAAATTTTTTTTTCATAAGTTCTATGGAACCAATTTGAATTTTGTCTCAACCACTAGATTGCTTGTTCCTTTTGTTTTGTTGATGTGTCTATATCAATCGTTTTTTTTTTACAAAACTGATTCTCAACACTACAGTCTAAATTGTTCCATTTCCTCAGCCAGAGTAAGCATTTTGGATGCCCCTTCCTCATTGCCTATCCCTTTTTAACAATCAAAAACCCAATTCTTTGTGCAGAAACTAGTTTCCATTACCTTGCACATTGAAACTAATTTCAATTATAACAGTATTGAGGAAAATCCTATAGCTTTGGACAAGTGACCTTGGAAGGCTTATTGTGAAGACCCCTATTGCAGACTTCAAACTGGTCATAAGACAATTGATTTGCTGAAGTTTTTAGGGCTCTCCGGGAAGAACTAACATGGCTAATAATAAGGTTGTATCTTTAGGCACTTGTTTCCGTGGCACTGGGGAAAAGGCATTCCATCCACATATAGGGGGGACTAGGTCCAACAGTAGTACACAGGCTAATACAAAAGCTATTGTCCATCTCCAGGTGGAGCTAACAAGACTAATAAAAGCTAGTCTATTTTGGCTAGTTTCCATGGATGGCACTAAGGGGATTAAGGCTTGTGTTTCCGCATAAGAAGGACATATAAGAATCATTTTGGAGTGAAATATATAAATGCACTGGAGACTCTAATATTAAGGCTTGGTTTCTCAGGCATTAGGGCTTAAGGCATCATTCCATCCACATGGGGGGGGATACTACCTATAGTCCAGGTCCAAATAGGCTAAAGACTTCAGCTAGTATAGTGCAATCGGATTGAACTCCACTAAAGCATATGTCCATCTCCAGGTGGGACTATTTTGGCTTTTTTCCATAGAAGAATTCCCCCGTTGTCAGCAAGCTTCTTGCACTTTCTGCTAGTCCACAATAGGATTCAAACCTCTAAGCTTAATACGGTGTATTCACATGGATCAAAGTAATGGACTAAGTAGGTACAAGAAAAGAATATATAAATAATTATTTAGAGCTTTGAGAGGGATTAAAGGCATATTCCATCCAATGGGATATTATATCTCCAATAGGTTACTTCAGCTAGGTCTAGGTCCGATAGTAGGTGCTAATACGACTGCTAGAACTTGCTTAAGACTAATGGTGATGTCCATAGGGGTCCAGGCAGAAGTAACAGGGATAAGATATTCTCTTTAGGCGAGTTTCCATGACACTGGCACTCATGAAAAGTCCATTTATTATCATTTTTATGCATATCTCTCGAATCTGATCCCAATCAAGTAAAAATTGTTATTTGAACTCACCTTCACACTTAACTCTTTTTAGACAGCATCAGAGTGAGTGTAGATTTGATTATTAGGTCGCAGCATACAATCATTAGGAACACCACCCCGAGACTGGAATGTTACTAATCGAAATGGAGAGGCCTTCCACCTGTGACGAGGGTTGGTTTGTCTACAGTTGTTAGGCAAATATACTTGTGCAGATTTGCATGAGAGAGATTATTGAAAAATCTGCTTCCCTCTATCTGGTTTTATTAGTTAGATAAAACTTGAATAATAATTGAAAACTATGAAAGCATAGTTAAAACTATAAACTTGGATAGTCTTGTATTTAACTCTCATGAGCTATTTTAGAATGCCTACACAATTCAGTTGCCATGTTGCATTGTGTGCTCTATAGAGGGATACCATTTAATGCATTTTCATCATTTATATGTACAATGTCTCCTTGGGACAGTTATAGATTTTATTATTTTTCATATTTTTCCATTATATACTTATGACAACTATACCCAGTCTTTTAATACCATTCAATATATGAAATTATTTTATCCTTCGGCGTGCAATTCAAGATATACAAGTCTAAGGAACATGTGGTGGAGTTCATGCCCAACGAGATTTACACTCTCTTTAACCCCCCAGCCTATAAATTAATGTGCCTGATGGCTGAGCAGTAGCACTGCACTTAGTCCAAATCTTTGGCTTGAAGACATAATGATCTTAGTTTGCAGGTCTACCCTTTTGACAATAAGGGAATTTTGTGATGTTTCCTTTGTGTTTGGGTTGTTTTTTCTATTCTAGGTAGGGAAAGATAATGAAAATTATACTATAGAGAGCTATCAGCACTCCAAGCACCTAAAGCCCAAGTTCCATGGATCTTCCCATAACTATGGAGATGATATCTCTAAAGCCATACTTTTCTATGAAGACCAGCGCTCAGGCAAGCTCCCTGGCAGTCAACGTATGACTTGGAGAAGAGACTCTGCACCGTCGGATGGGTTTTCTTAGAATGTGGACTTGGTTGGAGTATACTATGATGCAGGAGACAATGTTAAATTTGGTTTTCCAATGGCATTCACAACAACAATGATGTCATGGAGTGTTTTGGAATTCGATGGGTTCATGGGTGGTGAGCTAGCCAACTCAAAGGATGTCATTTGCTAGACCACGAATTACCTGCTCAAAGAAACTGCATATCCAGGCACCATATATGTCCAGGTAGGGGATTCGAACATTAATCACAAATGCTGGGAAAGGCCATAATATATGGAAACTGCTCAGACTGTTTATAAAATTGACAGCCAACATCCTGGTTCAGATGTTGCTGCTGAAATAGATGCAACACTTGCAACTGTATCCCTTGTATTTCACAAATCTGATCCTCAATATTCAAAATGACTTGTCCATACTGCCATGAGGGTATTTTATTTTGCTGATAAGCACAGAGGAGCTTATAGTGACTCCCTTAGATCTGGAGTCTGCCCATTCTATTGCTCATACTCTGGATATGAGGATGAAATACTCTAGGGAGTAGCGTGGATGCATAAGGCCACACACAACCCAACTTATCTAAATTAAATTCAATCAAAAGGCCAGTCATTAGGAGATGATGATGAATCAGACAATATATTTGGGTAGGACAATAAACATGCAGGTGCTCGAGTCCTCCTATCAAAGGAGTTCTTGCTACGAAAGGTGGAGTCTCTTCATGACTACAAAGGGCATGCCAAAATTTATAAGCTACCCGAGTGGAATAGCACGACATAACAGAGAATGAAACACCTCACCCTTCCCTTATGGTCTCTCTCTGTTGGATTGTGAATTCTCCTTTCCCCTCCAACAACCTAAATCAATTGGTTATCTCTCTGTATCTATCTCGTTTCCTCACCCTGCCAACCCTTATCCATTATAGTATGCAGATAGATTGTGAATATGATTGTGTAAGCAGTGAACTTCAACAATGAAATTGATCCTATATGTTTCACCCACTGCACGAAGCCGTTCACCACTCACGGTCAAAGCAGGAACAGAGACTTGAAAGCCTTAATTTATTTTGTGTTTATCATTCCTTCTCTGCTATCTCACGCATTGTGCAATTTGAGATGCCCAAAGAAGTTGCTATAAAGAAGTGGAAGAATCATTTTCGAGGTGCCATGGTTTCTTACTCAATATTCAAAAGAATTTTTGCTCTGCAAAAGTATATTTTCCTGCTTCTTTTTTTGCCCTTCGTGAGCTCTAACTTATTGAGAATGGTTGCTCATCGAGCCTCCCCCTGGTTCTTTCCTACTCATAGTAAGCATGTCTATGTCACCCACTGCATGAATCCATTCACTACTCACGGTCAAAGAAGGAACAAAGGCTTGAAAGCCTTAATTTATTTTATGTTTAGGATTCCTTCTCTGTTATCTCATGCACTGTACAATTTTGAATGTCCAAAGAAGCTTCTATAGAGAAGTGGAAGAAGCATTGGCGAGGTGCCATGGTTTCTTACTCAGTATTCAAAATCATTTTCACTTTGCAGAAGTATATTTTCCTACTTCTTGACTTTCCCTTCATGAACTCTAACTGATCGAGAATGGTTGCTCGTCGAGCTCCCTGGAGTATGTTATTCACAAGATAAATATATGCAATTCTTTCGCTTAATCCTCTGAATTTTCTTTTCTTTTCCATATTCGTTTTTTGTCGTCGGTATTTCGACGATACTGTCCACTTAAAAAAATCATAAGAGCAACCAAAATGGGGGAACGTCGAAAGAGAAACGACCAATTGGGAATGTCGGAAGAGCGATGACAATTTGTAAACTTTGGAAGAGTGACGACAATTTTTAAACGTCAGAAGAGTGACGGGAATTTGTAAATGTCAGAAGAGAGATGACTTGTAAATGTCAGAAGAGCGACGATAATTTGTAACGCCAGAAGATCGAAGACAATTTGTAAATGTTGGAAGAGTGACGGAAATTTTTAAATGTCGGAAGAGTTACGAAAATTTGTAAACGCCAGAATAACGATAGAAATTTGTAAACGTTGAAAGAGCGACGAAAAATTGGAAATGTCGGAAGAGTGACAACAACTTGGAAACTTCGGAATTGCGACACTACCAAAAAAACATCGGAATTAGTGTTGCTCTACCGACAGTTATTAGAAGTGGCGTAATTGTGACGAGACATGAAACGAAATTTTTCCCTACCTCAAAGTGCACTCTTGGGACACCTATGTGTCGCAAGAGCAACATTTTGGCCATTGAAAATTGCACCAAATGTGCTAGCGATAGTACCTCTCCAATAGGTACTTATTCTTGAAGAGCCTATCAAAATCATCCCAATTCAAGTCATCCTCTCGAATACCTTTAATGTTCTTCACATCCTCCCACCAAATATCTACTTTACCTTTAATACTGAAAGTGCCTATCATGGCTTTCATGTTCTTTGTATAGATATGCAATATGAAGAATTTCTTCATCCCAAAAAACCATGCATTTACATATTCTGACTTATTCATCTCTCCATCGAATTTCAGAGGCTTGACTTTATTGAAATCCTCTATAAAATACTCACCCCTCCTATAAGGATGATGACAATGACGACTATGATGATGTCTCCTGGAAGAGAAACTAGAATGATTCCCATACATACTATTACTCCTGTCAGGTGTGCCCAATGATCTGCCACATATAATTGTGTCCCCTTTATCCAACTTGTATCCGGACCGAGACCTGATACCATAGCCTCCATTAGTATTTTCCTCCTTCTCTTGATTGATCCTCGCCTGTCCTTGTTTCTAAAAATCTTACAAGCTCTAAAGAATCGTTGCATTGACCTCATATGATTTCGTTGAGCCCTTGCAAGTGTTTCCTAAGCCTCAACCAACCTGTCATTATCTTCCTTACAACTTCTGATTAGCCCTCAAGCTACTCAATGTATATGCTACACCGGGATAATGCTCATCTCCTTGCTGCCCAACTGATCTGTAGGGCGAGTCATGGGAACTATAGTATACTATTTTTCTCGTCATTCTTGATTCTCTTCTTCCTGCAAGTATATCATGTTAGATAAACCAAATAGATACCAAAATAAAATCCACACCTCATGGATGTTCAGGGGAGGCTTATCTCATTTTCAAGATCATTCCACATTATCATGTACATTTACAATCATAAACATATCCATATAACAACATATCAATATACACCATTATGCATGACCATACCAATCGTATACCCTGACCCCATGAATAACAACCATGACCTTGAAAACATCATACTTTTCCCAAAGAGAGTGCAACCCACTCTGATACCACCTGTCTCTTCTATCAGATATGACCCAAAGAGAGCGAAACATGCTCAAATACCACTTGAAATGAACCTCTCCCCTCACATCTACCCACTTTCATTGGTTTACCCAGGGTAAACGCGAGATGATGGGTTGTTATGACAAGACTCAACCTCTTAGGTGGACTTAAGGAAATGGAGTCGACAAAACAGACCTTACTGAATTCCCTCAGGTGCCTCAAGACCCTCAAGGAGTAACCCAACCCCTCCAGGTGTCCATCCCATGAGCCAACTTAAATTTTCATTGAGATAGAGCCCCAGTCACTCCCTTTCCAAGCCATCCATGTGAATGGAAACCACCAGTCACTCCCACAGGCCTACATCAGTGTGACTGTGGCCTTTTATTCTCAATGTTGTGCCAGCGACTACAAAATTTAAGGCTATTTTTCAAGGTTGGGGCTAAGCCTCTGCCCAGAAATCCATATAACTTTCAGAACTCATAAAATACATGCCTATAATGATTATAAACCCAAAACTGAAACCAGGAATAGACCTGACCATCCCCAACCAGGACTGACATTCCATCAAACACTTGGTAGATAGGAAACCTATAGGTCATGAATGTAAGTATGAGCATAAGGGATTGAAAACTCATATTATACTTAATAATAAGGATCTCCACCCTCTCCTAATAGTTGTATTAACATCAATTAGGTCTTGCATCCATTATTATTTCAGTTACAAGCAAAAACATGAAAATATCCATGACTAAAACCAGTCATATATCCATGCTTATAACCAGTGTATAAACGTATATATAACCATAATAAAACATCCATTAAATCCACATAATAACAAGTAAAATTACCAATCAAAAGCAAGAGAACTTAGCTTCCATTAAACATAGGCAATAGTCAACCAGGTTCGGGACTTCCGCGTACCACCCAACCATAGACATGGTTGAATCAAATATTTCTTTCAGCCAGTCACCCATGTGCCATATACCAAGCATGAACGTGGGATCTCATGGGATAAACCAATCCAAAAAATCCAAGGGAATCCAGAGGTTAAACCACCCCCACCCTCACCATACTGTGATCTCACCTAAACCAACCTCGAGATCACAAAACCAAACTGAGATTGGAATGCCTCCAGATTCCTTCACCATCCTTGAGGAATTTTCTTTTCTCCACCCTCAGAATTTACTGTGTATCTCGCCATTAACAGTCAACACATTCCTAGGCATTTGGGAATTTTCCTAAGAAAGCCTCCACCTTGGATTCCAAAACCTTTCGGCAATTCCAAAGCTCGAAACCGAGAACAATCCCATCATACCATGACTATCCAAAAATGGAAAAGCAAGGTTTGAAACCACTGTCAAAACTCGGGAAAACCATGCCACTGACGTCAAAAGGACCAAATACCAACATGCACATACCATGCATGTAAACACTAGCTATGAAATCATGCATGCAGTATGTTACTTGCAAGTATTCTTGTTGAAGCTTTCTTGTTCCAACTATTCATTTCTTGATATTATATTTCCTTTCATTTCCTTTCCCTTCCTTTTCTTTCTTTTCATTTTTGGCTTATTTTCATTTCTTGATCCAAAGTTGAAATGCTCCAAGAAAAATCTAAGTGTCCAAGAGTGTGAGAGAGAGAGCTCCAAAAATGAACTGACAAAAGGTACCAACTGATCCTTAGAAGCCTTTTTATCAATTAGGCCTTTATTTCATTCATTTTCCTCCTCACATGCAACATGTTACCTTTCACCTTACTCTTTTCCTAATTTCCTTTATTTTCATAAATAAATGTTCCAAAAATAATTTTTTCCTTTTCAAAACCTTAGCCATTGTGTTTGCTAATTTCCCCTTAGCCATAAACACATCAAGTGATTCCCACTAGGATATGTTTCCCGGCATTCAGCTTGGAATAAGTGTCCCTTAACCATGGTCTTATTTTTTCCTTTATTAACTTTTATTACATGAAATTTTAGCCTAGGTCTATTATAGAAGGGAGGCATCCTTTTTCTTTATTTTGGATTGAAGGATTTTATTAGAGGAGGAAAGTGGAGAAGGAGATGGGAGAGAATGGAGAGAAAAATGAGAAAATTCATACTTGGATCTATTGGAGAGTGTTGTTTTTAACTTGAACACACTATAACCGGTTGGAATTGGGCTCAGAGGGCTAGGGAACCGGTGGAGGTTCCTTGGGCTAGGAAATCATTCCTAGTTCGTTGGGAGGTAAATTCAGTCGGGTAGCTAGGAGGAGCATCCCAACAGAGTCAGTAGTATCCCAACCAAGCCATTGGAACACATATTCTTCCATTTTTTGTTTTATTTCTGTAAATTGCTGCAAATGAAATTTATTATAGGTTTAATATGTTGAAAATAAATTGTAATTGTATATTTTTATCAAGTGAATGTAGAGTTATAAACATGTTATTTTCTTCTTATTGTAATCAAATAATAAATTTGGTTTAGCTTTAATACCTAGGTTAGATCCTCATAGGACCCAAGATTCAGATGAGCCTCGGGGAATTTCACATCGCCTATGAGAATGAAACCTTGTGAATGAATCAGTGAATTCACAAATATTCTATCCCATAACTCATGTTAATTGATTGAGGGCCCATAAAGGTTTAACAATGTGAATGATGTGCCCAGATCCTCTAAGAAGACTTCAATGGCCAAACTAGATTCAATGCTCCAAGTACTAAGAATCTATATATTCGATACTTTCTAGCCCATATTATACCACAATATCTTCCTCTCGTGTCCAAGGCTAAGAATATCCATACTTTGAGAAGGATTCTAAGCAACTGACGATGTATAAACCCCCTCCTAAAGTTTCTTGTAGGAATATCACATCAGGATTGTTGACTTCAACCAGCTGGCACAAGGCATGGTTTTTATGGGGACATGCTAAACCCCAATAGAAGAAGGAGATAAATTTAATTTTGGGACCCCTCTCGGGGCAGTAGTCGCTCTAAGTTCTAATTGAATAGAGAGTTATTTTCTAGCATATAATTCTACTCAAGATTTCTCTTCAGCATTTGTGAGATGAGATTTACGACCCTGGCCTCTACCCTCAATAGTTGAAAGGGTAAGCTTCCTAAGCCTCAGGAGAGGCTTCCGTTTTGGGTCAAAATTGAATGAGAGCAGAGATTGTATATTACTACCATGGTCGTAGAGTCCTCAGATCAATCAGGGGAAGGGGAGGGAATAGGGGAGGAATGAGTACTTATCATTGAAGGAAAATGGCACATATCCCTAGAAAGAGGGTGAATCCTACAAAGGGAGAGAGGGTAAGGGGACCGATAGTTAAATCAGAAGGCCTCAGGATATAAACCGAAAGGATAAAAGGATAGGGGCAAGTCAGGGAGGCAGGGGGGCTGCAGCAGGAGGGGGATCCAAGGAGAGGTGGGGAAGGGAAGGGGAAGATACATCCTTTGGGAGTCTCATGTGACTAGAAACATCAAATAGGTAAAAAACATGATCGAAAGAAGCAGGATATGATAGATAACAAAGGGAGGATAAAAAAGTACCTTTATAAGAAGAATTTGCGGGGAAAACCTCTAGAGGTGGGGCAAAATTATCCTCCTACAACTAAGAAGAGTCCACGGGAACGAGGTGCCAGACTGCAAATGGTGTTGGAGTTATCAATGTGTCCAAGACGGGAGTCGATATTCCCTAGAGATATAGAGGTTATTTCTCTTGACTATGTTGATGAGCATTCTTGGAGAATGGGAGCTCACAATCCTTCACCAAATGGCCATATTTATGGAATCTCCTACATCTAAAGGGTATTCCTTTTTAATCCACAATATAGATGTGTTCCTCCTCCATCCTTGTCCATGTATTTAGGAAATCCTTTCCTGGGATCAATATTGACTAGGATATGAGCATATAATTTATTCCCCATAGTCAACTATGAAGAGTCATGATCTAAGAAACTAATTAAAAAAATTGGCGATTCCATCTCTTACCCATGAGCTCTAATGTTTGCGAAAACTAAAGTCTCATTTCTCAAAAACAATTGAGAATCCCCTACATTTTTCATTGAGGTTGTAAGCTATAATGAAGTGGCTCCAACCCCATGTCTCACATTTACAAATTGGGAAAATACCCTTCATATTTAACTCAAAGGCTCATATATTTCACAAAGAAAAATAGCTAACTTGCAAAATATTAAAAAACATAATGTGGAACCTGTTATGACTCTAGTAATTATAAAGTTGTGAGATTTTGGTTTTTAGTCAAATAATACTAGAGGTAACCACAAACCAACTTCAAACTCTAGGATCTAGCCTTCCTAGGGTTCAGAGAGGGCTCTCTCTTTAAAATTTAACTTTGTTTCAATTTGTAAATATTAGGCTAGTTATGAATGTGTAGCTTTGGTTTTGTTTTGGTAGATTTGGTGGGAAAAATCACTTGAAAGGAAGGATAGTGGGAAATCTATTTGTCCATTGGGCTATGGAGTCAAAATCAAGTAAACAGGACTGGGATCAATGAAAAAAGGTCAAATGTTTTCAGGGCAAGATAGATAACCCTTGAAGATCTTGGAAAGTTGTTTTTATGAGGTGGTATGATCGGGATAAAGGGCACTTAAGAGTCCTTTGGTCCGGAAAAAGAAGTAGTAGGAAGAGGTCAAATGAGAGAGGGAGAAATTAAGGATTCCCTACACTGGAAATCAGAGGAAAACATATAAATGATAACTAGTTAAAAACAGGGTGCTTTTAACAAATCCTGTAGTAATGCTCCTAGTTATACATTCAAATTTAGAATACACATAAATGGATGCATGTAACAAATAAAGAAAACAATGACAAGTGAGGAAATACTTCACTCCAAATAGCTCATCACAGTAATCCTTAAGTATGATGCCAATTGTTTTGATCTAGCCTGCTCACTTGAAATTTGACACACAAAAGCTTTGAAGTCCAAGAAGAAATGACTATAACAATACCAACAATTTTATTCCACACAAAATACTTCTAAAGATGAAGTATTTATACATATTTCTTTACAAAATATCCTAGAAGACTTCTAGGAATTATCTTAGGAAAATAAAATATCTTTACAACAATAATAGAGACAGTTGCTTAACAAATTAGCAAGCTATCCTATTTATCCAAAAGAAATAGAAAATGTTTTGAGGATAAGATGCAGCTAGCTGCCTTGGTGTCCTCCTTGCTGGCTCTCAGATATTTTTTGGAATCCGATTTTCCTTGTCTGATACTCTTTCTCAGATACTCTTTATTCACTGATACTCTTTAACCATAATAAAAAACTGTTTACTACTGTAAAATTCTTTTTTGACTGCAAATTAGAAAACAATTTTCTTCCTTCTTTGATATGTCTGTCTTTTATCCTTCATAATAAATATGTGAGTGTTTTCCAATCCTCATCTTTAGGAATATGTATTTTCTTTAATTTCCTAAAGTTTTCATCAGCTTCAGTATATCTAGCAAATGTTGGCTTGATGAAAAATAAGTGTTTTATCTTATGTTGCAAGTAGAATAAGTCTTCAAAACTCTTGAGTAACACTTTTCCTGTTGGAATGCCTTAACCTGATGATTTATTACCTTTTCCTTTACAAACTCTCTAATCTTCTTATCATAGTAATTCTAAGGCATTAGTTTATCATTAATTACCATAATATCAGGCAGTCCTTTTTGCCTCAAATTTGTAAACTTAACCATAAATTTGGTTATGGTAGTATTCATACTTTCACACTTTTCTTCAAGTTGCCTCATCAGATTTTTCTTTGTAGTAACTTTCCTAATTTCTAGGATAGTTTCAATTCTATCTGTAATCTTGAGTCTTCTAACTCCTATCTGTTTTTTCTATTAAGGAAGGTGATTAGCCTTAAAGCTTGCTCTGGTTTGTCAGCCAGTTCAGTTTGAGTCTTTTGAATTTCTTCTTGTGCTTTTAATAATAACTCTCTTTGTTCAAAAATTACCTGAATTGAAGGCCATACATCATGGATGGCTTCAATGACATTGTTCCAAAGGTGATTTTTGATGTATGAAATTTTCTCCTTTAATGTCAATTCTTTCTGCAATTTCTTCAACTCTTCATTAAGTCTGATGACATTTTGTTCATGTGTATTTTCATTTATCTGAGCTAATTTATTTGACTTCTCAAGATTTTATACCATCTTTGTCAACCTACTAATCTCATTTGTCTTTAAAGACATTTCTTCCATTGCTTTCACTATTTTTCCGGCATCATCTATAGGTTGTATTGTTGTTGTAGATGATTCAATAGTTGATATTGTGGAAGAAGTCACTGGCACTGCAGTAGCCAGTGGTTCTTTGGGTGCCAAATTTTTCAGCTAAAGTTGAAGGCAATGCTGCAGTGATAACTGGAATAACTGTGGGAATCTCTGGTTCCTTCACTGTTTCCTTTTCTTGGACAAGTTTTTCCATCTGTATTTCCATCTCCTTAACCTGGGCTGTCAACTGAAGAATTAAATTCATCATGTCATATTTTTCACTCTGTTCCTATATGATTTCTTTTGTTTAAGGATGTTCACTTTGAGGAAGTTTGAGTTGTTTCCTCAAAGCTGCCATATCTTCATTTTTCTTCTTCACCAATAATTCTGCTGCTTTGATATTAGCAGGGTCATATCCCACCTGTAACACTAGTTATTCTAAGGCTTTTACCCTTATATCCTTGGCATACAATGAGGCTTTTTCCATATTCATCTGATCTTGCATGTTGGTGATGGTGTTTTGGAGCTTCTGAGCACTCATGGCTTTATTTGTGGCAGTAGAATATAAAAATTCTGAGGTCTGTCTGTGGAACTCAATTTGATCAAGAGCATGGATCTTATCTGTCTGGACTTCCAAATCAACTTTCTTATAATCTGCCACTGTTTTTGGAGATTTGACTGTGGGTTGCAACACTAACATGATCAAATTTTGATTTGAATAATCAAATGCAGAAAGGAGCCTATTTTGTACACTTGGATTCTGTTTGAGATATTGAGAATAAATATTATTTTTTATCTCTTCATTCTTCAGTTTAATTTGTTTATATTTCTCTTTGATATCCAAATCCTTTTCCTCAGTTGCCTGTGAGGAAGAGGCTTCCATGCTTTGTTGTCTTTCCATCAACTGTTTACCTTCATTATTGATTTCTTCATTCTGATTTTTAGTATTTGGCTCATTGATAATCACAATAGCAACATTTTTCTCTGGAAAATCTGTATTGGTATTTAAAGGTTCTATTTCTCCTACATCAATTGTCACTTTTCCTTTACCTATTGAATCTAATTTGTGCCTTTTGTTATATATGAGCTTGAACTTGGTTTCAGTTGTAGTTTCCGCCACATAGGCTCCTTCTTCCCTTACTCTTTTGATGGACTTTTCTATCTGATTGGCAGTCTCTAAGGTATGACTAGTATTACCTTTGTTCACTGCATCTATTAAAGTGTTTTCAGTCCATCAAATCTGATTTGCAAACTTTTCTATTTCTAGTTTTGCTTCATGGATGAAGGGTGTTAATTTGCATTTAACCCTTAGCTTGCTCAGGATCCCTTGTGGATCATAGTTCCAAGGATAACTCTCTTCAAATTCGTATTCCAATAATTGATATGTTGTTTATTTCTCTGCATCCCTATAATTGCATATGAACGGCCTATGTGATTCTTAAGTTTGAATTGGGTTTTCTTCTTAGCTGCCATGAAATTTATGGAATCATAGTTTAGGATCTGCCTTATATACTCCAAGGCAAAGATCCTCATTGAAGCGTGTTTGGGTAACTTGTAAGGTAACAAGTTTGACCCAAAGACTCTGATCTCAGTATATTTTTCATACAAATACCAGTCACCAACCTTACTATGCTCGGATAGTTGCAATATCTTTTTCATTTCTTCATTTATTCTTGGTTGCTCTACTTTGGTTAACATTGTGATCACTGGATGTAAAAATAACTCTGAAAATTCTGAATAACTAAAATATGTACATTCTTTCCTGAGCAAGGATGTCCAAAAAATGACAGATAGAGGATTTCCCTCTATGTCAAGCATTTGGAGAGTAAATGGAAAATTATCTAATTGGAAGTATAAAAACATATGGAAAAGGTAGGAAGTATATCTGAACACTCCCTCAATTTTCAAATTGGTTAATTGATAATGAATACTATCAGCAATGAAACCAACATAATCAAATATTACTGATGGTGGCTGACCTGGGGAGAAAGTGGATAAGAATCCCAAGATGGACTCATCAGTGTGTTCATCAGTAAAATATCCAAGGATGAAGGAAAGCATGGAAATCACATGTCTTGAAACTTTAGGGAATTTAGCAGTAGAATATGGGGGATTTAGCTTAGGAATTTCTACATGCAGAGGCATAAATGTCTGAAAAATCATGAACCTTTTGGGAAAATCTAGGCCAATATATAACTTGGTGAGGGCCTCTATAGACAAAGGGACTGCTTGGGGGTCAGGCTAAAGTTGTAAAATCTGGTTAATTGATTCTACAGAAATGGTAAAAAGAACTTCCTCTTTGGAATTTACAATGGCTCTTTGTTCAGGCACATAATACTACTGACGCAATCTAATTATTTCCTGACATGGGTGGGTTAATGGGACAACATACTTAGGCAAATGGGATTCCCAGATATGGACTTCTTCTTGATCATCTAAAGATTTCTCACAGCACCAGTTATGGATATCTAGTAGGTTAAATTCAACAATGGGATATGCTATCTTGCAATCAATATCAGCTAGTGGGATGTGTTCAATATCAATAATAGGTGGTTGAAGAGGATTTACAACAATAGCAGTATTTGAAGTCATGGCAAGGGTAGGTTTAGGTACTTTGGAACCTTCAGGCTTGCTTGTACTCTGCTTTTTTGGCATTTTGATCTACTTCTGCAAGTTTAGACAGTTTGCAGAAGTAATTTTCTTTAGCAGAGGATTTCTTGGATAAACTTAGCAAAGTATAGCTTTTTTCTTTGGGCTTTCTTTTCAATTAGGTTTGTGAAAGATTTTTATAGGCTTTTAACTGGTTTAAAACAAGAAACAAGGGTTTCTTGAGTATTTTAATGGAAAATTGGGCTTAAAACTCTTTTGAAAAGGGTCACAAAGGCTTAGGATACCTACAAAGGTTTTCTGGTTTGATTTAAGACTTGAAATAGTTCATCAAAGTGTAAAAAACTCACAAATTTCTTCAAAAACTATGCACAGCAGAGAAACAGGGTTTCTGGAAAAAAATTGACAGGGTCTGGCCTATTTTTGGGACTTTTTGACAGTTTCTATTGATTAATTATTTAAATTCTAAGGGTGTTTTGTTCTTTAAATATCTTTCAAATCAATTGCTGATTCAAATTTTAGAAAAATACCTGTTGTATGCAGGTATTTGGGTTTCGGAAGTTGTTTATGAGGTTTTCAATGAAACACAACTTCTGTATATTGTCTGGATCAATGTACAGCTCCTTTTCAGTCTTCAAAGGTAACAAGTTAAATATTGCAGGTTTCTGGGCAAAAAAATGGCAGAAAATGGCTCAAAAAGGATGTTTTTACAATCAGGAAGGCGCGAGCACAAGTTAAATGCAGAAGATAAATGAATGAAATTTATTTTGATGGTTTAATATGTATTTTGGTCACATTACTTCTGCATTGAATGCTGGTCACATCGGGTGAGAACAACGGTTTCAGAATCGGAGGATCAAAACAATCAGTGGTTATCACGTGACAATTTGGCGGTAAGCGGTTTTATCTTGAACCCACGCGATCCAATAAGAAAAGGGCACGTGGAGGAGAGATATAATTACAAAAAAACCCATTTCGGGTAGGTTTGGTATGGGGGTGACCACACAACTTTTCCACGTGATATCCGATGTCAGTTGTCAGATCTGGGCTTTGAATGCGAACGGTCGAGATCAGTTGGGAAGGTGCACCGAAATGGGAGTGGGGCCAAGGTGTTTGCATATGCGGTAATGGGTTTTGAACTTTATAAACAAACAATTATTTAATTCAAAACCTTGGGTTATATGATGGCGGGGGGAAAATATAATGTATTTTTAAATTAAAACATTTATAAAATGTTTCAATAAATACATATACGGGCGCGGTATTATATTATATAGTTTTTTCAAACTTTTGATAGATGTTTGAATACTATAGGGGCGGGATTAATTTTATAGATAGGTTTTAGACCAATGGAATAGTTGGGCAGGGATTTTTATATTTGTGCACATGGGGATATTAAACATTGGTCTAAACTTAAAATAATGGGTTTTGTGGGTTTATTTAAATATAAGGGAATTAATATATACGGGAGGGTGTATTTTAGGGGTTTAATAGGTTTAGTTAGAAGTTAATATGAAACAAGGGTAGTGAAATGGAAACTAAGCACATGTTACCTCTAAGTAAAGTATAAAAATAAAGGATTGCTCATCTTTGTTGTATTACTTCACTTATACTTAGGATAAATGCTTTTTGAGGGTTTTATGATGATTTTGAAGGGAATGAAGTTAATTATTTTAGGATTTCAATTTTACTAAGTAAAAAATGTGTTTTTACTTAGGAAAAAAGGATTATAATATATGAATGAAGGGTAAATGCTGATAAATGTGGGTTTAATGTAAAACTCAATATTTTTTAACTAACCAGTCATCGAGCCTTGGGTCCGGTCCCAATAAAAGTCAGAGAAATGCTCTGAGCCTTTTTGACTGATAGTTTAGAACACTTAATACTTGTAGGGGAGGGGAAATTAGTGATTTTACCCAATGATGCTTTATTACATGATTACTCAACTGCTTTCTACCTACCCAACTTTATTTCTAACATTTTTTCTTCATTTTTGTAGGTGCATTTAGGCTTGCGACCTTAAATTTTTTTTATTTCAAAGGATAAAACTATCTAAATCTACCTTATTTCATCTGAGGGCTCAGATTAAACTGTTGAGCTCCTCGTTATTCACTACCTATCTTGTGATTTTTCAAGTTTAAGATGTTTGAAAAATCTTTATTCTCTATCTAAAACATGAAATTGAAAGCATGAAAAGTTAAGATTAAACTGTTTAACTGATCATGAATTATGGCATTTATTGACACTTTGCACATAATCATTATTTTTTGCAGTAAAAGTAAAAGTAGTGGCATTTGGACTTGCTCACTTTCAGGTCTTATTTTTTCTCTTTTTCTTTTGGGTTCTATATTTTTCTAAGTCCTTTGATCTTTCTTTTAGGACTTTTTACCCTCTTTTTGGCCTTTTTGTATTATTTTTCATTTTTTCAAAATATGGGAAAACAACTTGCAGAAAGAAAGGTATGTACATATTTACAAGAATATCAAATTCAATTCAAAATCTATGAACCCTATTATTATAGGACCTTAACAGAACCATGGTAGGCACACAATCCCTTAGTAGGCCAAGGCCACAACTTCAAAAGTGTTGGGATTTGACATAAATATTTTTCAGGGTCAATAAAACTTATGATCTCAAGAGTTGCAATAGTCATTAATATCTCTACTTGAACTTCAAAAAGTGCTTTCCAACCATGACATCATAGGCATCAAAATTATGACGAGTGATTTGAAAACATCACATCCAACCCAAAGAAAAGGAAAATAAAAGCAATCCATACTTACCAGAAGTCTGAAATAGGAGTAGATTAGGAAGCTAAGAGAAATAATTTCAAGTAATTAATTCCCCCATACTTTGTAGCATAGTTCAAGCAAGTTCTTCGATGCAATGATTCAAACAATAGTATCTGGGAACACAACCCACAAATATCCAACACCCATAAACTAGCAAAACCAACCACAAATCCACTCTAACAAACACAAAATCTACTTCTCCAAGCACAAGTTATATTCCACCAAATAACGTATGTATCCAAAATAGACTCAACCAACTTCCAACAAAACAAATATGTACATTTTTACTAGCTTTCAGAAGCCTCTCAATGCAAGAAACCTTCCCATACATGGCATCCATCAATAGAGGAGTTTGTCCCATAACAAGAAAAGAAAAAACACCCTTCAATAAACAAAGCCAAAATGATACCCAAAACAAAGAAAATAAAAAACCTCATTCACTTTAGATTTTTAAATATAAACCATCCTATTAGTTTCCACGCAGGGCATCAGAATGCATAATTTGGTCCAACAGATATGATGGGACTTGTAGTACTACCACCTCGAATCAATAATTCATGATCTCAAAACCCAAAAAAACAGTGTTAAAGTACACAAACACAAACAAAATCATACAAAAATCTGGCCATTTGCAACAACAATATGCAATGAAGACATCTTGTGATAAACTATGGTCTCTAAGAGAAAATTGGGTTCTCGCTTAAGAATGACTCCACTCTTTGCAAATCCCAGTAAGTCTGGCATGCATGCAAGTTTCCAACCTCTATTGGAGTGCCCATTACTAATTTTCTATGAACCAACACCCTAAAATCTCATGTACTAGACAAGAGACCTCTGTAACAACTTGAAATATCGATGAAATTGTAAAATGACACTCATAAAAGTTCCAAAGAGGACTAAAGTGACACAAAATACGGCCATCATGACAAAGAGGGTTCTTTCACGATAGTAAATCAAGTGCAATCGCTCAAAAAAGATTACGAGTTCAGATCTCATCAAGTGATTTGTGAAAGCATTCAAATTTGAAACTACATCACAGTACCTGCCTCATTGAAAGTTCCTCTAAAGTTTTTTTTTTAATACATTGTGAAAATCTATTATGATTCAACTGTCAAACTAATTGTGGAGATAGTGATCACTGTCTACTATCCACAAATGTAAGTTCACTTATCCCTATAGTTACTAGTTAGTGGTCCATAAGGAGGAAGGCTTTCACTCCTGCCATATGTGTCTTGAGTTGTTAACATGTTCCATTACTTCTAAAGAAAACAAGGTCTTAGCCAAACAAACATAGTGAAAGGGCATATTCATGCCCAAAGTTTGTACAAAACTATTCAAGAATTTGTGTTTTTTATTTTTAATAGCATTCAAATGAGTGCTAAAATTTTTTCAACTTTTTTAAAATTTTAAATCAAATATTTTACTTTAACAATTTTAATTAAAACAAAATCAAAATAATTACAAATGTATACTTAACCATAAAATATTATATATATGTGTGTGTGTGTGTGTGTGTGTGTGTGTGTGTGTGTGTGTGTATGACAATCCTTTATAAACTTTATATAATAATACACAATCAATTATTTCACCAAGTATAATAATTGAGTCTAGAAGTTCATTTTACAATCCAATATGAGGGTGATTTGTAATTCCAACATGGAGTTGACACATGTTTCTTTTAAATTAAAAATAAAATATTCTTTAAATTAAAATTAATGTCCGTTATAATCAAATTAAAAATATATATATACATAGTTGGCTAATTTTACTTAAAAGTATTATAAAACATGGCCCCACTATAATTGTATTTGCACTATTGGTTGTTTATATTACAACCCAATACAAAGAAAATATAGTAAAAATATTTCACTCTCACTTATAAATAAAATATTTCCATGTCCATATACAACTCAACTGCTCATAAATAAAATATTTCCATGTCCATTTACATGATTGCTCAACTGCTTTCTACCTACCCAACTTTATTTCTAACATTTTTTCTTCATTTTTGTAGGTGCATTTAGGCTTGCAACCTTAAAACATTTTTCTTTCAAAGCATAAAACTATCTAAATCTACCTTATTTCATCTGAGGGCTCAGATTAAACTGTTGAGCTCCTCATTATTCACTACCTATCTAGTGATTTGTCAAGTATAAACTGTTTGAAAAATATTTATTCTCTATCTAAAACATGAAATTGAAAGCATGAAAAGTTAAGATTAAACAGTTTAACTGATCATGGATTATGGCATTTATTGACACTCTGCACATAATCATTATTTTTTGTAGTAAAAGTAAAAGTAGTGGCATTTGGACTTGCTCACTTTCAGGTCTTATTTTATCTCTTTTTCTTTTGGGTACTATATTTTTCTAAGTGCTTTGATCTTTCTTTTAGGACTTTTTACCCTCTTTTTGGCTTTTTTTTAATTATTTTTCATTTTTTCAAAATATGGAATAACAACTTGCAGAAAGCAAGGTATGTACATATTTACAAGACTATCAAATTCAATTCAAAATTTATGAATCCTATTATTATAGGACCTTAACAGAACCATGGTAGGCACACAATCCCTTAGCAGACCAAGGCCACAACTTCAAAAGTGTTGGGAATTGACATAAATATTTTTCAGGGCAAATAAAACTTATGATCTCAAGAGTTGCAATAGTCATTAATATCTCTACTTGAACTTCAAAAAGTGCTTGCCAACCATGACATCATAGGCATCAAACTTATGACGAGTGATTTGAAAACATCACGTCCAACCCAAAGAAAAGGAAAATAAAAGCAATCCATACTTACCAAAAGTCTGAAATAGGAGTAGATTAGGAAGCTAAGAGAATGGATTTCAAGTAATTAATGTCCCCATAGTTTGTAGCATAGTTCAAGCAAGTTCTTCGATGCAATGATTCAAACAACATTATCTGGGAACACAACCCACAAATATCAAACACCCATAAACTGGAAAAACCAACCACAAATCCACTCTAACAAACACAAAATCTACTTCTCCAAACACAAGTTATATTCCACCAAATAACGTATGTATCCAAAATAGACTCAACCAACTTCCAACAAAAAAAATATGTACATTTTTACTAGCTTTCAGACGCCTCTCAATGCAAGAAACCTTCCCATACATGGCAACCATCAATAGAGGAGTTTGTTCCATAACAAGAAAAGCAAAAACACCCTTCAATAAACAAAGCCAAAATGATACCCAAAACAAAGAAAAGAATTTAAATCTCATTCACTTTAGATTTTTAAATATAAACCCTCCTATTAGTTGCCACGTAGGGCATCAAAATTCATAATTTGGTCCAACAGATATGACGGGACCTGTAGTACTACCACCTCGAATCAATAATTCATGATCTCAAAACCCAAAAAAACAGTGTTAAAGTACACAAACACAAACAAAATCATACAACAATTTGGCCATTTGCAACAACAATATGCAATAAAGACATCTTGTCATAAAATATGGTCTCTAAGATCAAATTTGGTTCTCGCTTAAGAGTAACTCCACCCTTTGCAAATCCTAGTAAGTTTGGCATGCATGCAAGTTTCCAACCGCTATTGGAGTGCCCATTACTAATTTTCTATTAACCAACACCCTAAAATCTCATGTACTAGACAAGAAACCTCTGTAACAACTTGAAATATCGATGAAATTGTAAAATGACACTCATAAAAGTTCCAAAGAGGACTAAAGTGACACAAAAGACGGTCATCATGACAAAGAGGGTTTTTACATGATAGTAAATCAAGTGCAATCACTCAAAAAAGATCACGAATTCAGATCTCATCGAGTGATTTGTGAAAGAATTCAAATTTGAAACTACATCATAGTACCTGCCTCGTTGAAAGTTCCTCTAAAGTTTTTTTTTTAATACATTGTGAAAATATATCATGATTCAATTGTCAAACTAATTGTGGAGATAGTGATCACTGTCTACTATCCACAAATGTAAGTTCACTTATCCCTATAGTTATCAATTGGTGGTCCATAAGGAGGAAGGCTTTCACTCCTGCCATATGTGTCTTGAGTTGTTAACCTATTCCATTACTTCTAAAGAAAACAAGGTCTTAACCAAACAAACATAATGAAAGGGCATATTCATGCCCAAAGTTCCTACAAAACTATTCAAGAATTTGTGTTTTATATTTTTTTATTTTTAATAGCATTCAAATGAGTGCTAAAAAAATTTCAACTTTTTTAAAATTTTAAATCAAATATTTTACTTTAACAATTTTAATTAAAACAAAATCAAAATAATTACAAATGTATACTTAACCATAAAAAATATATATATATATATATATGACAATCCTTTATAAACTTTATATAATAATACACAATCAATTATTTCACCAAGTATAATAATTGAGCCTAGAAGTTCATTTTACAATCCAATATGAGAGTGATTAGTAATTCCAACATGGAGTTGACACATGTTTCTTTTAAATAAAAATTAAAAATTAATGTCCATTATAATCAAATTAAAAAAACAAATATACATAGTGGGCTAATTTTACTTAAAAGTATTATAAAACATGGCTCCACTATAATTGTATTTGCACTATTGGTTGTTGATATTACAACCCAATACAAAGAAAATATAGTAAAAATATTTCACTCTCACTTATAAATAAAATATTTCCTGTCCATATACAATAAGATAATTTTATATCAACTTTTAAAACAAAATTAAAATAATTAAAACAAAAAAACAAATAAAGTTGATATTATTTCAATTGGATACATAGATAAATCATTTTAATGTCCAAGTTAACTATTTTATTTTCATATCAATTTTAAGAAAAATGCACACATATATATCACAATAAAATATTTCAATGTGCAAAGAGAAAAATAATTGAAAGTAAAACAATTCAAAATAAAACTAATAATAATAATAATTAAAAAAATATTAAAATATTTTTATTTCAATATGTAAAATTAGATAATATTAAAATGTGTTTAAAAATATATTAATAAATAAAACTGAAATAAATAAAATATATCTATATTCATGTTAAATAAATTATTTCAATGTCAACCATTTACCTATATAATAATAATAATAAAATAAAAATAAAAATATATAAGATAATTAAAATTTTAATTATTATGGTATAACATTTCAAGAACTATTAAAAATTAATATTGAAAGAAATAAATATGTGTCAAATTATATATTTAAATATTTTTATTCCATTTATTCAAAAAATTAAATCTATTTATAGATCTAGATGTACAATTTAAGAAATAATACATATATATATAATAGTCATATTAACCATCATCTATTAAGTCCTTAAAATGATGCAATCTTTAAAAATATCTTTTTTTAAATGTTTACACCTTAAACGTATTTAATTCCCCTCCGCTCTTATTTAATCCGTGATTGAAATAATCTATACTCTTTACGATATTACCCATCTCTCAAAAAATATACTAAATATAAAACTTAGTTGCATCTTTTTCAATGTAATTCATTATAAACGTATATAATTAATTGTAGAAAGATTGTAAAATACCTCAACTAAATTAATGTATCTTTCTAATCTTAAACTTTTTGGTTTCCTCTTCATTTTTATTCAATTACTGGTATCTTATCATTCGAAGGTAGTCTATCATCAATCATGACAGAGAGCATCAAATATACCATCCACTGTAACTTTTCCAGTAATTTATTGTAACATATTACATACAGTTATTAAACTCCTTAACTTAAATTTTAATTTTTTTGTAATGGCTATTATCTTTTATACAATGGTGTTGTATATAAATATTATTAAATTTTGTACGTTAATATTATCAACTTTTTTGTAATTTTCTTTTAAAGCTTTTCCGAATGATTTTTATTATTATAAAAAGATTATATTAAGCATAGATAATTTTTTAGTCATGAAAAAAACCTGGGAGACTGAAGCTTTATTCAGGTGCACCTTATAACTCATTAATATATAAGCCTACTGAAATCTTGGTTATCTTTTTTTTTTAAAGTGAATGATAACAGGAGTTGAGGTTTTGGTAAAAAGAAAAACCAGATTCGTCCAATATAGAAGCAAAAGGAGTTGAGGTGGTTTTGGTAAAAAGAAAAACCAGATTGAGGTGTTATTTATATATAACGTGTTATTTATATATAAAACATATTATTATTTTTAAAAATTAATTTTATACTTTATAAATTTTAAATTTTAAGTCTATAATACATAGGATGGATGATGATGATGATAATGATAATAATAATAATGATTAATATCTATTAAGATATATAGTTTATTAAACATTAATAAGGTGAGAAAAAAATCTAATTTTAAAAAAAATATTTTTGTGTTTAAAAGGAATTAAGAAAAGTGTTTTAGGATCTCAATAGTTTTTTTGAGTTAAAAAGGCGAAGAAGATAGAAATTGTGGCAGATATTTTGAAATTTAGATTTAATATGTGCATAAGGTGGACAATCTAAAAGAAAGTGTTTTTGTATCTTCAACCCTCTCAGTCTCACAAAGGTGATAGACTCTTTTATCTCATGGAATTTTTGGAATTGAACAACACCTAGTTTCACTATGGAGCTCATGAAAAATTGTTCTCATTTTATCAATATTTGTCTTCTTTTTTATTCAAGTCAAGATAGAGAGATACTTTTGATTTCGATTTTATCAATATTTAATTTCTTCTTTACATTAGTCAAGTCAAGACAAAGAGATACTTTTGATTTCTAAGGTTTGGATTTATCATGTCCTAATAATGTCTTAGTTTCCTTTTCCCCTCTAACTCTTTCTAACCCCACAATTTCTCCTTAAATTTTCATGTAATAATATTTTTAATAATATCCTTATTCTACCCAATGGTCTAGCTGCGATTGGGCATCTTTATGCCATTCCCACTTGAGCCAAAGGTGGTTTTGGATAGAGTTAGAAGTAATTTAGAAAAACCTCATGTTTTGCATGTTGTTTAACCTCTTCTTCTACGTATAATACCTATGCATATCCATGTTTCAGTGGGGAAAGACTTACTTTGATGAGGATGGGATAAGATAGAATACGGCTTTTTGGAGATATTGCATCCCAAACATCACATCCATTTAAAATAATCGGTTGACGAGAGTCTCAAAGAGGGGTTCTCTTTTATTCCATGTCCAAAAATATATGGACTTGCATTTTTTTCAAATTCATAAGAAGCTTTCCAACTTCCAATTATCCTTTTCTCAATGTTATAATTCTAGTTGATCTTGTGATGGATATCGATTCCAAATTACTTGTATAAAGGAAATACCTCTCAGATGTTTTGAAATATAAAAATATCATATGTGATATTTTTGGATTTAATTATCATGACTTGTGTTTTGTGAATGTTTATAATCATACCCATCTTGGAATATAAATATTGGAGGATTCTTAATTGTTTTCTAGGGTTGGAAGGAATCTTCACCAAAATAACGATATCTTAAACATAAATACGAAGATCAATGAGAGTGATTGAATATTAAGGATTTGTAGATCCTAATAATCACTTTCCCATAAGGCCCTACAAAACCATAACCCAATATCTCTAAATGTAGTAAGTACAATGTGACTCATGGAAAGGCTTCTAAAATATATCCTTGAAACAATAAGAGAATGAATAAGTGGAATTAAGGTGTCCAATTTGCAATATAAATAGCATGCATGGAAACTACAATAGCAAAGAATATTCACATCCTAAATATGGTCAATAAAACATAATTACAAACTTTTAAAGATAATCTCCAAGATATTGGGGAAAAAATGATCTTTAGGACATGGAAAACCTTATGAAGTAGGTAACCAGCATCCTTATTATAAATTGTCATTCTCAAGAAGAGGATAAAAGAAACAATATTATTTAGTCTTAATCAAATATGGAAAAAAATTTAATCCATTTAAAGAACAAGACAATTAGGTGTCAAACACTTGATCAATGATCACTCCACGATCCATGACATGATCAGGATTCCAATCAATTGGGGTCCAATAAGTACTTCATTCCAAAGATCAATATGAAGAATTTCAATGGTATTGTTCCCATAACATGGATAATTCTATATGGAGTAATTATTTGATCTACACCAAGTTTAAACAATACAAAGGGTAATCATTGCATCCTTATATTTTGAAACTAATCAAATATATCTAGTACAAATGTATTTATGATCTCAAAAAGGGATCTATAGAAAACTATGGGACAATATGAGTGACACCTTTATTAGCTGATAATCTCAAGTAAATAAGTTTGATCACATAACACATCCAAATATTTCAAGAGTTGATTCTTACAATGAGAATCATTTTAATGAATAATTTTTTGGATCTCCTTATGGGAACTTTAAACGAAATAATTCAACATAAAGTATGTCCCATAGATCCAACTAAATATTTGGATAAGTATTTCAATGTGACATAAAGCATTGAAAGTAAAAATATGGCTGCTAAAATGGTTGCCACTATCACCTATAGAGAGCACAATGTTCCCACTCATAACTTCACTCAACCTACAAGGTTGGCACCTCAACAATTGGATAAAAGTAGAAAAGGGACTATGTTTCAATTACAACGACAAGGATAGTAAGGGGCATTAGTGTAGTGAGGAAATTATTCTACATATGTTGTTAAGATAAAGAAGTACAAGATTTGGAATCTTCTCGATGTCTAAAACTAGAAGAGACTACTTCAACCATATATTGACATGATTTAACTAGTGTTATCACTCCTCAAACTCTCGAGATGGAAGGATATAAAAAAAATAACATGTCAATTGATTGAAGTAGTACTCATAACTTCATTCACTATAAAGTATTCAAACTTCTAATTCTTTGTATATATATAGCACTAGAGTTCCAAGTAATGATTGCAAATGGAAGTACTATAAATTGTTCTAGGAAGTGTAATAATTTTATGTTTGAAGTTTTCATTGGTTCATATTTTTGTTTGATTGTAGATTCAGAGTATAATCCACAATGTTCATCATGTTGAGGTCGATGTTTCAAATATAAAACAAGATTCATAATTTGGAAATGTGTAATAGTTGTTACACAGTAATTTGTCACCATGCTCATTTTCCCGTCCCTCATCCTGAAATGCCCCGTGACAAATCTTGTGCAATGTTTCCACCATCAAGAAATATGTTAACATATCCCCTTGAAGATCCAAAGAAGAATGCCTCGAATATTACTGAAGAAACTTGGTCAAATTCCCTGTTTCATGGGTCAGCGCTCTTCCTAATGCCATGACCGTGTTGATGTCATTTCACAGTTTTGGCTTAGTGCTGTCAACGCCCTAATTTCTTGGAAAACTGTTTTGATTCCCTTTCTGGCAGTGCTTCCTCAAATGGAGGAGAAGATTTGACCTCTAGAAGCTCAAGGGTGGTGAGTTGGTTGTTGAATGGTGGGGATAAGGTCGAGCTCTATGATTTTAGAGCCTTGATCTCATCGATGGGGGTTCATCCCTTAGAAAGTGGGCCTTCCTCCTCCTTTCATGGGCTCCCAACCTCTTTTCCATTCCTATAAATTCACATCCCTCCTTCCCCCAAGTTTAGATCTTGGTTGATCATTGTCAGACTCATCTGAACTCTCATCCCTTTACATGCTAGCATTGTGATAAAGCCTAAGTGTTCGGGAGAAGGGGTGCTTTTGAGCTTGGTGAAGGACTCAGATTTTCACCAAAGGACACCTCCAACATCAAGGCTTGGGTTGTAAGCTCTCCTTTTGTAATTTATCAATAGTAACATATGATGTTTGATTTCTATATTTGTCTAAATGTTTATGCAAATATTCTGGAAATATTTGATCTGTTAGATAACTAATGTTTACATTTTTATGTATTTTAATACGTTTGTTTTTGTCTCTTGATCATCCACAGGTATTCACATTCCATCAGTAGTAGTAAGTGGGCCTGCAAGGATCGTGGATCGAGGTCATCATCAACGGATTCAAGTGTAGCGTTGGGAAAAAGGTATTTATGTCTCTTTCATCATTGCATTGTAAACATTAGTTTAGAGAAATTTGTATTAGAAATAATCTCGCGTTGCTAGACCCACTTTAGGGCTAGATATATCACTTTTTTCCTCAAAGGGGATTTATCTTAACAACAGAACCAGCGAATCCACTAGGGAGCTTTATTCTTTTAGTCAACCTTCCCCAAACTAATCTTGGATCAGTTTCACTGATTTTTGAAATTTAAATCTGCTTAGGCCTCTATCAGCTTGTGTAAGGATTGATAGTCACTTCATTGTGTCAGGTCTGGCCTTTTTGTGAGACTCTTCAAATTTTTTCCTTGTTTTTAGCGACCAGTGCACTTTTTTTTTTGCATAGTAGCGCTGGTAGCACTGTTCTATATAGTACAACCGTGCTAATTTTCCTTTCAGCACCCTTCTGCTTAGCACAGAAGTGTTGATCTCGGACCTAGGAAAAATTTACTTTCCCTTTATATTTTCCAGTGTGTTTGTTGATCAGTGGTTGTCATTGATGTCAACCCAAGCAACACCAAGGGCTACCCCGATCTTGCATGGTAATTTTTACCTACCAAATTACTATATTGTGGTTCAAGAATATTTTTTATGGTTTCTACTTGTCGAGATGTTTCCGTTGATATATGGCACGCCATGTAATTCTTCACGATTTAAGAGATATTCATGTTTGAAGTTTGTAACCCCAGTTAGTGGGCTAAAACCCCATGGGGTTGTCGCATGGGTCATTGAAAAGTCAATAATTAATCATTTTTAAGCTTCTAAAATCCCTTCCACGTTCACTAGTTGAAGTCCCTCTCAACCTAAGCATTTATATAAATTTTGATCCTCATATCCTCCTCATGCAAGGATTTCGCTACCTGAAACAGGTCATCGTGAAATTTGCGCTATAACGTTTTTTATACGAAGGGTCAAAAGCTTAAATTTTTATGAGGTGAAGCTAAAATCTTTACAAATCTCCTATAAAAATTTCAAATCAAGGTGCACAATATTTTCAGAGATATGATCTGTGGAAGTCAGTGTTTTTGCAGGCTCCTGAACTTCATCTCAAAGAAGTGACCTTGGGAAAATTGTCATAACTCTCTCTCTAAGTATTAGATTAGAATTAGGTAAAAAGTGGCAGATGTCGCACGGACTTTAGTTTTTTTTTGTATCAGTTTTAGAGCCGAATGAAGAAACAATGACATGTGGCACGTCGTACAAGTTCACTCTACTGAACCAGTCCATAATTAGGTCATTGTGAAAGATTGGGCATAACTCTCTCTTGAAGAATCCAAATTGGGTCAAACCTGTGGCATTGGAAAGAAGACTCAGAGGAACTATAGAACCAAAAATAACATATTGGGGATCTAAAATAACAGAGATACACCAGATTCAATATTGAGATCCTTGAAGGCAAGAAAAAGTTAGATCATGTGTTGTCAAGGGCTGCAAAGGACCAGAATTTCTAGGGAAGCAAAGCAAAGCAAGGTGCAGCAGAGGGTAGCATGACAAGAGTAGAAATCAAGGTGCAGAAGAGCAGTAAGAAGTTCACCACATGAAGTCTTCAAGTGGGCAGCATTGCATACAGCCATTATAAAGGTATCATTGTACTAAGTCATTGTAAATGTATCATTGTAAAAATTGTACAAGTGTCTATCTGCCAAGAGTTCAAGAGGGAGTGTCGGGAGGTCTAGGATGATCATTAAGTGGTTGTGTCATAGTTGGGGTTATGGTCTAGTGTGTATTCTTCTTCTACATCATTATATATCATTGTAAAGTGGACCATTTTCCCTGGTATAGGAATCCATTCTTATTTTATTCTTCTATAGGGTGGTAGGGTGGTGCTAGGCTGGTGCATGAAGTCACCAACAGGTTCAAGCTTGTGAAAAATTCAAGGTGGTAGGGTGGTGCTAGGGTGAGTTGTAGCTCATTGGTGTTGGGGCATCCATTCATTTGACTACTGAAGAATCTCGGGCATTGGAGCGTCCATCCAGTGGGAGCTATAGAAGAATGCTTTCCTAGATTGTAGGAATTTGGAGCTTTATTTTCAATTGGAGATGAATATTAAAGAATTATTAGAAAATAATTCAGGTGGTTTTTGTCCCGGAGAGGGTTTCCACCTTAAAAAATGTGTGTAGTTGTGTTCCTTTTGTTTACTGCTATCATTGTACAAACACTGATAATAATTGAAGATTAACTAATGCTCTGAAATATTAATAATAATACTAATTGAAAGGAATATTGATTCCCACCCCTCTCAGAGCTTGGTTCCTTCAATAACAGTTTAACAGTTGGAAGGAGGCCATGGATCATACCAAGAATGGTGTACCTTTGTTCAATGAAAATAATTATGCACTCTAGAAAGGAATAATGGAGGTCTATCTCTTAGCGCAAGGTTACGAAGTATGGAACACTGTTCAAAATGGATTTACATCAACCGCGGATGAACAAGGTAAGAAGAATTTGGTAAATGATGCAAAAGCAAAGAATATTATTATCATTGGACTTATTGAATCTACTTATCATAAGGTGTTGGGTTGTAAAACTACCAAAAATGTATGGGAAAAGATTGAGAATATATATGCAAGTGACTCAAATGTCAAAGAAGCAAAGCTTCAAATCTACAAAGAAAAATTTGAGCAACTGAGAATGAAAGAAGATAACAACATTGCTGCATACTTCCAACATATTGATGAAATAACCAACACTTTTGGAAGGATTAGGAGAGCCTGTCGATGAGAAGAATATTATACGAAATATTCTTAGAACGTTACCAGGGAGATTCAACCCAAAGGTGTCGGTCTTAGAATATAGTGCAAATCTGGACAAACTCATCAAAGAGGAATTACATGGATTTCTCATAGCATATGAAATGAGACTTGATGAAGAAGAGGGTACTTGATGCAGGGGAATTAGATACTAGCAAGCAATGTAGGAGTTTTGTCCACATGTTGTGGCTAGGAGGGTTTGAAAATAGTCAAATTGTTATAGCTAGGTGTCAATACCTTAGCTGATTGTATTATTATTTCAGTTAAGTTGTAGGAGTCGAATAGTTAGTCCATCTGTCATGTTTTAGTTTCGAATAATTGTAATTAGGCTCTTGAGTTACCATAACGGTCCTCGCAGAGGAACCGAAGGGATATATGTTCTTGTATAAATTGTATTCTCCGGGGGAGAAGAAGGAGAAAAAAAAAGAGTACGAGAGATTCCCGTAATAAAACTATGTGTGTTAAAAATTGTTTCCAGTTAAATGATTTTAATGTTCGTTGGCATTGAATTGTCTTGAATTCTTATTAATGAAGAAATTGTTTGATTGAGAAACGATTGTACACTGGTTCGATGTGAAATCGTTGAGAATGGTGATTGTATAATTCCGCATTATCTGTCTACTGTTCCCGTGAATTGGTTGGATAAGCTCTGCGAGTAATTTCCACCGTAGGTCCTCTGTCCGTATCTTTATTGTGGAAATCCCCACTGTAAAATTGTGACGAATTCTGTTGAAACGAAACCGAGCTATAGACCGGAGTTAAGGCATAAGAAGGATATCCCAACCCCGAATCGACCTTTGGTTAATCACTGTAGTAAAACCACGAGTGGATTCCCAAAGGCGGATTGCCCATATCGCACCACTTTAGCGGAGAAGACGGTATTCCTTGAATCGAAGCGATTCCATAGAACCATCGACACGTGGCACCAGACGAGAGTACAAAACCACCTTTCCGTATTCTCATCGCACGTTAAAGCTAGTACGAGGACGCCGAGCGATATCGACGAGGATCATCGATCTGGCGCAGAGCCATCGGACGGTGGTTGCCTGACAGAGATGCGCGAGGTTTAACCTAAGGTACGGGCATATATTAGATTGGCTATTGGACGTAGAGGTGGGCTCGGAGCGAAATTTATATTATAAAGTTGATTTACAAGTGCAGGGTATTAATATAAGTTTGGAGGACTAATATAAGGTCCAGAAAGGCCAAATTTAAGGTTCGGGGATATAATATAAATTTAAACATTGCGGATAGTATTATTTATCAAATTCTGTGAATTTGATAATTAATAAAAAGAATTAGACCACGTGGAGCAAGAAAAAAAAAATTGACAGAGCCACGTCACCGTCGACCAGCTCTCCGTAGGCGGACCTTTCAGCGTTGTTGCATCATTTGTGGTATCAGAGCCAAGTTCTGAGTTTTTTTCCTGACATGGAAATCCGAGTTGGTAGAGGTGCTGGCAGAAGGAGGCCCGTTGCCAACGCAGAGGTGTTGGGGATGTTGCAGAGGGTCGAGGCCAGAATAGATGCCATGGAGCGAAGACAGCCCAGAGATCCTGAAGACATCAGCGAACCTGAGACAAAAGAAGCTGAAGAAAATGTTGAGATTCCTCCTGACATGAGGCTCCTTAGAACTGTTCTAGGGTCTGCAGTTAAGCCCAGAATTGAAGTGTCGATTTATGCAGGGGGACTGAATCCATAGGAGCTGGTGGACTGGATAAATGAATTGAACAAGTGCTTCGATTATGAAGAAATAAGTGAAGATAAGAAGGTCAATTTTGCAGTAACAAAGCTGAAGGGACATGCTACACTTTGGTGGGATGGAGTGCGGGCAGAAAGGAGGAGAGTTGGCAAGCAACCTATTAAAAGCTAGACCAGAATGATGGCCAAATTGAAAGGTAAATTCTTGCCTAGTGATTACCAGCTGACATTGTATAAAACAAGGCGCAAGAACTCCCGAGATATAGGTTGGCTGAAGGTGAAAAGAATACACAGAGGAATTATACAGAGTAAGCATAAGGGCTGGGCAATTCCAAGACACACCTGAGAAGACTACCAGATATGTGAATGGTCTCAAGCTGGAGATCCAAGATGAGATTGGTCTCCTGTCTCCTAAGATAGTGGAAGAGGCCTACCAGATGGCCTTGAAAGCAGAGGAGAAACTCCTGAGGAAACAGTCTGCCAAGAAGAGAGATACTTTTTGAGGGAAGGGAAGTCAGGGCGGTAGAGGAAAGCCTGCTACACCCAGGGATGGAGATAATAGTAGCTCACCTCAGAATGCATCTACAGAGGATGATGCAAGGGGCAGAAGGGGTTCTTACAGAGGAAAATGAAGAGGAGGCAGAGACAGAGGCAGAGGTAGAGAATTGCGGTGTTATAGATGTCAGCAAGTGGGACACAAGCACTATGAATGTCCAGAGAATGTGGGTGCTGGTCCAAGGAATGATGTTGTTGCCCAGGCTGGAGAAGAAGCAGAGATTGAAGAAGAAATTCTTCCAGAGAGGGGAGAATACTTGGTGGTGAATAAGGTCTTGTTGAAGCAAGCCAAAGAGGTCACTGAGCCTGCACAAAGGAAGACTTTTTTTAGGAGCATATGCAAAGTCCAAGGGAAATGCTGCCAGCTAGTCATTGATAGTGGCAACACAGACAATCTGGTTTCCACTGAGGTAATAGAGAAGTTGAAGTTTAAGACAAGGGAGCATCCAACTCCCTACAAGGTGTCCTGGCTGCATAAAGGGCACCAGCTGGTTGTGAAAGAACAGTGTGAGATAGAGCTGCAAATGGGAAAATACAAAGATAAGGTCCTGTGTGATGTGATGCCCATGGATGTGTGTCATATATTGCTGGGTAGACCTTGGCAATTTGACAGAGCAGCAGTGCATGATGGCAAGAAGAACACTTACAAGTTCTTCAAAGATGGGGTACACCATACATTGATTCCCATGGAAGAAAAAGAGCCATCCAGTAGAGTGATTGATCCAAAGACCTTGTTGCTAAGCGGGAAAGAATATCTGCAGCAGATAGAAGAAGAAGAGGTAAGATTTGCTTTAGTTTGCAAGCCTAAAGTAGTTCTTACTTCTACAAATATTTCTGATTTACCAGTAGAAATCCAAGAGATGTTAGATGATTACTGTGACATTGTTGTGGATGATTTACCTGATGAGTTTCCACCTGTGAGAAAGATCAGCCATCAGATATATTTTATCCCTAGTTCAAATCTGCCAAATAAGGCAGCCTACAGAATGACTCCCAAGGAAAATGAGGAAATCAGGAGACAAGTACAGGAATTGGTGGACAAGGGACTAATTAGAGAAATTCTGAGTCCATGTGCAATACCAGCAGTATTGAGCCCAAAGAAAGATGGAGGCTGGAGGATGTGTACTGATTCCAAAGAAATTAATAAGGTCACAATCAGGTACAGATTTCCTTTGCCCATTGTTGAGGATTTAATGGATTGTTTGAGTGGTGCTAAATATTTCTCAAAGATAGATTTAAAAAGTGGATACCATCAGATTAGAATAAGAGAGGGTGATGAGTGGAAAACTGCCTTTAAAACAAATGAAGGATTGTATGAATGGATGGTAATGCCTTTTGGGTTGTCAAATGCACCTAGCACTTTTATGAGACTTATGAATGAAGTATTGAAAGAATTCATTGGTAAATTTGTGATAGTATATTTGGATGATATATTAGTTTTTAGCAGAACTAAAGAAGAACATTTAAGGCATCTTAATCATGTCTTGAAGAAGCTGCACCAAGAGAAGTTGTTGATAAATTTGAAGAAATGCTCATTCATGAAGGAAGAGTTGGTGAATTTGGGGTTTTTTGTTTCTGCAGAAGGATTGAAGATGGACCCAGAAAAGATTAAGGAAATTGTGGAGTGGCCTTCACCCAGGAATGTTTTTGAGGTGAGAAGTTTCCATGGACTTGCTAGTTTTTACAGGAATTTTATAAGAAACTTCAGTAAGATTAATGCACCCATAATTGAGACAATAAGGAAGAGAAAATAGCCATTGAAGTGGACTGTTGAAGCAGAAAGAAATTTTAAGCTGTTGAAGCAAAAGATAACAAAGAAGCCTATTTTGATTATGCCTGATTTTACTAAACCATTTCAAGTAAAATGTGATGCCAGTGGAGAGGCCATTGGAGCTATGTTGAGTTAGGATGATAGGTCTGTGGCATATTTCAGTGAGAAGCTAAATGACACCAGAAGAAAGTATTCCTCTTATGAGAAGGAATTCTATGCAATTGTTCAGGCACTGAAGAAGTGGAGACATTACTTGATGTCCAGGGAGTTTGTATTATATTTTTACAATCATGCTTTGCAGTACATTGTACAACAGCCCAAGTTGAAACATAAGCATGCTAAATGGGTTGAGTATCTCCAAAGTTTTAATTTTTTTTTGAAACATATAAGTGGCCAAGCCAATAAAGTAGCTGATGCTTTGAGTAGGAGGCACATGCTTGTTCAAGAAACTAATTTTGAAGTTGCAGGATTTGATTTTCTCAGGGAATTGTACAAAAAAAATCCTGATTTTAAGGAGGCATTTGAGGCATGTATTAAACCTGTTTTAACAGATAGAAGCCAGTGGCTGGATTATTTCCTGCAGGAGGACTTACTATTCAGAAGAAGCCAACTGTGTGTACCAAAATGTTCCATGAGAGAGAATTTGATCAAAGAGAAACACAGTGGAGGACTTGCTGGAAACTTTGGTACTGATAAGACTTATGAGCAGTTGATTCACTTTTATTTTTGGCCCAAGATGAGAGCAGAATTGGATATTTTTGTGAAGAACTGCAAAAACTGTTAGTATGCTAAAGGAAGGAGCCAAAATGCAGGATTGTACACTCCCTTACCTATTCCAGATAGGCCTTGGGACATGGTGAGTATGGATTTTGTTCTAGGATTTCCCAAGACTCAGAGAGGGAATGATGCAGTCTTTGTTGTAGTGGAAAGATTCTCCAAAATGGCACATTTTATTCCATGTTATAAAACTAGTGATGCCACCCATGTTGCTAACTTGTTCTTCAAAGAAGTTGTTAGATTGCATGGGTTGCCCAAGAGTATTGTTTCGGACAGAGACACCAGATTTGTGGGGCACTTTTGGAGGACACTGTGGAAGAAACTTGGTACTAAACTAAGTTTCAGCTCAGCTTATCATCCTCAGACTGATGGACAAACTGAGGTAGTGAATAGGAGTATGGGAAATTTGTTGAGATGTCTTGCAGGAGAGCATCCCAAGAAATGGGATCATATTTTTCCCCAGGCAGAATATGCATATAATGACTCACCAAACAGGAGCATAGGGCAGATTCCATTTCATATTGTTTATGGAATGCACCCCAGAGGAATATCAGAGTTAAGAGATCTGGGAAAGGCAAAACTGAGAAGTGCAAATGGTGAGGAATTTGCTTCAGAGATCCAGGCCATACATGAACAAGTGAAACAACAACTACAAGGCAGCAGCATCAGATACAAAAGAAGAGCAGACTTGAGCAGAAAAGAAGTTCATTTTGAAGTAGGAGATCTGGTTTTGGCACACTTGAGAAAGGAGAGATTCCCAAAGAAGCAGTACAATAAATTGAAGTTCAAAAATATTGGGCCGTGCAAGATACTTAGGAAGTTTTCTGCAAATGCTTATGAGATTGAATTACCTCCTAATGTTGGAATATCTCCCATTTTTAATGTTGCAGATTTGTACAAGTATGAAGATGATGGTGCAGAAGAAAGAGCAGCAAACAAGGAACAGATTGAGTGGAGGGAGCAGCTACCTCCAGCACATCCATTGCAACCAGAGAAAATATTGGATAAAAGACCATTCAGAAGGACCAGAGGACAAGAGTACTTTTAGTACTTGGTTAAATGGAAGGATAAGCCAGAGGAAGATGCCACTTGGATGACTGAAGAAATGTTGCAGAAGATAGGCAGATCAGTGGAAGAGCTCATGGATAGGAGCCCATGAAGAAAATTTCCCTCGGGAGTCTGATGCAGGGGCATTAGATACTAGCCAGCAATGTAGGAGTTTTGTCCACATGTTGTGGCTAGGAGGGTTTGAAAACAGTCGAATTGTTACAGCTAGGTATCAATACATTAGCTGATTGTATTATTATTTCAGTTAAGTTGTAGGAGTTGCATAGTTAGTCCATCTGTCATGTTTTAGTTTCGAATAATTGTAATTAGGCTCTTGAGTTACCATAACAGTCCTCGCAGAGGAACCGAAAGGATATATGTTCTTGTATAAATTGTATTCTTCGGGGGAGAAGAAGGAGAAAAAAAAAAGAGTATGAGATATTCCCATAATAAAACTCTGTGTGTTAACAATTGTTTCCAGTTAAATGATTTTAATGTTCGTTGGCGTTGAATTGTCTTGAATTCTTATTAATGAAGAAATTGTTTGATTGAGAAACGATTGTACACTGGTTCGATGTGAAATCATTGAGAATGGTGATTGTATAATTCCACATTATCTATCTACTGTTCCCGTGAATTGGTTGGATAAGCTCTGCGAGTAATTTCCACCATAGGTCCTCTGTCCGTATCTTTATTGTGGAAATCCCCACTGTAAAATTGTGGCGAATTCTGTTGAAACAAAACCAAGCTATAGACCGGAGTTAAGGCATAAGAAGTATATCCCAACCCCGACTCGACCTTTGGTTAATCACTGTAGTAAAACCACGAGTGGATTCCCAAAGGCGGATTGCCCATATCGCACCACTTTAGCGGAGAAGACGGTATTCCCTGAATCAAAGTGATTCCATATAACCATCGACACGTGGCACCAGACGGGAGTACAAAACCACCTTCCCGTATTCTCTTCGCACATTAAAGCTAGTACGAGGACGCCGAGCAATATCGACGAGGACTGTCGATCTGGCGCAGATCCATCGGACGATGGTCGCCTGACAGAGATGCACGAGGTTTAACCTAAGGTATGGGCATATATTAGATTGGCTATTGGACGTAGAGGTGGGCCCGGAGCGAAAGTTCTATTATAAAGTTGATTTACAAGTGCGGGGTATTAATATAAGTTTGGAGGACTAATATAAGGTCCAGAAAGGCCAAATTTAAGGTTCGGGGATATAATATAAAGTTAAACATTGTGGATAGTATTATTTATCAAATTCTGTGAATTTGATAATTAATAAAAAGAATTATACCACGTGGAGCAAGAAAAAAAAAATTGACAGAGCCACGTCACCGTCGACCAGCTCTCTGTAGGCGAACCTTTCAGCGTTGTTGCGTCAGTACTTTGCATCTAGAAATTGTGTTTGTTGCATCTAGGAAAACCAATAAGGAGAAACAACCTTAAAAGGCACAGACCTGCACCTACAAGTGTGAAGAAAAGGAATATGATGAAGAAGGTCTTTCAGATGGAGAATATGCTTACTTTACGAGAAAACTAAAATTTGGTAAGGAAAAATTCAAGGGAAACTTCCATTGATATATTTCGGCTGTGGTGAGGTTTGGCATTTCGCAGCAACATGTCTGAACAGAAGTGATGGAAACTCAAAAGAAAATAAAGGCTTTATGAAATTCAACAAGAAAAGGAAAAATAAAGGATTCAAAAGGAACTTTCTTGCTAAAGAAGATAGCTCATCATCAGATGAAGAAAATGACAGCGAAGAAGAAGCCAATGAGAGAGTATTTTTTATGGCCAAGCACATTACATAAAGGTATCAAACAATGAAGAAGAAGGGTTGACCATAGAAGAATTTTCTAAGGAGGCAATCAAGCTTATAAAAGAGCTCAAGGCTAAGAAGGTTTGTTCCAATACTCTTGAAGAACAAGTTCAAGGTCTCAAAATTGAATTTGAAGAACACAAATGTATTGAAGAGTCACTTCAAAAGAAGTTGGAAGAAAGCAACCAAGAAAGGGAATCATTAGAAGCCGAAGTAGTCTCGCAGTGTAAGGAAGTGAAGAAGGGAAAATTTGTCCAAAACTATGCCAACAACTCAAGGGAATTGGAAGAACTCATCAACAATCAACAATCTTACAATGACAGAACTAGCCTCAATTACAAAGAAGAAGAAGCAGGACCTTCTAAAACAAAATAAAATGAACCTAGGAGATATGACATGAATGTAGACTTCATTGGACAAGATTCGCAAGAACAGCCTTGGAAGACAATTCCTCGACAAATTTTTCCATCCAGTTACCAACATATTTTTTATGGCTATTGTTATTCATGTGGAAAATTTGGTCATAAAGTTGTAGAATGTCACACGTACCCTAGGAACCAATACAATTCTAGAAGATCTATCAAATATGAACCTCCCAGGGCTCAGGGAAACATCAATATATTTGAACATTTAATAAATAATATTGAATGTTACAAATGTTGAAAATTTGGACATATAGCGAGAGACTGCAGACTTGAAAATCCTGCAAAAGAATCTTCAAAGCCACAGAACGAATGAACATGGAAGAAGAATAAAACTGATAATTGTGCTCTCGCTCTCAAGGCTCAAAACAAAAAATATGTGGGGTATGTTGATAGCGGTTTCTCAACGCATATGACTGGATATAGAAAGAAATTTGTATCTCTGAAAGAGAAGAAGGATGGAACCATGTCCTTCGGAAATGATGGATCTTCAAATGTTATAGGATTAGGTACCGTCACTCTCGAAAGCAAAGATGCTCTAGCTAAGAATGTTCTATTGGTTGAAAACATGAATCACAATCTGATCAGTGTTGGACAAATGTGTGATCAAGGACACACAATACTATCCAACTCCACAAAATGTGAAATCGGGAAAGGAGGTATGGTAAAATTGTGGCTACAACAAGTCGAGCTCCAAATGACATATATGTTCTGGATGAAGCAACTAAAGCACATCTAATAGCTAAAGAGGATGATATAATATTTGGTAGCAATGATGATCGACTAAGTAAGAAATTTGCTACAAAGATGCAAAATGAGTTTTTGATGTCTTTACTTGGTGAGTTGACATACTTCTTAGGGCTTCAAATATCTCAGCAAGAGAAAGGAATATTTATATGTCAATCCAAGTACATAAAGGAAATGCTCAAGAAATTCAAAATGGAAGATTGAAAACCCATCCTTACTCCGATGGTAATAGGTTGCAAATTGAGCATAGATGACTCATCTAAGGATGTGGATCAGAGGTTGTATAGATCTACGATTGGTAGTCTTCTATATGTAACAGCCTCCCGGCCAGTTATGCAAGCACTTGGACAAGTAGCAAGATTACAAGCAGGACCAAAAGAATCATATATTATTGTCGTCAAAACAATTCTTTGATATCTAAAGGGAACATCAGAATATGGCTTGTGGTATCCTAAGGGTAACAATCTCATTATTAAAGCCTTTACAGATGCAAATTGGGCAGGAAGCGTTGATGATCGTAAGAGTACTCGTGAAGCATTTGAATATCTTCGCCAGAAGCTTGGGATTCTCCCAAGTTCTCATTAGATTTTTTTTATTTAGAATATAAAGAGGGAGTGGAAGTGTGTACAGGTCTGCAGGATGGTTGTCTGTCAGGGGGAGTCGAAGTGTGTACATGTCCGCAAGAAGGTTGTGTGTTAGGGGGGGTTACTCTTTTCCATTGATGTCAAAGCGAGAGAGAACGTTGTAGGAAGAGGTGTCATGATCACAAGGGGAGTACTTGTGTTGCCATCAATGCCAAAGGGGGGGATTGTTGATCAGTGGTTGTCATTGATGTCAACCCAAGCAGCACTAGGGGCTACCTCGATATTGCATTTTTATTTTTACCTACCAAATTACTATATTGTGGGTCAAGAATATTTTTGATGGTTTCTACTTGTCGATATGTTTCCATTGATATATGGAACGCCACGTAATTCTTCACGGTTTGAGAGATATTCATGTTTGAAGTTTGTAACCCTAGTTAGTGGGATAAAACCCCATGGGGTTGTGGAATGGGTCATTGAAAATTCAATAATTAATCATTTTTAAGCTCCCAAAATCCCTCCCACGTTCACTTGTTGAAGTGCCTCTCAACCTAAGCATTTATATAAATTGTGATCCTCATATCCTCCTCATGCAAGGATTTCACTACCTAAAATAGGTCATCGTGGAATTTGTGCTATAAAATTTTTTATAAGAATGGTAAGAAGCTGAAATTTTTATGAGGCTAAGCTGAAATCCTTAGGAAGCTCCTGTAAAAATTTCAGATCAAGCTGTGCAATATTTTCGGATATATGATCTGTGGAAGTCATTGTTGTTTCAGGCTCCTGAACTTCATCTCAAAGAAGTGACCTTGGGAAAATCATTATAACCCTCTCTTTGAGTATCAGATTATAATTCTATAAAATGTGGAATATAGTGCACAGACTGTAGTTTTTTATGTATCAATTTTAGATCCGAATGAAGAAACAATGACACATGGCATGCCGTACAAGTTTTCTCTACTGAACCAGTCCATAATTAGGTCATTGTGAGAGATTGGGCATAACTCTCTCTTGAAGAATCCAAATTGGGTCAGACCTGTGGCAATGGAAAGAAGACTTAGAGGAATACTACAAAACTGAAAAATCACATATTGGGGTTCTGAAATAACATAGATACACCATATTCAATATCGAGATGCTTGAAGGAAAGAAAAAGCTAAATCATGTGTTGTCAAGGGCTGCAAAGGACCAGACTTTCTAGAGAAGCAAAGCAAAGCAAGATGCAGTAGAGGGTAGCATGACAAGAGCAGAAATCAAGGTGCATAACAGCAGCAATAATTTCACCACATGAAGTCTTCAAGTGGGCAGCACTGCATACAATCATTATAAATGTATCATTGTACTAAGTCATTGTAAATTTATCATTGTAAAAATTGTACAAGTGTCTATCTGCAAAGAGTTGAAAAGGCAGTGTCGGGAGGTCTAGGATCATCATTAGGTGGTTGTGTCATAGTTGGGGTTATTTTCTAGTGTGTATTCTTCTTCTACATCATTCTATATCATTGTAAAGTGGACCATTTCCCTTGTACGGGAGTCCATTCTTCTTTTATTCTTCTATAGGGTGGTAGGGTGGTGCTAGGATGGTGCATGAAGTCACCAATAGGTTCAAGCCTGTGAAAAATTCAGGGTGGGAGGGTGGTGCTACAGTTACTTGTAGCTCATTTGGTGTTGGGGCATCCGTTCAGATGACTAATGAAGAATCTCGGGCGTTGGAGCATCCATCCAGTGGGAGTTGGAGAAGAATGATTTTCTAGATTCTAGGAAGTTGGAGCTTTATTTTCAATTGAAGTTGAATATTAAAGAATTATTAGAAAATAATTTAGGTGGTTTATTTCCCAGAGAGGGTTTCCACCTTAAAAATTGTGTGCAATTGTGTTCCTTTTTTTTACTGTTATCATTGTACAAACACTGATAATAATTGAAGATTAACTAATGCTCTGAAAGATTAATAATAATACTAATTGAAACGAATATTGATTCACCCCCCCTCTCAGTATTTCAAGTAGTGACTTGGCCCTTGAAGGGATTCTGTGATATCTCCATGATCTCCTTGATGTGTGTTTTACTTACCTGTCTTCTTTGAGCAAGTCTTTTTCGTCTCTTTGATTTGTTCGTAATTTTGGGAATTCTTCGCCATTTCAAACACCCTTTGTCACATTGTTCTTGCCTTGTTTTGAATTGAATTGTTGTATGCTCCAGCCATATCTACATGTCTGATTTTCCCTTCAGTTTAGTGTCAAACACAGGATCACAAATTGTTTGGCGCACAAGTCTAGAAGAGTGTTTTTTTTGTCTAAATTCAAAAGGAAATTGGAAGTGATTTTCATTTTAGTTTTGATTTAGATTTTCTTTATCATTTTGAGAAGAGTGAAAAGCATTTCATTCGTGCATTATTTAAAGAATTTTTTGTTTTTTTCGATTGAAATAAAAGTGAAAGGATTTGCATATCTTCTTTCATTAGTTTGTTTTTCTTTTGATTACATTTCAAAGTGAAAAAACAAAAACAAAAATATTTCCGTGCATCTTAGTGAAAGGAAAATAATTTTCATTTTTCAGTAAGTTGCATTTGTTTGGGAAATTTGAATTCGTTTGAAAAGCATAACATTTCGTAACTTTGAACTAGTTTAGGGGGCATTATTGTTGTTGCATTGATTGCATTTTTGCTTGTCTCTCTTCCTATATAGTTTAAGATTCATCGAAATTAAAATCTTTTTTTTTTTGCATTTAGTCGGCACTATGAGGATTCAAGTGACACTCGTTTTGAGCCTTGAAACTGAAACTTTAAGCAAGATCAACTTAAAATGAACCCAATTTACCTTAAGGAGCATTGGAATTAACGAGAATATTTAGTGTTCTATGCTAGAGACGTCTTCCGGAGTCGTCAAACGTAGGAGCTATCGCTAATGGTCTGCATTACAACCCGGGGGTGATATCTCGTCCCATGTATGGAAGTATATTGATGTATGATAAGTATATTTGAGACGCTCTCATCGAACGGTTATGCATTAGATAACACTACTACGGACTAGACTCCCACGTACCGTCGTGTATATTTGGGGAGACACCAGTAGGTTGCAAGTCTGCCATAGGTAATCGAGTCGGCCGCCTTGTAGACGTGATACACGGAACGCAACATTCAGGGAGATTGGCTGTCATATGTTAAGTCCTTGGTCATTTTTCTATCATTCATCACCAAGGTGTATATTGCAGTTCATGAATACTTGGTAAACCTTTATGCCTAGCACACCCTTTTTTATTTTTATTTTGTTAATTCTAAAAGTATCTTCCCACGAAAACATCTGACCTGTGTAGTTCTCCAGCCTTATTATTGCTTGGTAAATTGTGAATTTGTTCACCTCCTCCTTTTTTTATCTTTTTTTGAAAGGTCATCTTGTTTGAATCATTGAATTCACTCATTCCCTCCTCTAACGGATCTCAAGAACCTCCTCCTGAGGTCCCCCAGTTTACGGTTGGACCCCTTGAAGTGCAAGGTGAGGAAATTGGAATTGTCATCAATGTTCAACCCATATCATCTTGACCACCACCTAACGATTATCCTTGGACGACATCAGAATACTCTGACCCGGAAAGTCCTGAACCATTTGCACAGTTCTCGGCCTTTCCTAAAAATCTGCTCTTTGATTTGATTGTATTCTCGTCTCAACAACCTTATAGCGCTTTTGATCAACCCATAATCCCCTTACGTGCTTCTCCAGTAGCCTCTCACTCTATTTCCTGTCAGTTGTTTCCTGGTGAAATGGCATCCAATGTTGATGATGTTCCATTTGTGAGCGCTCCTCAAAGCACTCTTCACGAAACCTCTAGCTCTTATATCCTAGAAGTTGCTTCATCGGTGTTTCCCTCTGAGGGCAATTTTTTCAGATTCACACCTCATGATTCAGGTAGTGGGACCGAAATACCTTCCATTCATGTTGCATCTACGCTCCCGCACAGTTATAACTCTTTGGGAAACCTTATTTCTAGAGCTTCCGGTGGTACGCCTTTATTTCTGGATCTTGTTTCATCAAACAGGTATTCCTCCATATTTCGGCCCATTCTTCTCGAATGTGGCCACTATGTCTCAACCTGTTGTTTGACCTACAGTCACTGATGGTCAAAATACCATGTCAATTGGATCCTATGTCCCCTATTCGCCATGTACGATTACTATATTTCCACCACTTAGTGGGCAATATACAGTTTATTTCGTGCCTGGGGGGTAGTCTAAACCTCTTTATGTACCTCCCCTGTTAGGTGGGGGGCAACCGAGTTCTAGGTCTATTCATGGGGAAATACAACCTGATGTTCAATATTCTCAAGTTCAGCAGCCCCTTCAGCAACTGAATGTACAATATCAGTATGTTCCTCAACCGAACATATCTCAGTAGTATGTCCAACATCCCTAGCCTTCGGTGAGTGTTGTTGTGACTAATCCTCAGTTTGGTTCTTACACCCAAGCTGGTCTAAATATCCTTTTGGGTCAATCTGGTCCTTTCCCCCATCAATCTGGTACTCAATACCAACCTTTTACTCAAGGTGAGTACTAGCAACCCCAGTCTAGCCCTCAACCTAGTGCTTCATATCAGCAGATTCATCAGTACCAGCAAGCTCAATCAGGACCTCAAGTTGGACCCTATGTTCAGCAAGGACCATAGGCTGGAACTTATGTTCGATAGGGACCTTAGGTTGGACCTTATGTTCAGCAAGGACCGCAAGCCAGACCCTACGTTCAGTAGGGACCGCAAGCTAGACCTCGTGTTCATCAGGGACCTTATCTTGGATCCTATGTCCAACAAGGTCTGCAACCTCAGTTCTCATAGGGGTCGTATCAACAACCCCGGCAAGGTTCCTACCAGCAATATCTGTAGCAAGGTCCTTACCAACCATGGGGGAAATATGGATATCTGGGACAGAATCCGCCCTATTGGGGGCAAAATCTATACCAATTAGGTTGGAACCCCCGACCTTTTTCACCTCATCATCCGCCCTTACCATTCCTGGCTACGTTGGAATTTTTGGATGTGTCAAATCTCACAAATGACCTCATCTAGCATCATCTATTGGCTGCCAATTCCAACTAAGATTCCAGGAGATTTTCCAAAGTTCGAAGGAAAATCTGGGTAAGACCCCCAAACCCATGTTATGATGTACCACTTGTGGTGTTCCTCTAATTCTTGGGTCGATGATTCTATTCATCTTCATATTTTCCAACGTACTTTGACTGGTACTGCAGCCAAATGGTATATTTATCTCCCTTGAGGAATTTTCTTCGATTTCAATTCCTTGGCTATGGCTTTCCTCACTCATTTCCAACTATTTGTCTGGTATGAAATCGACACCCATCTTCTCACTCCGCTGAAGCAGTCAACTGCTATGCATATTTTGGATAACATTCATGAATGGCGACGTCGTTGTTGCCTCATCAAATTTGAGATCCCTAATCATCTGTTGAATGGATTGTTTACTAAATCATTCATTCCCAGGATTTAAAAATATCTTGCAATGGGTGGATGTGTCACGGAAGTGAAGGTCATTTCCAGAGCTCAATACCTCGATTTGGTTTATTCCCAGTATGGGACTGTATATGATTTATTACTTGATGCACCGCGATCTTCGATTGATCTCGCAGCATCTCAGTCTCCTGTTATGCCTCTGATAGATGGTGTTATTGAGACAATGGCTCATACTGATAGTAGTGCGCCTAAAAATTCTTCGAAGTCTAAATCCAATGTTACCGCTACACCCCCTACTCCTTCCAATCACCGGAAGAATATTGGTAAAACCTCAGAGATAAATGTTGTTCAATATACCACAGTAGATAAATCCTCAAAAGGTAATAAAAAGGGTAAAGGCAAGTCTAAATCTGATAACCCTAAACAGGATTCAGATAATTCATATGTTGACAATTCTTCAACATGTAAGCCCAAATATCCTTGTCTGATATGTGATGATGATCATTACACCAAGGATTTTCCTCAGCGTACTAAAGTTCAGGGAAACTTTTAGGGGTGAATTTTAGCCCAAAGGCGAAATTTAAGGGGTTTTAGATTTTAGAGGGTTTATATAAAACCATTTTTGTATAGTTAGCCTCAAAATTATTTTAAAAATAATTAATTGTTATTTTTTAGCCCAATAAAATAGGAGTGCATAAAACGTGAAAATCTGGATTCGCCTCCCATTATACTGGTTTGGTCTGTTTTCTTTGCATTCGCCTCCGATTTAATGGGTTAGAGGGCTTTGGAATGTCATTCGCCCCACAGTGTACACAGATGATGAGGGCAATGGAGTCGATTTACTAGGTTGGATGGTTCTGGAATGACATTAGTCCCCAATTCCATTTACGATGAAGGCAATGGATCAGACTTACTGGGTTGGAATGTTTTAGAATGGCATTCACTCCAAGTTTATGCCATTTTACGCCATTGACGAGGGGAATGACGCCGTTGATGAGGGCAATGACTAATGAATCTTTCCAGAAATAAAAATTTTGATAATTAAATAACCTCGGGTGGAATTTTATAGGGAGGAAGAATTATTAGGAAGGAAGGGAAGCAAGGTAGGCAGGGAGGAAGTTTACGGGGACAAAAAATGAATAGGGCCGCCATGTGGAAGATTGGATTAACATTGAAGTCCGGAGGAGCTGGCAATGCACGGTCATTCGCAGCGAAAGCAAAGAAGGGGGCGAAAGGGGGTGCGGCGGGTGCCCCTGCTGCTCCGAATATCAACAAAGAGCTAAAATCGAGCACGAAAGTGGGGGCCAACATCTTGAAAGATGCAGTGGATACTCCTGTGAAGCCAGACAGTGAATACCCTGATTGGTTGTGGCATCTCCTCGACAAGCAAACGCCTCTCAGTGAACTGGAAAGAAAATACCCCAACACCTTGCCCTTCCCTAAGATCCAACGCTTCGTCGAGCTCGATAATCGCCGAAGGATTAAAGAAAACAATGCCTCGAGAGCCAAGCAATGACTGGTAGAATTCCATTTTTTCCACTTTCTTACAAAAATTTAAATCATAGAATGGATGCATATGCAAATAATGAAGGGTGTTTATACGCCTTCTTTCATTCGAAAACTATACATTCCTGCATTATTATACATAATGCTAAATTTTGTCTAGATATTTCTGTAATTTTCATATATGTTTATCCAATTTGCCTCAAATTGTCCTTATCAGAAAAAAATTTATCACTTTTAACACATCACTGATCATGATGGATTGGGATTGGTAACTCGTGCATTTCTCACTTCATTTTGTGATTGACCATCACTTAATTTAGCTCATGCAAAATGAAGGCAACATGTTTGCAAATAAGGGAAGCATTATGAAATATACCATTGTTATTCAAGTAGTTAAGATGCCACAGGTTTTTTTTCTTTTCGTTCTAATATTTGATTACAGGGTAAATTAACTGCTAACATGATATCAGTCAACTCGTTGTAAGTTTTACTGAATAAATCGTGCTTGCTCCCAAAAACTGGACCACAGTCACCCATTCTAGTTCACATTCCGTGACCTCTTGAAAATTTCTTCCATGACTATAAAAGATTCTCTCCTCTTGTCCATTATTCCAAATAGGTTGAGAAGGTTGGTCCATGACAGCACATAAGTTCCAACATACAATGGTAATTATGCTTATGGGAGTAGACAAGGAAGAGATGCCCCTATTAAAATAATGGTTAAGTGGTAGTGGGTGGCATATGCTTGCTTGCTTAGTTGTCTCTCCCTACTCTCTGGATGTGATATGTGGGTGTGAAACAATAGTGTTGGATATTCCTATCTTGTGACATCTTGGAATTTCTTTTATGACTACAAAATCTCCTCTATCTTATCTCTCAAAACTGGGCATCAAGTTGCTTATGTTTAGGTATGGTGATTATTATAACTTTGCCCTATTTCCATATAATTTTGTTAATATTGACAACCTCCACCTATTGGTGTTTAGGCACCCAGTTCCTCTCATCACTGTAACACATTGATGGTTCCTGTTTCTTTTTAATAGTTTTTATTTCACACGTACATACCTAAACAATTCAAAAATATAGAATAATTTTCTGAATACTCTGGGTTTATTGAAGATTTGGTCTCTCCCACTTCAAATTTCTTGGAAGATGAGTTTTGAAGATAGAGGTTGCCCCCTAATGTCCTTACTGACATCTATATCTACCTAAGTTGTATTTAGCAAAAAAGCGTTGTTGCTAATATCACTTTTTTTGGCGATGCAAAGTTTATTTGGAGCCCAGTGTACTCTTGGTGTGGCTTCATTATGGTTATTTTGGATCCTATTATTATGACTTACATGTCAGCCTAAGTCTATTCGTGAGGGAAATGGAGGGTTTTGGGTTGCATTCGTCCCCATTTCCATTTTCTGGCTTGGAAAGTTGGAGGGTTATCAGAATGTCATTCGCTGACTGAATGAATGTGGAACATGAGAATTTTCAAGAGAATGTTTGTTACAGGAGATGTATCAAGGTTTAACAAAGGAAAGGCTAACTAAGGACAATGCAACCTTTCAAGAAGACTAGTTGACTACAGGGTCGAATTGTGGACCGTGGTTGGTATGCTAGTGTCATGGAATCTAATGGTTGGAGGATATGCACATAATGGATGGGGTGAGGAGGCCATTGAGATGTTTTTCCAAATGCAAGGGGAAGGAGTAAACCAAGACCAGATCACTTTCTCCATTATTCTTAGCACTTGCTCCAGCCTTGGAAATCTGGAATATGGTAAGTAGATTCATGGTCATATTATCCAAGTTGGATACGAATAAAATGTGTTAATAAGGAATAATATTGTTGATATGTATGCAAAATGTGGAGATATGGAGGATGCACAGCTCATCTTCGACATAATGCCAGAGCAAGATGATGTTTCATTTAATGCCTTGATTGTTGGATATGCTTGGCACCAATGCAGGGAAGATGCCTTGAACCTTTATAGCCGATTACAAAAGAAAGGCTTAGATGTATCTAAGTTTACCTTTGCAGGGGTTCTCAGTGCATGTGCCAGCCTACTAGCTGTAAATAGGGGAAAAAAAATCCATATCCATGTCATTCTAAATGGATATGAGTCGAATGTCTTTGTGGGGAATTCCCTTGTTGATATGTATGAAAAAAGTGGGAGCATTGACAATGCAAAGAAATTATTCTTTGAAATTCCTGAACGGGATGGAATTTCATGGAATGCAATGATCACGGGATATGCCCAACAAGGGAACGGAGAGAAGGCCCTGAAGTTCTTTCAAAAAATGCAAGGAGAAGGCATGAAGCCTACCGACTTCACGTTCACGAGTGTTCTTAGTGCATGTGCTAATTTTCAATCTCTCAGACTGGGGAAACTAATTCATTCCCAAATCATCAAAACAAGATTTGATTCTAGTGTATTTGTAGGAAATTCTCTGGTTGATATGTATGCCAAATGCGGGGACTTAGATGAAGCACGCTTAATATTTGAGAGAAGACCTAACGGTAATGTCATCTCATGGACTGCAATGATAGAAGTCTAGGCACAAAAAGGACATAGTGAGGATGACTTGAAATTATTTCAAGAAATGCAAAGGAGAGGTGCTAAACCAGACCAGGTCACCTTTGAAAGCATTCTTAGAGCCGCTGCCACTATAGCTGCCTTAGAACTGGGAAAGCAGGTTCAAATCCATACTTTTAAAACTAGGTTTGTAAAAAATGTCTTTTCTGGAAGTGCTCTCATTGATATGTATTCCAAATGTGGAAGCGTAGAGAGTGCACTCCACATGTTCAAAAAAATGCCTGAGCGGAATTTGATTTCATGGAATGCTATGCTTGTAGGATTTTCTCAGAACGAGTATGGAAGGCAAACACTCCAACTATATGAAGAAATGTTACGTTCTAACATGAAGCCAGACCAGGTCACTTTCATTAGTGTTCTCTTTGCATGCAGAAGGTTATCAATATTATAATTCCATGAGTCGAGATCATTGTCTAACACCAAGAGCATACCACTATGCCTGCATGATCGATATTCTTGGTCGCTATGCATGCTTGGATGAAGCAGAAGAATTCTTTAATGAGATGACATGTGAACCTGATGCCATTATGTGGTTGGCACTACTTGGTGCGTGCAGAATTCATGGAAACATTCGGCTGGGAGAACGTGCAGCAGATTTCCTTTTCAAGTTGGAACAAAAAAATGCAACACCATATATACTACTTTCAAATATATATGTCGTTGCTGGAAGGTGGGATGATGTAGAAAAGGTGAGGAAAATGATGAATGACAGGGGAGTTAAGAAAGAAAAAACATATAGCTGGATTGAGGTTGAGGCTGGGGTGCATGCCTTTGTTTCAGATGATAGATTTCACCCACAAATTAAGGAGATTTATGCAACATTAGATAAATTGGCTATGCAGATGAAAGTAGTTGGTTATGTGCCAGAAAAAAGTTTTGTGTTGCATAATGTGGATGAGGAACATAAATAAAAGTAAATTTCATTTTGAAAATAATAGTATATTTACTTTCTAAATATAGATTTTCTGCATTTTGGCATGATTAGCAATGTCAACAGTTAGATTCAGTTAATGTAGTTGCATGGGTTTCGTGAAATGGAATTGTGCTTCCCGTAAAAAATTTTCAAACAGGGTTACTAAATGGATGTGTTTGCATGTGAATTTAACCCCTATTATCCTTTAAAAACAATGATAAAAGGATAGAAAATTAAAAAATTAGAAGTTTATCTTTTGAAGGAAATGTAGGTAGAATTTGCCCCAAAATGTTGAAACCTTCAAGGGAGGCATTGGTGCAGCTCTTCTATTTGGTATTTCATGTTCTTATGTGTTTGAAATTTCTCGTTTCTTGATTTGTCTTCTATTATTGCACACACTGGTGGGATGCTCCTCAACTTGCCTCACATATCTTAATTTTCATTAGATATCTGGAAACATGGAAAGGTAATGCATTCTGTGAAAATGATGTTGCATGGAAGGTACTTCTTGTAGGTTGTTCCCTTGTTCAGTTTGTCAATTCTTTTCAAAACCATATTGTGCATTTATTGTGGACTTTTCTTTTTGTTATCAAGTTTATTAGGTTTTCATCATGCAATTATATTGTTATCTTACACTTGCTCAATTTAAGCTCGTTAATACAAAAGTTTTGAGTGAAATATCATTTTCTCTTGGTACCTCCTACTCTACCCTTGACTATATGTGGTGCACTTGTTTCTGGGCTTTGCAGTTATGTTTTCCATGCTACACAAGGTTGACTGCCAATGGCATTGTAAAAAATGTCAAAGCACATAGACAATGCAACATGCACGGATTGAAGCATTTGAGAATTAGTGGTCTTTTTGGGATAACAAGAGAGCACATTGAGAAGTTGAATTACCTTTTTCATGGTGGTTTACAGCAGAAGTATCATTAATTAAAACCACAGTTTTATCCTAATGGTCGCTATTATTCACTTTCATATGATGATGACAGTACAATTGATATTGAAGCTTTCCCTAGATGTGGGAATGCAATGCTTGTTTATGACTGCACCAATGAAAAAAGAAAAAGGACCACACAGTTAGAGAGTACCGGGATTGTACATTTTGTATTGCACGTTGTGACGAGTGTGGAAGGTGTATTGATGGTAGTGAATATGAAGAAACATTTTTTCTCAATATGCTCTATGCTGACTGCGTGCAGGCTTCTCAACTAGCAAGAATCAGAAGAGCTCACCTGTGGTAAATACACATTATTAGAATTTTAGCTTTTCTTTAGGCTTCAATGATTTTGGTCTATTACTTGCTTGTAATTTGGGCCCAAAATTGATTTTTTTGACCCTATCTCAGGGAGCTATTGAAGACAAAGAAAACAAATCATTTTCTTTGTGTGTTTAGAGGTGTACATATTAGTTTTCCTTATTTTGAGAATCAAAGGTATATCGAGGACAAAAAATATGAAGAAATGCTATTTCAATTTTCATGAGAAGAAGCCAATAAACATTTTTCCTTTGGGAGATTTTGGAGAATGTTGGCTGATAGCTTAGGCCCTGTGATATTACAAAAAAAAAATTCGGGCCTTGTTCATGAGAAGGCTACTGAACAGTAAAGATGCATGTGGCTTGGCTTTATATAGCAGTAGACAATAGTTGTAAATTACCTACATTTATCAATTTGAAAAAAAAAATTGTACAAGAAAATAACCTTCTTATGGGTCTAAAGAGAGAGACAGTGTCAACCTCCAAATATTGTGGTGTGTTTGGTGGTTTGTGTTATGTCAGAACTAAACACAACCAGAAAGGTGGCTTTCTTATCATAATGAAGTGTTTTTTATGATAATCTCAATACCAGGATCATATTACTCTGGTACAACATGATGATTGGTACCTGTTTTCTAGGAAACTAGAATAAATAATGATGTACATGATTAGCCCATTCAGCCACAAACATCAAGTGTATTGTATGTCAAAAAATATTCATTTGTATTTATATTCTAAAAATGTGAATTTTTTTGTACATATTTGGTGAGTCACCAAATTGAGCAATTGGGAAAAAAAAATTTGTGGCCATATAATATTTTGTGTTTGAGCTGGCTAGAATATCATATCCATATATCTAATTTTTACTCTTAGCTACCAAGATGTTATATTGGTTGTTGGCCTGTCTTTTTAATTTTGATAGTTTGATGCCAGGTTAAGGGAAATGCAAGCTATAATGAAAATGCTTGTAAACTGTGAAGTTTCTATAATGACAATAGTTTTTGTTGTTGGTTACTTGCTTGTCTTTTTAAGATTTGTGTCAGGGGTAGTGGGAAGATAAGAGTACTCAAGAAATAAGTGTATGTCGAAGGTGTGATAAGAAACACATAATTTTTCTCAAAGTAAACAAAGAAGCTTTTTTGAGAGTGTAAACATCTTTGATAAGGATAAAATTCTTTGAAGTAATATGGATAAGGATGTTAGTATTTCCGAACTGGCATGAATTTTCTGGAGGTGGAACTTGTGGATTTTAACAAAGATACTGCTTGTTTCAGGGAAATATATCAAGATGTGATGAAAGGAAAGGTGTGAATGAGGATAAATTGACATTCAGAAAAAAAATATTTGATTGTAATGTTGAACTATAATTAGAATTCCATTAAAAGCAAAATCATGCTACTCTTGTTGATCCGGTGTCCATTTAGGAAAATCATGAACCTGTAAAACTAAATGGACAATCGATCCTGCTTTTTGTTTTACTGAAGAGAAGATCAGGATACAACCAATCCTGCTCTTTGTTTTACTAAAGAGAAGTTTCAGCTAAGAGCTGTTTAACATCATTACAAAGGAAACTTTATGAGGATTTGACTGTAGTGGGTCAGTCAATATCTAGCATCAATGAAGGCATGGTGTTGTTCAGACACCATCTTTCATGTTTTCAACCTCATAATTTTTATATGGCGTCGATCATGGTGAGAAGCTCCATGCTTATTTTCATCGGTGAAGGACATCTTTCCTTCAATGCCCCTCATTCTAGTAACCTAATTTTAGTTGACAAGCCTCAATGATGATTTTAAATTTTTACCATCTAAGGAATCAGAAGGTTGCTTCACTTAAAAGTTGACAAACCACATTAACAATGATTTTACCATCTCAACAATCAGAAGGTAGGCCATTTAAAATTTGACAAGCCTCAACAGAGAACATTCTCAAAATGTTATTGGCCTCCATGCATTACACAAGCCACATCCTGTAGTGGGATTTGAAGTAGTTAGAAATTTTTTGGATGATTGTGATGGGTTTCCCTTATCTATGATAGCTATTTCTACAACATTTCATGGAAAAATTGTTTTGGATTATTTAAAAGCCCAATTCTACAAAATATCTAAAGCACTTCCTTCAGACATACAAAGGAGGCTTAAAATTAGCTATGACACACTTGAAGAAGAGGAGAAATATATATTTTTCTCTCTGTGGATTTCCTCTGTCCCTTGCTGCTCTAGAAATTTACAGATAACTATCTCGCTATCTAGCAATGAGACAGGGTGTAACAACTCCCTGCAGAGAATTCTCTTACATCCCAATCCCTATGATCAACATTTCAGTATGGGTCAGAGAATTCTCTTACATCCCAATCCCTATGATCAACATTTCAGTATGGGTCATGCGACAATATCTTTTCTTTGTCATTTTGGTAGTATGCTTCAGCTTTGGCATTGGATAGATATCCTTTGTTCATGAGTTTATTTTGTTTCATATTTTGGATAGATTGTATAGTGCAGTTAGGCACCTAGAATGTAGCTCAGAAAATCTACTACGAAGACATTTTGTGTTAAAAATGTAGATACATATAACAAAGAATATCTCTCTTTGTGTTAGGGAGTGGTTGTAGTTAGGGATAGGATAAAGTCTCTTTAAATCTCCTTTCTAGTCTCATGGGATGAACATGATAGATAGGGGGCAGTTCATGGAAATTTGGGATCCTTGCCCACTGTTGAAACCTGGAACCTTGTATCTAAAATTCTCAGTTATAGTTCTTTTCATGAGTATATATAATATATCTTAATTAACCTTTTATTTAAAAAAAATGGATGACCTAAAGAAAGAAGATAATTCGATATTGGCAGTCACTTTTTCTTCATAGAAGAAGATTATAGGGCATAAGAATAAAGGATGGATCTAGTTGGGGAGGATTGTTGGGTCTCCATAACTTGGAAAACAAGTGTCTTGTAGAGGTCAACAGTAAAATCTGTATGTTGCACGATCACCTTTGTGAAATGGGCATAGCCTTTGGAGGAGGAGGAGCCTTGGCAACCTATGTGGTGCATCAATGACAACCTCAGGAGTTTAGTAACTGTTCCATTAATATGAGTGGGTTGCAACTGCTAAGTTTTGAAGGTGATTATTTGGGAAGTGTATATATTATATCCTGATGAGATGGCCAAATCTTCAATGCCTCTACTGGGATAGTTGTCCATAATCCTCCCCGCATTCTCAGATTCCTATAAAGAACTATTTTAGAAGTGGTAGAGGCTAGAGAAGCCACTAGGAAACATTGAGAATCAAAGTGAAGTGAATTTTTCTAGTTTTGAAGAAAGCTTATGCTCATATTTTGACCTTGCTAGAAGGTAGGGGTCTTGAAATAATCATATTTAATATTTAAGAGTGCATCGCAGGAGCCTCCACAGTTAACAGAGTTTATCAATCTCGCCTCCTTATGGTTACCAAAGATAGGGCAGCTGAAGCATCTAGAAATTTAGAAACAATTGCTCTGAAAGGATGCACAGTCAGATTGAAGAAACATATGGGGAAAGCTTACATCCTAACATTGCCAGAAGAATTTTTTTGTATATACTCCTTGAAGAACTAGACTCCAAGCATGCATGATGTTGTTGCCAGATTCCTTTGGGAACTTAATAAACCTCCAACATATTGATGATTCAAGAAAAGGTGCTAGTTTTTCTTATTTTTCATTCCATATTTCATAAATCGTAGGGAAAAACACTTTGATGTTACAAGAATAATGAAACCCCAAGAGTCCCCATTGAACTTGAGCATAGATTTGGACTTGTTTACTGTATAGGTTTGGAAGATTCTTGGATGTGCTACCCCACATTAACAACATTTGGAAAAATGGGTGCTTTCAGAATTGGTAAACACTTATATAGAGGTGTTTGGCAGCTAGCTCATTTTATTGTTATGGACCTTTTGTTCTTCATATTTTAGTGTGTACACTGTAGATAGCTTATTTTGTAAACATAAATATTTTCTCATGTTATTGTTGGCAGTTGCTAGATGACCTATTTCATTCATTAAGTTAATGGTCTAGTTTCTATTGTATGACTTCAAAATTTGTATGATTGTTTGAAATTGATAAAATCTAGATTCTAGATGGTTGATGCTCCAAACAAGTAATCATTAAAGTTATATGATGGTTGATGGCCTCTTCTATCTTGATTTATGTACAAATATGCATGTTTTCATATATTTTGCAACTAATTTGGCATTTTGGATGTATATCAATGGAAAATTCCTCAAAAGGACTCTCACTACCTTATAGATTGTAAACAAACTTTGGGGGTTGCTTTGTGGTGATTAAAGTGATCTTGTAGCTTCTTTACCGCAACAAAGTTTCTCTGTAGAGTTATCTTAAAGATGATTTCAGATGAATTGATCTTACCTTGGGATGAGGCTGAGCCATAAATGGTTGTTAAAGACCTTACGAAGGGTGTGGGCCATTAGGGCCCAAGCATGCCAACTAATATAGTGGGACATGAATTAATGGCCACAAGGACTGTGCTAGACCATAAATCCATGCACCACAAAGTCAAGCATAAAACCTAGTAGAGATACTATTTGGATATGATTGTTCGTCACCCTCAAAGTATCATCGGACAAATATAGGTATTCTGGTCTTAGAATGTCAGATGAGAATTCCAGATTTAAAATCTTAATGGTCTTTTCTAACCCATATTATGAGTCTGTAGCAGAATACACGACTTAGACTTGAGAGAGTCACGGTATCACCTTTCTGAAGGGAGTATTGGGAATACTAGTCATGTCATTCTCAGTGTAGCTGCAGTTTATGGGATAATTTTGTTTAGGAAGCTTAAGCTTCAGAATAGCTAACTATTTTTTGGAAAAATATTGTGTTGGTAGCATTTTTCAGCCCCACCTAAACCTGCAAATAGTAATCCAATTGCACCCAAGGTATAACAGTTGGTTAAAGTGGAAACAATTTAAGGTCAATATCTCAGTTATTTCCCACAAAAAATGTAGACAACAGGCCTTATCATTCAAGACCAACTGTGTATAGCAAATGGTTAGACTAGGGGCTTGACTCTTCTACACGCATAAATGTGAAAAGGGTAGGCTAGTCAGCAAGTGATGTGGTGGTAGCAACCATCTTGGACTTGAGTTGTAATGCCACATATTATTATCAAGAAATTGTTGTAGAAAAAATTGGATAAGGAGCATGAGTTGTAATGCACATGTTATTATCACGAAGTTGTAGAAAAATTTGGATAAGGAGTATGAGTTGTAATGCACATGTAATTATCAAGAAGTTGTAGAAAAAAATGGTTAAAGATTATAATGGTGTAGAGGGGGAACTGCACATCTGCTCCAACTGTACCACATTTTTCAATGCTTTTTTGGTGGATTTTCCCTTTGTGGTGGAGGCTGAGCTTTTAGTGGACACTGGAGATTGGGCTGCTTTGTTCTGTTTTTTATGAAGCAATTGGGTCTCCTTTGGACTATGCTACCTAAAACTTGGAGAAGACTGCATTGGAAGGGCTGGAGGAATTCTCTATAAAAGTTGTGACTTTGTTGTTGTTATTGAGATCTAGGCAATATCTATAACAGCTAGAGTTTACAAGTAAATATGACCTTAACATAATTTTCTTCCTCTTCCTCACGCCCATCTTCTTTTCTGCTTTCTCCAAAAAATGCTGAAGAGTTGTTTCTTTCCCCATTTGAAAATTCCCCTTAGTCTTATGCTAATCCATTTCTAGTCCACGATGTTATGAATCTTCTCTTCTTGTTTATGTATGTTGAAAGTCTAGGTTTTTTAGTTCTCATTAATTCTGTAATATTTTCTCAGGATTGTAGTGGAATATTTTCTAAGCTGTCAAAATCTCAAGCTTTGACAGTTCACTGGAATAAATTTGTATATGGGCATGATTCGTGATAGTATGCTTGACCAGGCTGATTGGCTGAACAATGTGCTTTCCTATACTTTGTGATCTGGATGAAACCATCCATGAATTTCCTACAGAATTCTTGTAATAGAAGCTTGTCTAACACTTCGAGAGGAGGAAATGGGTAGATGATGAGTTTTCAAAGCACTAGACACAATATTACAATCTTTGTGGAAGAAATAAGCATCTTTCCCTCTCAATAACTTCTATGTTTTTTCTGTGGTTCTATGTGATTACTCTTTCAACAAGAAATGCATTTTGTTCAAGAAGCTATTTGTTTTGTCTTTGATATCAGTGGCTACTAGAGGTGGACTGTTATGATGTTTTGATCAATTTTACTTTCCCTTAGGCATTTTGGGGTAGGTAATAGTGTATAGACTACATAAGAAACTAAATGAAATGTGTTGTATTGAGGGAATATTGTTCCTGGTAATGAATGGAATCATTGATTGGTTGTACTTGTCCCCAGTAGATCTTGCTCACTGCTTCAAAACTTGTGCATTTACTCAAACATTATAATGGTACATGGCCTTCATATTGATTTCTCTTTATATTTTACATAGTAACCATACTATCTCTCTGGATGGGGGCTGGAAAATGTAAATTTTGTACTCTTGATGTGTTGTTGCTTTTGTTTTATGTTCAATATTCTAGGAATTGGTCAGTGCATAGGGATGATGTGGTTTCTTGAGAGATATATTTTCTTTGTTGAATGAGTGGTGAACATGGTATTGATGCTCTGGGGTGTGAAATCTGCCACTCCCTTTTGGATGAGAACAATTGATGTGTTGGCAGATTGTAGTGCTTCATGCACAATAGGATTAACTCACAACAGGGAAAAACTTTGTGTTCCAGATGTAGAGTATCATATTGGATTTCCTCTATCCCAGTCATAGGGTTGAGTTGGAAGTATCTAGCTTCTCAACCAATGCCCTAGAAGTACAACTAGTGTCACATCAAAAGCGGGCAGAGTTAATTTTCTTTCCTTTTTCAGAATATCATAGTTTGTTATCCCCATTCATATTCCCTAGGCCTACCCTTATATTTTATGGTGAAAATTTCCTAAAATGACATAGAAGAATGAAAATATTCCCACATTTTCTGATATTATTTACGTAGTCATAAAAAATATCACCCTTCTATTGTTTCCCTGTATTATTCCTTGGTTTTTCTTATAAAAACTTTGGTAGGAGTGGTTTATGTGCTATTTAGGTGAGTGATTGCGAGTTAAATTTGGCTAAATTTGAAGTCTTTCTCATGCTGCATATTTTGGCCATTTGATCTCCCAGTGCCACTCCTGTTGTTATAATGTTGATTCCCTTGCATTGAACTTGTCAATGATTGAGTGATGGCCTACACCAATTCTTACTGCCATTGTACCAACTCTTGTTGTCCCTAAATAAATTCCTCAAGGTATGCATGATGCTTCCCCACGGTTGATCTTCTTGATCACCCGTTTCTACTTCTTCTTCCTCTGATTCAGAATAATAAAAAATCATTTTCTTTCTTCTTCCATCTATGTGACATATTCTCTATTTTCTAGGTTCATCAACTATTATATCCCATTAGGTAGATAGCTTACTTATTTCACAAATTATTACAATGTTCTATGTATGCTACTTATTACAATAGTGACATCATTTCAAGTATTTGCACATTGATGAAAAATAACCCTTCCGCAATGAGACACAATGAATACAACTATATTCTCAATTTCTTTAGGGATTTTTACAAACAGATAGCATGCAACCTTTTTGTAAGTAACAACCAATAGAAACTCGATAAAGAAAACATTGCTTAATAATATACCAATTTGCAGCTTGTTGATAAATAATTTTATTTATTTATGTAATAAACAAAGAGTACAATTATGGAACCTAATCTAGATTTATTATCTTCAGAATTGCTACTACATGACTCCAATAATAATGTTCCAACAATCTACTAGGTTGCACTAGTAGAGAGTACTTGTCCCTCTGAAAAGAATTCTTTTCTAATGTGTTGAGCCTTAGCCCACAAGCTATACTAGGAAAATCAGAGAAGCCACTAGGAAACATTGAGAATGAAAGTGAAGTGAAGTTTTCTAGTTCTAAAGAAATCTTGTGCTCGTATTTTGACCTTGCTAGAAGGTGGGGGTCTCGAAATAAACATATTTATTATTTAAGAGTGCATCGCAGCAGCCTCCACAGTTAACAGAGTTGATCTATCTCGCCTCCTTATGGTTACCAAAGATAGGGAATTTGAAGCATCTATAAAGTTAGAAACAATTGCTCTGAAAGGATGCACTGTCAGATTGAAGGAACATATGGGGAAAGCTGACATCCTAACATTGCCAAAAGATTTTTTTCGTATCTACTCCTTGAAGAACTAGACTCCAAGCATGCATGATGTCATTGCCAGATTCCTTTGGGAACTTAATAAACCTCCAAAATATTGATGATTCAAGAAAAGGTGCTAGTTTTGCTTCTTTTTTCATTCCATATTTCATAGATCACATGGAAAAGCACTTTGATGTACAAAAAGAATGAAACCCCTAGAGTCCCCATTGAACTTGAGCACATGTTTGGACTTGCTTACTGTACAGGTTGGGAGGAAAGAATCGTATGTAAATCCTGATCAGATTGTTAAGCTTATATGTCAATTATTTCAGGAGTGTGATCAGGCGTGTGACTTCTTTGGTAGTAACTAAAGCTATAAAGAAGACTGGTTTGTTGTCTCTCCTTATGCCTCTGTATCACCTCACTGTTTCCACACTCCAGTATGATGCAGTTAGAGATGTTTCATTTTCCTTTAGTACCTAACATAGTCCTATTGACCTACTTTTTTGGTCATCTGTTGGACATTAATAATTATTTTTTATCTTATTAATCTGGCCAAGGATACCCTCTCATTCAATGGATCTTTTCCTTCTTCTAAGGGCTTGTTAAGGATAATTATGATAGGTGATTCAAATATTTAAATTTTTGCATACCTTTATTATGTTGTATACTTCTTTATTTGACCCTTGCAAATATGCACTTAATAGCTTAAAATTGGTTTCACTTAATTTCTACATTCAAAGCGATGCATTGTATTTTCATAATATTTGACCCTTTGGAATTATTAACTAGTTTTTTCCAAGCATTTAATGGTCTGCTAATGGTGGTTGTGTACATTATCTCTAGCACAGTTAATTGACAGAAGACAAGGGTAAAGGTTTTTGGTGTGTCTTGCATGCAAAAAAAAAGGTATGCTGACCAATGTTCCTTGCTTGGGACTGGTTGATTGGGATACCTGTGGAGCCCAGATTAAATATCCAAGCTTGTTTCTTGAAATTGTTTGGTATTGGTGTGTGTAACTCAAATTCCAATTCTCCTCCCTTCATCTTTAGAGTTTCTTATTGTTGGGATTCATTATGTAGTGGTGATTCCCTGCTTGACATGGAGGTATATCGGTCATGCGATCATTTGAATTGGGTTTTTTTCCTTGGCTCTAACTCGCACATTTGATCTACAAGTCAATAAATATTTCAGCAGAGACTATAATTTATCCTATTTGAAGAAAAAGATCATCAATTTCTCAAGGTTGGAAATGGGTTTTGTCTTTACAGGTCAAGAACCCCTATAGCAATGTTCTTGTCATTGTCCACTTGATCACATTGGTGGTTGTTGTTACCCCTTCATGTTTACATGATTGGTAAATGCATATTTCAGGGGTAACTTGCAGGATGCTCAAGGACCACAAACACACTTATTTTTGGTTGAGAGTAGTCCTTCATGTGATGATATTCCTGGATGATCAGCATTGTGATTCTCCTTGACAATAATGTGGTTGTCTTGGTTGGAATGATGATTCTAGCCTTTGCAAGGTTAGATTATCGATGGAGGTTGCTTAAGTGGTGCATAATTTTCTTCATAAACCAACATCAAGGTCGTCAAATAATCACATCCTGGTCACTTTCACCTTGTGCTATAAGGGTATGCTGACCAATTTTCCTTGCATGGGACTGGTTGATTCATCACTTTCACCTTGTGCTACAAGGGTATGTTGACCAATATTCCTTGCCTAGGACTGGTTGATTGGGATACCTATGGAGCCCAGATTAAATATCCAAGTTTGTTTCTTGAAATTGTTTGGTATTGGTGTGTGTAACTCAAATTCCAAGTCTCCTCCCTTCATCTTTAAAGTTTCTTGTTGTTGGGATTCCTTATGCAGTGGTGATTGCCTGCTTAACATGGAGGTATAATAGTCATGCGATCATTTGAATTGGGTTTTTCTCCTTGGATCTAACTGGTACATATGATCTACCATTCAGTAGATATTTCAGCAGAGACTATAATTTATCCTATTTGAAGAAAAAGATCATCAATTTGTCAAGTTTGGAACTGGGTTTTGTCTTTGCAGGTCGAAAACCCCTACAGCCATGTTCTTGTCGTTTTCCACTTCATCACATTGGTGGTTGTTGTTACCCCTTCATGTTGACATGATTGGTAAATGCATATTTCAGGGGTAACTTGTAGGATGCTCAAGGACCACAAACACACTTATTTTTGGTTGAGAGTAGCCCTTCATGTGGTGATCTTCCTCAATGATCAGCATAGTGATTCTCCTTGATAATAATGTGGTTACCTTGGTTGGAATGATGATTCTAGCCTTCACAAGGTTAGATTATCAATGGAGGCTGCTTTAGTGGTGCATAATGTTCTTCATGAGCCAACATCAAGGTGGTCAAATAATAACATCCTGGTCACTTTCACCTTGTGCTACAGGGTTAGATAATTATTATCCTATGATGTGGTAATACACTTACCTCATTTCATTCATGTTCATGCCATTTTCCCATATTTTTACCTAGGCAATTTGTTTATTGCAAGCATATTATAACTTTTTCTTAGGTGAAATCACTTCACACATACATTTTGATTTCACCTCATCATTTTTCCTACGTGATTTGTGTACCTCATCGCATCTTAACCATTTCACCAAAGAAAATTTCACTTTCATACTTAGATACCACTTCATTCCATCTCTTGGAAGGTGCATGGCATGTTTTAGGCTTTTAGCTACAATTCCCTAAGTTTTATTTCTTATTAACACTTCAATTCTTATAGATTCAAAATTTCTAGCGTGAACACACCTAAGTAGTTTAGGATATTTAAGTCTTAAACCTTTGGTTGAGTGACTAATTATTTGTTGAAAATGTAAGTAGTTTCGTTCTTCATAATTGTTGTTGTACTCATTTCAGTATGTATACTATGTAACAAACAAGAAAAATTTATTTTATTAAAGCATGGGTTTCATGTTCTTTAATGATGGTCTTCTAGATAAAAGAATTTTCTTCATGCTTCTAGGGCTCGTTAGGTGCTGAATTCAGAGAGAAATATGGGCTTAGAGGTGCCGAGGGTCAATAACCTCTAGCACATCCATGGCTAAGGAAAAATCCACTGTGCGCTCCACAATTGCAGGGATAGGAGGGCGGGTAGGTGAACCTCGGCGTTCGCTTTTGCGACAACACATATGATGGAGGTGAGGCATGGAAGCGGCATAATTATGAGAATGCAACTGAGTGGGATTAATGGAGAGCGAAGGGTGAGCAAAGAGACTGAAGGCAGCGTGGGCCAAGTGGGCGGAGGGAGTCTGAAGGGCTGACAGAGGGGCGGAGTCACAGCAAGAAGAGATAGAGCTGAGAGCCAACCTGACATAGAAGCGGAGGGAGAAATGCTTAAGAGTGTTGTCACCATAAATGGCCAGGGCACTCTGCAACCAGAATGGACCGGAGAGAGTCCACGACGAAGGAAATGAATGCGAAATTGAGTGTCAGTTATGTCACCTTGCTTCGAAGCCAGCAAGAAGAATTTAATGGCACCCATGCCAGAGCCATGTGTTGCCTCGTGGCGAGGACAAATGCTTGGTGCAGGGGGGCCCGTGTGGCATGTCGCCTTCTCTCTACGAGGCTCCCACATTCGGGAATTTTATTCTCGAATTTTATTTTAGAAGATAATATAATATGGTGAGAGATTCGCCAAAAAATTATATATACATATTATATTATTGATAAAATCGCCTTCCTTTTTTCCTATGTATCATGGAGATTCACCCATTTATTATACATATAAATTTAAGGGGGTTCTTAAAATTTTCCCTGCTGAAGTTTCATGTCTTTTGAAGGGTGCTCCCAGGACTCCAGCTATTTTGAAAGAACCTTTCCCTTCTCAGGAAACACAAATGGTAGATTAGGATCAATCGTCTAGAAGCTCTTAGTTTTTCATGGCTGGAACGCAATCTATTTCTATTAACACGAGAATGAAATATTATCCCAATCTGTCCAAGGCTCAGATCACCCTTCCTCTTCTTCATCCCCTACCTCTGGTCCTCTCCAGATTGAGAGACCAAGTAGTGACTCCATCATCTGACCACCCCAAAAGGTGTTCTTCATAAATCGTCTTATAATCCAAATGCGAGAGCAGCACAACACTACAATATTGTAGAATATATGGCTCAAGCACCTTCGGCAATGTCAGTTTTGGAGGTCCTTCAGTCGTGCCCATCACAACATAAGGCACTACTCTCCCCTATTGGAGGGATTGATCTTGCAGATTCTAATCTGATTACTTTTGATCTTGAGAATTTCGTTCCTCGCCTCCCATCTCATGTAGCTTTTCTGATTTAAGTTACCATTATGGGAAAGAATATTCATCGCATTTTCATTGATGAAGGCGCTTCGACCTACATCATGTCTGTTGCATGTTGGAAATCCATCAACTCACCCCCATTGAGTCAGTCCTTGAATACCTTAAAATATTTCGATGGTAGAGCTTCTTGGTCCTACAATATTATCAAGGCATTTCCCATCCTCTTGGAGGGGAAAACAGTAATCATGGAAGTTGAAGTGGTAGACGCCAACTTGAACTATAATCTCCTTCTTGGACGTAGTTGGACAAACGCTATGGTTTGCGTGGTCTCCACCCTTTTTCGCGTCCTTCGTTTTCCTCATAAAGGGAAGATAGTGACTATCGATCAATTGGCTTTCTTCCCCTCTGATTCTTCATTAGGAAACATTTCGTATGTTGGAAACACTACTACTCCTTATGAAAACATCGGGTCGGTTATGTTCAAAGACTCGTCTCTTATGGGATTATTTCTACTTCCACCCCTAAATGTCACCTCCGTCAATACAATTTCGTCTGGTCACGATCCATGGATTGTTCCCAATCCTGACCAGCTCGAGAGCTTTCGTGACGTTATGCCTCTAAGCCTAGTTGAGAAAATGTATCAAAGTATTCTCACGGCTTATAAGGTTGCATCTGAAACCAACACTCATTTGGTTTCCTCTCTAGAAACTTATGCGCAGTATCCCTAGTTTAGTTATTGGTACTCTATTGATCCCTTGAATGAGACTTTCCCCACCGACGAGAGTATCATGGAGGTAATGTCTCTCGAAGAAACTCCGTGGGATGATGGACATCATCGTTCCTCGTTTATCCCAATCCCAGGTGACATCTTCGCATGTCTGGAATCCCATGCTTCACCAGTACCGAGTGACCCACTTCAGAGTCCAGCTTTGATTCATGAAGTGTTGTCCGGAGGGAACATGGGAAATATCACTCTCACCATTCCATTTTACATCTCTGTGATTGTCGAGAATGTCTTTTTTCGGGTTTCTTGTTCTCCCCGTGAGCTCAATATTTACATTGATTTCCTCAAAAAAGCATGACATGCCCACTCCCTTCGACCCTGTTATTACCATTTGGTTGTTTACCCTCGGGGGCATTATTTCCATGCTTTTTACCCGTTACTCGGCCAGGGGGCATGGGCACATCACTGCTGCTGTGAATCTTCTCACAATATTGGCCGAGGTAATTCTTACACGCATTGTCAATGGTATAAAAGTGGGTTTATTTCTGTTGATCATGACAGGATTTTGTCATTTGAGTTCATTCTTGAACTCTATCTGAAAAAATATTATGCTTAATCATAAGTGTGATACTTTGTACCTTAGTGTTTTAATCATTAGTGTGCTTTGAGTTAATTTTTGGTGTGATTGTTTTCCTTGCAAACATGTTTCCTCTACTCACCTTGTGTTCCACTTGGTTTGCAGATGTGTTTGAATAATTACGTTGGTTTTGTTGATGGTGCTTGTCGTAGAACACAGAACCTGTCTTCCGCAACATGGGCACTCTTTTCTCCTGATGGCGAGTTAATCAATTTACAAGGTATTTTTTTGGGTCAAAAAACTAAAAATATTGCTGAGTATAGTGCGGTTATAAAACTATTATTGGATGCCATTGATCTTGGGATTAGAGGTTTGTTTGTTAATTTAGACTCATAACTCATTGTGTTACAATTAAATGGGCATTATTTTGTGTGCAATCCTCAAATTTTGTGTATGTATTTGTGTGTTAGATTATTGGAAAGACGTTTTCATTTTATCACATATCAACATATTCCAAGACGTTTAAATACATTAATATATACATTATCAAACCATTTTTTAGATAGACATTTGCGCAATATGTAAAATCAAGACATCATCATGATACACAAGTAGTCGTAGAAACATACACATACACACATATATATATATCGGTCTATCAAGTGTGTTACATCCAAAATCTAAAAAAATATTTTTTTGTATTACAAAATTGGCCCTCTAAGCCTACATCAATACAAAAATGTAAAAATAGGGATGTTATCTACCCACATGATGCTCATGGTAGCACATGACCGCTTGAATCACTCACTAGAGTAATCGACACAGTTTGCCCGAAACTCCGACTGTATGTCTCTAAAGGTGTAGAGGAATCTCATCGAATGTAGCATATTCTAGAATGCCTCTCGTGAGGCCAACCAGGTTCCACTCAAGCTCAGCTAGTGTATCTACTCCCTCCTCATAAGGAGCATCCTCTGTTGGATGGGCTACCCTCCGCACAATCGGTGACATTCCTGGAGGGCTCTGAGGACTCATATCTATAAACACATCATAATTTTATGTTTCAGAATACATTAAAAAAAACATTCAAAAAGTAAAAATGTTAAAAAAACAATTTCTACTTGCATCGATCGATTGTGTGCCTGGTAGAATAGGAAGATCTAGATCTCCTCTGAAGTCGATGTCGACATATGCGTAGTCCTCAACTACGATAAGTTGAAGCCGAAGCCAACTGAAAAAGTTTGTGGGTAAATGCATTTGTTTTTCCCCACCCCGTCGGGGCATAATGTTGTACGATCTCATCAGTCTCGGATCCCTCGGGGTTGGATCATGGATCTCTAGCCACTAGTACTAGAACAGGGGTGTTATGTGGAGTTATTAATTACAGATCAATCAAATTCCCTAAATGTGGTGCTATGCATTTAGAACAACAGATCAAAGACTTTGCAGACACTTTCTCTAAGAGTAAATAGACGCACAAAAAGATAAAGGAACCTACTTGTGATCCAAGTGCTTCCTATTCTCCTTCTGTCGCTTTTGATGTAGCTTCCAATCCAACTTATATCGCCAAACTAGTTCTTGCAAGTATAAACACTAAAAAACAAAGAGATTGCAATATACAACTGCCTATTTATCTTGATCAATTAAATTGATTGAACATGAAACATATATATCAGTTAAGAATCCATCATATGAGAAATAGAAACATAAACAGATACATATATGGGAAAATGAAGATCAATCTTTATTAATGAGTAGAAGGGGGAGGTTACAACTAATGATCGATTTGATGTCACCAGCTCCAGCTTCATCCCAGCCTCATCACAATCAACATCTCACCAGCATCATATCACTCTTATTACTCTCTCAATTGAGAATCCAACAACATTTCTTTACCAAATTTCTTCCTCCCCTAGCACTAGGATCTGTGCTGAATTTATAGGGAAACTGAAGGTATTTTCTTAATCAATGACTTTATAATAATAGGCAAGACATTTTCCCAAGCTCAGAGGTGTTAGATGGACACATGGATTCAAATTTTGACACATGTGGACTCTTCTAGAAGGCTATAGCCATGTGGAGATTCTGAAACAATGAGAATTTCGCTCCCATTTTACCAACGCACTCTTGAATGTCGGGAAGTGCTTTGCAGAGCACCCTTGAATGGAGGGAGCTGCATATGAAAAGCAGTTAGTCCCTTGAGAGGCTGCATTGGTGAGCTCATAGGTGATATAACATATACTTCAAACCTTGGAAACCTTGCAATAGAAGTCATGAATGATTTGTTCTTGTCTTAGGGCATGTAGCAACTGAAATGATAGGGGATGATAGAACCTATTTCATTGTTCATGGGGATGATGTCCAATTTGATCAGGTCATTGGGAATGATGCCCAAATTAACCTATAACATCTCCCCCCCAAAGCATGAAGTCAGAATAATAACAATATTTTTTGAGTGAGATGCTTTACGATGTGATGGGTTGGAACTAAAGCGGAGTGGCAACCTGCATCAATCTTATAATACATTACATCATGATATATCCTCTTGATCACAAATTGTTAAGGGAAGGCATTCCCATGCTTAGCACATAAACTATCTAATAACATGTACATAGTGAAAAAAGTCATCTACATTGGAATGTTGCCCAATACAAACATGCCTACAGATATAGGCCCATGTTCAGATGACGATCTGTATGTAAGGTCACTGTACAGATGATGTGTACAACAATCCTGAAATCACAGCCCAGCTGGCTGAAACTAGATCTGGGGTCTTCTTATCTCGTTCACTTGATCGTTCGGGTATAAGTCTAGCCATGAAAATATATGATTTGTAGTCGAACATGGTAAGACATCTTTTGATTACTAGCCAATGATGTGGGTTGTTAAAAAACACGAGATAAACACCATTGATGTTAATGGTTCTCAAGGTACTGCAGTACATTTTGTAAGGCGTGAATAGATGATTTGATGTTGAATGCCAAACAAAATCTTTTGGTCAAAAGTCTAGAAGCGAGGATCTTGTCGATGTTGTAACAAGCCTCATGGTATTGGAAGATGATGTTTCTAAGTTAACTTCCTGGATGATGATTTGACGTCGACAGGAAGCCACTTTATCATGAAACGTGAGTTACTGATTTCGGAGACAACATGTGACTTGATATAGAAATGTTCAGGGATGACTGTCATGAGGATGAAGGTTTATGAGTATTGCAAAAGGATGAGTATTCATTGGATGACTTCTCTTGAACATAATGGCGACACTGAGATGATTTGGAAGTATTGACCCAAAACCGAAGTGAAGGTATGATGAACCATAGGTATGAATGAACTGTCAAGAAGATTACCCAATCCAAATAGTCACGATGATGGAGTGAGGTGTCATGTTCAAGAGAAACCTACTACTGTAAAAATTTTGTTCACTTTCCCAAATTTTCCCCGGTCATTTGTTGACCAGTACCTCTTTATTTTTTAACAAGCTTTAGGAGGATAACATATGCTTGATCTATAATTCAACTCTTCAGGCGAATAATATATCGCTATTTAATAATTTAACGAGTATAGAAATGAATGAAACTCGATTCTTTCCATCATCGACAAGCCTATCACTATTTTATGTTTTAACGAGTCTAACGACAGTGACAACACGGTCCTTTTTCATATTTAGAGAGTTTGAAAAAGAGGAAGAAAGAAAAATCCATAGGTACTTTTTCGTAAAGTTGTTGCTCATATCCAAAAAAGTGTAAAATAATATCTGAGAGAACCTCCTAGCCATGTTCGACTAAGACATTCCTTTTTCATAAATAATCTATCTCAGTCTGGAAAAGGGTTAAACTTTTACTAAGTAGATATCAATTCATTTACTTTTACGAGCTCGAAAAGACAAGTGCTCGGAAATCTTTTCACATTATCGGAGTCTAAAAAGAGCTAAAAGAAGACTCCAGGGGTTCCTTTTTTGTTGTTATCGAAGCACGAAAAAGAGATAAAAGTGCGCTTCAAGTCCTTTTTCATTTTTATCAAAGCTTTAAAAATAAGGATAAAAATATGCTTTCTGGTCAAATCATTCTTTGAAATAAATGTGCATGACTAATTTGCTCATCAGTTGCAAACCTGTTCAGAACAACATCAAATGGATTAAAAGTACTTGTTTCATGATAAAAATTGAATAAAACCATAGTCACAGCAATAAATATTATTCGCAAATAATCAAAGGACTAATTAAAAGAGTTTTACTATTCATTTTTACCATTTGAAAGTTACCATTTGCATTTTGGAGCTCTGAACTATTTTTTGCCCACGAACTTCAGCCGTTGATTGCGATTGATTCTATGGACATTTTTCATCGTCGTTTGATCTAGGTTGGTTCCATAAACCCCCTCTTTCTTTCATTAGTCATTTAATTGCAAAATTTTAGGGTTTTGGGCCCCTTAGGGTAAATTCTTTTTCTAAAGAGGGAAATGTACCCTTGGGCATCGAAACATGCGTTGTAATGCACTCAAAATGAAGCCTAGGTGCATATGCAATGCAGTGTCTATTGACTAAGACTGCATTGGGCGCAATTCACATTTTTTATTCTTGCATTATACCCAAATTGTACCTAATTTTTTGCATGAAAAGTATTCTAATGAGCCTTATGGTTATGTTTCAGGGATTCGTCAGACTAGAATGACAATTACATGGAGAGAAAGAGAGCATGAAGAACAAAACATGATTTCCCTTAATTATCTGGGTACTGTAAGAGCCCTAAGAGATTGTGGGTTATTAAAGTACTTTCATTTATCAAGTATGAGGAAAAAAATGGAAATTTTGGAGTTCCTTGTTCGTGCATGGGATCTAGCAATTGAGGCATTTCACATTAGGAAAAAATTGGTTCCTATTACAGTGGACGACATATATTTTCTGATAGGATTTTCAAGGAGAGGCTTACCCATTTCTCTCTTAGGGTTTGCTCTCAGAGGAGAGACGGTGAGAGACCATATTTTTCAGTATTGCTACCCAGGGGAAGAGCCTAACAAGGATGGGAAAATAAACATTCGTGATGTTCATTATTTTCCTTTGAGAGCCATCCTATTCACGGTCGCAAAGCTTTATAGTACCGTCACACTACATGTAGCGAATAGGTCTTATATGCAGTATCTGCTAGAGTGCATGGAACCAACAATTTTCAACTGGGTTTAAGTTTTACTCTCTCAAATGAAAGAAAACTGAGCAAATCGAAGGGAGGAAGGAAAAAAAACTTCAGTTATGGTTTGATCCTCATTTATTTTGCCTTAGAGCAGATTCCACTGATGCAGCCTCAGCATGTGATGTTGGGTGTCTCTAACCCTAGATATCTGAGGGTGTAGAGATGGGTAGAATTAATGGCTAGACATGCAGGCCAATCTTCCATCGTGTTCTCGACTGCATTCTTCGCTTGGTTCAGGTGTCATATTATCGCCATCGATGAGTTTGCATATGCAGTCGTCGATTTTCAAGGAGATCTAAACTTAGCTTTACCAGAAGGCTCTCAGTGGGGTGCAATTGGTAAGAATGTTTTGAAAATGATTTTGATTTTTATAAGGTTTATACATGTTTTTGTACTTTGATATTTTCCCAAGACTAAACTAAAGTTTTAATGTAATGCAGATTTGGTTCGAGTTTAATCAGTGGAGGAACCAGAGCATGGAGCGGATGAGCCAGCAGAGAGGGTTGTTAAGAGAGCAGCTCTTCAATATTTAGACATGGCTGAGACTCTTGCTAAGCTTCAGTAGCACATATAGGGGTTGACCTTTTGGATTCCATATTGCCGGATCTAAGAGTTACCTATGCGACTACAGTGCCACACTATTGGCATTCCTAACCGCTGGATGTGGTTACTTTGTAGGATAGCTAGATAGATAGCATGTAACCATGAGCATCACTAGTTTACTTTTGACATGTTGCATACATTTTGAGGTTAGATGACCAATGTGTCTTGGGCACAATTTTCTGTAGAAAACCTATAACTATTTATCTATTTTATTTCAGTGTTTTCCTATGTTTATTGCGCAATCCTATTCAATTATGTGAATGTATCTTTACATGTGTTAGAAATTTCTATTTATAACATAATTCGCTAAAGAATCAGTCAATGTGTTCAATTTTCTGGAAATGTGTTGATATTGAATAAAATCAAAATGTCTTTCCCAAAGTCGAACTCTTAGGAACATACGATGCAGTGTTGAATTTCTAATAGTATAAACACTAGTAAGGTGTAATATCACAAGTTGTGATTCTAACCCTATGATGATGCAGTTAATACCAAATGAAATGGCATCAAAGAGAAGTTCGATCAACGTGCTATACTCAGCAATATTGTTTGTCGATCTACCGATACAAATCCCTTGAAAATTCACTAACTCGTCTTTCAGAGTGAAAATGGCCCACGATGTAGAGGATAGGTTTTGTGTACTATGACTAGCACCATCAACATACCCAACAAATGGTTCCAAAGATTTATACATTTACGCTAAAATTTAAATTGGATTACTAACGTCAAGAAAAATCTAAAAAAAAAACTAAGATAGTGAATGCAAATCAACAACATATATATACAATATAATACAAAAATTACTACGCCCATGATTAAGCATAGTAATGTTTCAGATACAACCCATTTTGGGGTTGTGCCAATGGAATCCCAACGTAATCTACCAACTCGTAGGCACCCTTAGCAAGGTCTCTTTTGAAAATATAGGGGCCATGCCATAATGGATCAAATTTCCCTATACCTATTACATCAACTTCCTGATCATGAAGAAGGACCAAGTCGCCCTCTAAGAAAATGTGAGGCTGGACATGCTTGGCGTATTGCGCCTTTATATGTCTCTTATGCGCTTCGTTGGCCAATTGGGCTTCACGACGCATTTCATCAAGATGGATGAGGTTAAAAAGATGCGCTTCTTCATCTGAGGTGTCAGGTAACAAGTTGATTGCAATTTTTAACGATGGTATTTCACATTGGATTGGTAAGATAGCTTCCATACCATACACCAGTTGAAAGGGGGTAAATCCGGTTGTGTTTCTCACCAAGGTTCGGTACGCCCACAAGGCCGAGTACAGGATCAAATGCTAGTTTTTTTAATGAATTCCTATCATTCGTTGAATCACTCGTTTAAGAATCTTGTTAATAGACTCAACTTTTCCATTTGATTGTGGATAATGAGTAGAACTATCATGTGACAGTCCTAACTTGGCAGTCAACTCAGTCATCATGTGATTATGAAAATTCTTGCCATGATCTGTGACTATAGCCTATGGGACCCCAAACCGTGCAATAACATTATTAAAGAAAAACAATGTAGTTGTTTTTCCTACAATGTTGAATGTAGGCATCGCTTTGGCCCACTTGGTAAAGTATTCTACTGCGAAAATAATATAACCATGCCCCCTAGACGAATGAGGGTTACAGGTCATAATGTCAATGCCCCATTTCGAAAATTGTCCCACAGAGACAATAGGATGTCGCATTGGCGTTGGCAGTTTGCGGATTTTACAATCAAATATCTGGCACACATGAAAACTTCAGACTGCGAGGGTGCATTCGTGAAATATGGTAGGCCAAAAGTAACCAATGTGGAGTATCTTCTACGCGATAGCATATCCAGACAAGTGTCCCCCACATGTCCCAGCATGACAATCATTTAAAACCTTTTCGGCCTCCTCATGATTGAGGCACCTTCTTAAAATTATATCGACACCACGATGATAAAGTGTATCACCGATGATCATATAGTATTTATCTTGGTATCAAATACATTGTTGGTCTGAGCGAGAGGTATTAGGCTGAAAATTCTGGGTCTAGAGATAAATGATAAAATGCCCATACCAAGGATCAGATGATCCGATCAGAAACAGAAATTCGTTAGGAATTGATTATGTCGACGTAGTAGCAGTACTATCAGAGGGAAGGTCACAAAGAAGCTCAACCGAAACTAAAGACTTGTTTGACTTGGATTTAATGAATTCCAAATCAAATTCCTGCAGAATGAAAATCCATTTTGAATACTTTCCCCCTAGAAATTGACGTGATAAAATATAAGTCATAGGGTTGCAATCCGAAATGATAATGGTCTTCCGAAAAGGCGAAATCTTTGGACAGCTTGAACAGCCGCCAAGGCAAGCTTTTCTATGTACGAATACTTCACTTCCATATCATTGAGATTACGACTCAAATAATAGATCGGATGTTCTATCTCATTTCCTACTTGGACCAATACCATAGCAATGGTCGTATCAGTCGCGGCAATATATAATAAATAATCACTCTGATAATTGGGGGGATACATTAATGATGCTCGGACAAGAGTATCCTTGACAACATCAAAAGAAGCTTGCGCAACTTGGTCCCAATGGAAGGAAATCCCATTTTTCAAGAGACGAGTAAATCCTTAAGCCATTTCGGTGTAGTTGGGTATGAACCTCCTTAGGAAGTTAGCCTTTCCTTGAAGTTTCTGTAATTGAAGCAAATTTGATGGCACAGGAAAATCAAGAATGGCCTGGACCTTCAATGGGTCTATTCGAATTCCTTCTTTTGAGAAAACGAATCCTAGAAAATGACCAGAACCAACACAAAACACACATTCATGTGGATTGAGACGTATTTTGTAGTTTTGGCAGCGTAAAAAGATAGCTCTCAAATGCATCGAGTGATCAGTCTGATTTCGTGAATGTGTGGGTAAATTGTCTAGGTAGGGTTGAACAATGTTCTTGATGTCATTGAAAGCATAATCCATTGCTCTCTGAAAATTTGGCGCAACGTTCTTTAAACCAAACAGGAGTTTCCTATAATCGAATGTGCCCCAGGGACAGATGAATGTTGTCTTATATTGGTCCTCTGGGTGGATATTGATTTGATTGTAGCCAGAAAATCCATCCATGAACGAAAAGATTTTGCATCCAGCACAATCATCAATAATCTGGTCGATAAAGGGAGTAGGATATTTGTATTTTGAACAAGCAAGATTGACATCCTGATAATTGACGCACACTCTGATGGTTCCTTGTTTTTTCATAACAGGAACGATGTTGGAAACCCACTCAGTTAGCGAAACATGGTAAATGAAACCAGCACGCAAAAGTTTTTCAACTTCTGTTTTAATGGAAGTAGCCTTCTTCGGATGAACGGGATGAAGGCGTTGACGTACCGGCTTGACATCAGGGTACATATTAATAGTGTGCTCAACAGTACTAGTATCTATGCCTAGCATTTCCTCATAAGACTAAGAAAATACATCACAAAATTCACGAAAGAGAGAGCGATATGATGGAGAACAAGACACGCCGACATGAATGTTTTCTACAATGCCGGGTTTGGTCGAAATATCGATAGAAATGGTTTCTTTGATATTTGAAAAATTTCGCTCGGAATCGATTGTATTAATAGGAAAATAATTCGAAAAGAAATTTTTGATCGATGGGTGATATAGTTCACTAAGATTATCTTCTTCATAATCACGAATATGGGAACGATGATGATAATATTCCCATGGTTCTCCTTATGACATCATGGTTTCCAGAATATTCTCATCTATCAAGAAAGTTGAGGAAAAAGGATTAGATGGAGTACCATAATCTAATGAACGGTCTACCCAAATGACCGACGACGATGATTTCGGATTCATCGCCCAAGACAAATAGTTTGATTGCTATGCCAGCTCAATAGGGTTGGGCGACAGAAACTCATCCAACGTAACAACTTCAGAATCACCCTTACTCTTCCTTAAGCTAGATGGAGTGGAAGAGATCATGTAGCAGGTCTATATACTTGCAATTTATGCCGACGTCGCAGGCGGCAGTAATGCAAAGGTTCCCATGAGAGTGGAATCCTTTAAGAGTCCTACATAAATATTCTGAAGTGCGAGTTGGGGTGTGTGAACTAACGAAACACATCCAATTACCTGGGAACTGGAGGCAAAGAAGGATAGTTGATTGATGAATGTGATAACACCTTTATGTGAAAAGGCGATCATTCTAAAATATGTAGAAATGATCGCAGTCATAGCATATACCTGTTTGTGCTCAACCTATTGTTCCTAAATTGAGTTCATTAATTTCCAACCAGGGCTAGTAAATTGCTGAAGTGTGGTGCACTATATGTGCCTAGGTATTTGTTTCTCACTACGTTGTGTTTAGTGTTTTATTATGTTTTTGGTTTTATGGTTTTATGTTCAAAAGAAAAAAAGAGCTAAATGTGGGAAAAGAGAAGTGGATGGTTATACTAAAACAGAACAAAGCCTAAACTATAGATGAAAAACAACAAATGTAAAGCTTGATAATGACTTCATTGCAAGAAAATAAATCACAACATGAGCTTGAACTTATCCAATTCATTCATTAAAGGTGTGTTGGAAGAGCTTGAGAAATGGACAAGTTAAGTGTAAACGAAATTCTCCTAAATAAAAAATCAACTCACAATATTACAAAATGATTATTTGTAACACAGTAAGGTTTCTATTCTAGATTAACCTATGATGTTGAAGTTACCATATTCTGCAACTTGATTTATCACTTCTAGGCCTTATTCATAAATTTTGAGATTTTCTAAAATAATGCTTGGGAAAAAGGCTATAGGTGAATTTGTAAAAGACTTGTAGAATGATCAAAGCCTTAAACTGATATTACTAACCCCTGTTCATGTGATGATGTATCAATATAAATTTAGAACAAAAGTAAGTTGTAAATAATGAAGGCCGAGAGACTAATTTTGACAACTAGCACTACTTAAAATACAATGGATCACACTAAGCTAGAACGTGATCTATCAATCTTAAAAGACAGTGACTACAACTAAACTAAAATGCCATTAATATTTTCTTGAAACAAAATGAATTGAACTGAACTAGAGTGCCTCTAATCTACTTGAAGTACAGTGAACAGAGTTAAACTAAAATGCCATTATCAAACTGGAAATGTAGTGACAGAGCTTAACTAAATGCAATCAACCTCCGGAGTGCTATAACTAAATTAACATGCAACTAGTCTATGGAATTCTACAGCCCATCTTGTTCAATAGGAATGATATTGGAAGAGATTGTAAAACAAGTCTGGTTGTATTATTCAATGCAATTGAACATAAACATAAGATTGAAAGCAAATACAACTAGAATCTAAGGCACCACAGCTGTTTCTTATTCATTGTTAATGTTGTTTTGGAAGAGTTTGTAAGAGTAAGATCGACTGTGACACTTAGTGTAAACAAGCATAAATCATAAAATTCGAAAGGAAATGCAACTAAAACCTATAATACCACAGCTATGCCTTATTCATCGTGATGATATTTTGGAAGAGTTTATAAGAGTAAGTCTAGTTGTGATAATTAATGTAAACAAGTATGAACATAAACTTCAGAAACTTGCCTAAGCTAGAAATGAAAATGAAACTACTTATCTAAACCGTATAAACAAGGCTGCTCAGGTAGCAGGGGCCCTCTACCACTGGAGTAGCACGAAATCTACTTCAAGATTGACTCAATGCTTTCAAGGAAGTTATGCTTCTTTCATTAAAGAGAAATTACTTCAAAAACAGAGTGTTTTCGGACTTCTGAAATCTAGCAATCAACCACAAAATCTAACCTTGTCCCTCGGTTTCCCGAGCCATATTTGTAACAAAATTACATAACTATCTTGAGATGACCTAGGGATAATTGTCTTTCCAAATAAAAACCAAACTAGGACTCTGATGGTGGTCACGTAATATAATTAAGGACATCTGGACTGTCCTTGTCCTATTAGAAGTCTCTCTCCTAGTTTGAGTTCCCACGTACATAACCGCCTACAGAATTCCGTTCAAACTTTGTGGAGAGCAACAAATGATGAGGGAATGATGTGGAATACGACCATATGTGTTTTCCTCTGAGATGACACCTGGAACCTGCGTAGACATGAAGACAGCGGCAGAATCGGCAACTAGCTACAGAATGTCTGCATTCTGTAGCTAGATCTAGTTCAAAAAGTACTACAATGATTAAATCATAAAAACATAGCAAGTTAGTCATGATATATATTCTTAAAGAAATTTTAACCAATTCTACTGATCATTTGAGCCTGTGATTAATAATGGACAAAGGAAATGGAGTGGAATGTGGTGGAAGAAAGAACATCTTTGGAGCTCAACAATACCCATGGCCTTCCAAGTAAAATATTGTAGTAAAGGGGTCTGTCAACGACCTCAACTTCAACATTCATTGTCTTTCCCCCTATTTCAACATGCGGGTTAATGATAATACTGCAAGGCTTATATGTACGTCCGTCGAAAGCTTTCAACGTCTTTGGCGATTGAGATAGGCGTGGCGAGCCAAGTGACTTCCAATAGTTTAGAGACATAATGCAAGTATATGCTTCCTCATCAATAATATTACGATGAACAAGGTGATTGAGAACATTTACTTGGATGGAGAATGCCAATTCTATTGGTAATTACGACACATAGCCCATATGATTAAAGACTACGAGATTAGAATCATTTGGATCAATTCCACCAATTGCCGATAAGAAAGCTTGTTTATGGGAGGGACAATTTTGTAGCACCTCAAGTGTTGACATAGCTGAAGGAGATTGAGCCAAATCTTCAACTATATTATAATTTTTAGCAGCTCTGGCTCGAGGATTAAATGTCGATTTATGAACGACTCCCTTTGGTGGATTGATTCTCAATTCAGGAATAGCAAGTGCTGGTATTGATTCCGTGGATGGATTCGTGGTCGAGGTAGTAGTTTGATCAGTATCCTGACTACTGTAATCTTTATTACACGTTGACACCAAAACATCTGTCGATGGCTTCGTGATAGATAGCATAAGCACTTGGGAACTAGAAGATGGATCTGTAGCAACCAAATTTGTGTCTAGATTCGGAAACGGATCTATCAACACAGCTAATGCATGTGAGGTCTTAACTATTTTTTAGACTTTAGTGCGGTGAGGAAAATCTCAAACAAAGTGTCCCTCATTAAAGATTATGCAAGGGTAACGAGGTTTCCGATTTCCAAATGATTGATTAGATGATCTTTCTTGCGAGGTAGAAGTTTTCTTTTTATTTGATTTCCCTTTTTTCTTACTTCCAGGTTGCTTGTCACTTTTTCCCTTGTCAGATGACACGGCATTGATTTCGGAAGAAGGCGCGGGATCAGATGCAGTAGTGTGATGTGTGCTTGCAATACTAATCATACCATCTTTGGCATGAGATTCCTTTGATGGAGGAGGAACAGTAAAATTAGATCTCGGCGCGTTGGGAATTTTCTGGTAGAGCATGCCAAACTAAGTATAAATCAAGTCTAAATATTGGGCACAAGAAATGACCTGCTATTTATTGACGATGCCACCCTTAGCCACCTCCTCGGTTATAGATGGTAATAGGGACTTAATGAACCACTCAGCAAGGAGCTGATTAGGAACAAATGTATTAACCATTCTATGATGACGACGCCACTCATGAATATGCTCAGAAATTTTAGTAGCATTAGTCTGTTTAAAATTAGTTAAGAGTTCTGTTCCAGTTTCATATCATATGGGTAACTAGAAGTGGGTCAAAAATATAGTAGCTAGGGCAGTGAAATTATCAAAAGAAGCTCTTGGTAACTCAATGTACCATTTTTCATTTGGACCAGTGAGCGTACGCTAGAAAAGACGTAGTTGAACAGATTCATCATTCAGAGAGTTAGATGAAAACCACAAATGATAAGTCATAACATGAGTCGATGGGTCTTCCCCAGGGTTTCCATTGAACTTAGGAATATCTGAGAGTAATTTATGAGGTATCAATGACCACCATGGAGCATAGTTGATTGGATCATTGGTGAGCCGGTTTAAATCCCGTAACTCTAAAGTTGCAACAAAGGGAAACTGTCGATTAAGGTCAGGTTGAGCAGAGCCAGGGTATGATGGAATTTCTTGGGCAACAGGATTTTGAGCACCAGCATAAGGAATTTGTTGTTGGTAACCCAGATAGGGGTTGTTTTGATAGGAAAATGCTTGAGGATTATGTTGAAAAAAACCTGGGTACGATACTTGTTGAAATGAAGGTTGTGGCATTTGCGCCTATGGCTGCCAAGGGGTGTATCCACCAATATTATAACCCAAATTAGGATAACTTGGATTCGGTTGAGGATAGGTATAACCTGGTTGTGGCTGGGACATCCCATAATATGGTAATCCATCTTGTGAATAAATGGTTTCGGATATAGGTAGTTGTTGTAAACCAGCTGAAGGAGTTAGAGTTTGAGGGCCCAATACTTGATAGTATTGAGTTGAAGGACCCACTTGAGACGGTTGAGGTACAACATTTTGAGTCTGTAATAGGGGTAAATATGTATTAACAAGTGGATTTGATGTGGGAGCAACATACGAGTGTATAACCGTTTGTGGTTGGATAGGCAGAGTGAGCTGCCATTGACAAACATTCATTTCGACATTAGGATGACCAAATAACGACAGAGTACTGTCAAAGTGGGTGACCATAGGTTGCACCCTAGCATGATGATTATAATAAGACAGAAAATATTGTTCTCCAAATGCAGGGATTCCAGTTGATATTGTACTGGATGGAATATACCCAATGGACCAGCTTGATATTTCCTTGATGATGTATATAAAGGATCAAGTCGTTCAGTACTCACTATAGGTTTACTAGTTATAATACCATACGATGACAGGTGAAGTCCATGGATTTGAAGATGCACCAGAGAAAATTCCAGATAAATATTTATAACCTGATGGGACCATAAGGCCACCATGTAAATATGACTCTGGTGAAGTTGTGAACATCGACGGGGTAGCGAGAGCAGGTGCTATCGCAATTGGAATAGATGGTCCATCCGAAGATATTGGTTCAGGCATGGTTACTCGACCAAATGTATACCCTATTGGATCGACGAGAAATTGAATAGGCGCGGGATCAACAAAAGAAGAGGCAAGTGATTGAGGAAAATACTCGTATAGGTAAAGCTCCACCCCAAAATGAGTTGGAGTTAAAGGTGTTTTGTCTTGTGGTATTTCTTCAATCAAAATTAAACCAGGTGGAAGGATTTTGTCGTCAAGCCCAAAGTATATTTCAGGAGGTTGACTGCGCGATATGGGAGACTCAATGGCTACAATAGATTGTAGGGCGACCGATACAGGAACAACTTTCGGTCATTCGTCTTCGGGATGCATATGTTATGGCAAAAAAGAGATAGGATCTGGATCGACTTCCAGTTGAACAACATCGGGTTTGGGAGGTATGGTCTCACTGATTAGATGGATCGTGACCATGGGTAGCTATGAGGACTCCATCTCGACAACAGTAGATGAACCAGGATTTGCAAAAACAACTTGTGCCAACTTTGGTATATGTGAAGATGATGCTTCACCAAAGGTACAGATGGTACTGGTTTCGGTGGAGCGATGTCGCCTTCACCGGCCATAAGTAACTTCTGGTGGTAAAGGTGGTTTCAATGCAAGTCTACGCAAATGACGGGGAAAGGTATTTTCTTCTTCCATGATGACTGATTTATTTTATGACCAAAAAAAAATATAAAAAATAAAAGGGTGATGTTAGGAAAAATGTTTACCAAGAAACTGTGAATTGCAGAATACCTCCTAGTGAACCAAGAAGTACGGGCAAGCAATCTCCCTAAATGTTGTGTTCGGTGTATCACAATTTACAAGGCGGCCGACTCAGTTCACTATGGATGGAGAGCAACCTAAAGTTGTCCTCCCAAATATACATGAAGGTACATGGAGGCTCATGTCCGTATTAGCACTGTCTAATGCGAAACTGCATAGTGAGAGCATCCCTTTATACTTTTCGTGCTATAACACCGCCCGATATACCCGAAAGGTATGTGGATGAGCTACAACATACTTACGTATGTGGAGTGAGGTATCACACTCGGAATTTATCGCAGACAATTAAATAAATATACTATGTTTTACGATGTCCGAACACATCTCTAGCCTAGACTTTCTAAATGTTATCGTTATGGTTCCAATGCTTTTTTAGGTAAATTGATGTAAATTTTAAGTTGATCTTGTTTATCAATTTTTCTTTCAAGGTTTACCGCGATGATGTGATAGAAATTCCTAAAATTCAAACTAAAATGATAAACAAACTTTTTAATTTTATCTTTTTCAATGAAAATCCCAGCTACTAAAGGGAAAGAGAAATCAGTTTTGAGAGCAAACAACAAAGAGCACAAACTAATATGTAGCTTTCCTAACTTCTTCCTATGCAAAACACACAATTCACTACATACAAATTCAGGTTTTTCTTTTCAGTCCCCTTAATGTGAATGCAAAAAGGAAACTGTATGCACCAAATCAACAAAAACAAATGCTTTCTTCTTTGAGAAACGATGAATTTAACAACAATTTATCTTCTAGGAAAAACGAAAATGGAACTACAATTTTTCCTATAGGAAACGAATAATTTAACGAAAATTTCCTTTACGAAAAAAAATGGATCTAATGCAGAAATAAAATAATTTGAATTTTATTTGTCAATGATAAAGAAAAACACTTAAAGAGACATTGAACAAACTTACTTTTCAAAGGAGGAAGAATCAGGAAAATTCATTGGTCTCTATGAGGTATCAGACAATTGGAAACAAAAAAAAGAAAAGGTTGAGTATGATGGAAATGAAAAATTAAAAGTGAATTTGGTTGGCTAAGGGGGCAACACAGTCTCTAAAGGGAGACAATTCATTGCAAAGCACCCCTGAGTGGGAGACAACGCTATGCAAAGCACTATGTCTTGACCAATAGTGCGTTGGGTGCAGCAGAGATTCAAAATTCAAGATACAGAACATACTTCTAATGCAATTATTTGATTCAAAAGTCTAATAATTAACAGTAGATGCTACTGGGTAGATAAGCAGAGGCAAACACACCAGGAATGATAAGGAAAACTCCCCAGTGGAGCCGCCAATTTGTTATGCGGAATTATGAATTACGGATAAATCAAATTCCCTGAATGTGGTGCTATGCATTTAGAATAACAGATCAAAGACTTTCCAGACACTTTATCTAAGAGTAAATAGACACACAAAAAGATAAAGGAACCCACTTGTGATCCAAGAGCTGCCTATTCTCCTTATGTCACTTTTGTTGTAGCTTCCAATCCAACTTAGATCTCCAGAATAGTTCCTGCAAGTATAAACACTAAACATCAAAGAGATTGAAATATACAAATGCCTATTTATCTTAATCAGTTAAATCAATTGAACATGAAATATATATATCAGTTAAGAATCCATCATATGAGAAATAGAAACATAAACAGATACATATATGGGAAAATGATCAGCAATCTTTATTAATGAGTAGAAGGGGGAGGTTACAACCAATGATCGATGTGATGTCACCATCTCTAGCTTCATCCTAGCCTCATCACAATCAACGTCTCACCAACAACATATCACTCCTATCACTCTCTCAATTGAGAATCCAACAACATTTCTTTACCAAATTTCCTCCTCCCCTAGCACTAGGCGGTGTGCTCAATTTATAGGGCAACTGAAGGTAGTCTCTCAATCAATGACTTTATAATAATATGCAATACATGTTCCCAAGCTCAAAGGTGTTATATGGACACATGGATTTGAATTTTGACACATATGGACTCTTCTAGAAGGCACTAGCCATGTGGAGATTCTGGAATAATGAGAATTTCGCTCCCATTTGACCAATGCACTCTTGAATGTCGGGAAGTGCTTTGCAGAGCACCCTTGAATGGAGGGAGCTGCATATGCAAATAAGTTAGTCCCTTGAGAGGCTGCGTTGGTGAGCTCATAAGTGATATAACATATACTTCAGACCTTGGAAACCTTGTAATAGAAGTCATGAATGGTTTTTTCTTGTCTTAGGGCATGTATAAATTGAAATGATAGGGGATGATAGACCCTATTTCATTGGTCTTGGGGATGATGTCCAGTTTGACCAGGTCATTGGGAATGATACGAAAATTGACCTATAACAAGGGATACTCTCTCTAGAAAGAAGGTCACCAGGATTGACCTGTACCCGAACTGCTTAAGGTGCCATGTCTTGAACTTGGTTAGTTGGCTCTTCATGTTAGCCAGTAACTCCTCACACCAGTTGAACAACATTGGGGCCAAGTAGTCCACCGCGTATTGGAACTGAGACTTCATTGCCTCATGCAACGCCTGGGCTCCTGCCACTCTCGTGATGCAATTTAGAATCATGTGCAGGGGAAGCACTTTGACGGAAGAAATGTCTACCTTCCCACTCTCTGTTTTCCGAGCCCCAGGATAGTATCTCTAGATGAGCATGATAGTACACTCACCTCCTTGCGCTAGCTCCAGAGAGTTGGATCCTCTCCCATCTCTTGGACAATCCAATGATGAAATAGATGTCCATCACCTATAACTCTAACTCTTGGTCCCCAATGACAAAAAATTGTCGGTCCACGTCCCATATACTGATCAAATATTGGAGTAGCTCTAGTTGGGCTCTTAACCTGAATGTTTGAAAGAATTTCAACAATATGAAATTGCGCAAAGAATTGACGCAATTTTGATCCTAGAAAGATTGGTGGTATTCCACCTCATGCCCTCGTTCTTTCCATTCAACCAACATCTTTGACGAAAGCACCTACAAAACATGCTCAAATTGGATTTTTAGGAGTGTTCATTGGAGTAATTTTGGAAATTAACGGTGGAGTTTGGTGAATTTCCTGTTTTAAAATCATTCCTGTGGCCAACACAACTGTCTGAATTAATTCTACGTTGGTGGCATGTTTCCCTAACGGGCTAAACGCGACCAGCATGACCCCGATAGCTCGAAATTGCACTCGTTGTGGGGGATTCTAAAACTTGAAATTCTTCCCCCTAATCTCCCTATTTATGTAATCAAATGACAAATGAATGGAATCAAAATGAAAATGAGGTTTAGAGTTCTTACTAACACTGACGTATTGACAAATGGTGCCTTGGATCAGCTGCACCGTTGATTTGAAATTCGGAGGGAAAATGGAAAAAGTGCTATTCTCGAAATAGAAAGGTGAAAATGATTTTTTTTTGGGTCTATTTATAGATTTTTGAAAAAAAATTGCCAATATTTTATTATTTTTCCTTTATATCCATGATGTTTGTTGTTTATGTGCAGTACAGGACTTCTACACTGTTGATGATTATTTCCGATGCAAAAGAGTTGAATTTTAACTCTTTTTCGGGCTCATTAAACGTTTACGAAAAAGGAACCCCCGTGGAGTCAACTTTCAGCTCTTTTATTACTCTCGAAAAATGAAAATATTGCCAAGTACATGTCATTTTGAACTCGTTAAAGTGAATGAATTGACGTGATATCAGTATACGTTTACCCCTTTTTTGGATTTAGATTTACTATTTACGAAAAAGGAATACCTTGATCGAACATGGTCAAGAGGTTCTCTCGGATATTGTTTTCTACCTTTTCGGATTTGAGAGACGAATTATGAAAAGGGAGATGATGGAGTTTCCTTTTTGTTTCTTTTCAAACTCCTTAAACATGAAACATTTACCAATTTTCCCTTTCATTGGACTCGTTAAAAGGTTAAACAACGAAATACTTATCATCATGACGAGACCGAGTTCCTCCTTCCTAGGGCTCGTTAAACTTAGTAGGATGGATTCATTCAAAGAATGAACTTACATGCTCATCATATGCTATCCTCTTCACGCTGGCTATAAAAAATAAAGAGGTACTCATTATAAATAACAGGGGAAAATTAAAATTAAACATCATATGTGTATTTTGGGCAGCTTGCCACTCTTGAATGTGACACTCATTTGCAGTTCGTGTCAGGTTGGGGATATCCTACATTTGTCACTTTGCCTCCACGGTTTTGATAATTTTTTTTGCCTCTAATTTGATTACTAATTTTGTCAACATGACCTGTAATCCTATTTGATTCAAATTCTGCCACACTCTGGAGTCATGTCGCCAATATATTCAAGAGAATTTTTTTTGTCAAACGGCCTCTGCTTATTTTACCTCCTCTATTACGATCCTGAATCACTCCTATCATATTAAGATATATGTTTTTTCGTGCCGATGATGTGGGAATCATCATGTCCCTCCTTTGACGAATAACTTCCTGTCGAATTCAGCTCATTATCCGAGAAGGTGATTTAGAAACAGTACCTTGGAGCTTGCATGCATCAATGGAAAGTTCTTTGTGTACGACGACAAGTTCACATCATTGGCCTTCGATCGAATGAATTTGCAAGTGCTCGACTTCAAGACATTCATTAACACTTGTATACTATGTTGTTGTACCTTGAGTTCCATCGTCATTATTAGTGGTCTCTCTCGTACCTATTAACAGTTTTCATCATTGGTCAGTAATCAGGTGGTTTCTACTATGTTCAACACTAACACATTTATTTGCATGGCTAGATTCGTACATTGGGTTGATTGAGATCGCGGTGAAAACCTTGAATCACATCTTATTTTTGGTCCAGGCTACGAGGATTTATTGAGTATTTGTGATTGTATACATGATCCTATCTAGAAGAATGGTTGCGAATATGTCATGGGTTCATGTGTTATTTTATTCCTAGTGCAGCATTATGTGGTTAGGCATATTCATACCAGAGATGTCATATATTGTAAAATGTTTGATTTGGCGGGTTTTTCGGAGGTGGTGTGCGTTATTTTCCTTAGTTCATAAATCATTTTGGCCATCACTCCCTGTTCCGCCTTCATGCTTTAGGGGGGCATCTGTTACACAGTAATTTGTCACCATGCTCATTTTCTCATCCCTTATCCTGAAATTCCCCATGACATATCTTGTGAAATGCTTCCACCATCAGGAAATATGTTAACATATCCCCTTGAAGATCCAAATAATACTGCCTTGGAAGATTACTGAAGAAAATTGGTCAAATTCCCAGTTTCCTGGGTTAGCACTCTTCCTGGTGCCATGACCGCGCTGATGTCCTTTTCACAGTTCTGGATTAGCACTTTCAACGCCCTAATTTCTTGGAAAACTGCATTGATCCCCTTTCTGACAGTTCTTCCTCAAATGGAGGAGAAGCTTCGACCTCTAGAAGCTCAAGGGTGGCGAGTTGGTTGTTGAATTGTGGTGATAAGGTTGAGCTCTTTGATTTTAGAGCCTTGATTTCATCCATGGGGGTTAATGCCTTAGAAAGTGGGCCTTCCTCCTCCTTTCATGGGCTCCAAACCTCTTTTCCCTTCCTATAAAGTCGCATCCCTCATTCCTCCAAGTTTAGATCTTGGTTGATCATTTTCAGACTCGTCTGAACTCTCATTCCTTTGCATGCTAGCATTGTGATAAAGCCTAATTGTTCAGGAGAAGGGATGCTTTTGAACTTGGTGAAGGACTCAAGTTTTCACCAAAGGACACCTCCAACATATAGGCCTAGGTTGTAAGCTCTCCTTTTGTAATTTATCAATAATAACATCTAATTTTTTTCTTTCTATATTTTTCTAAATGTTTATGCAAATATTCTGGTACTCCTTGATCTGCTAGATAGCTAATGCTTACATTTGTTATGTATTGTATTACTTTTGTTGTTGTCTCTTGATCATATGTAGGTATTCATGTGCCATCAATAGCATGAAGAGGGCCTACAATGATCGTGGATCGAGGTCATCCTCAACGGATTCAAGTGTAGCATTGGGAAAAACGTATTTATGTCTCTTTCCTCATTTCATTGTAAACATTAGTTAAGAGAGCTTTGCATTAGAAAGAACCTCGTGTTGCTAGACCCACTCTAGGGCTAGAGAGATCACCTCTGTCTGCAGAGGGGATTTAACTTGACAAAAATAGTATTAATCTAGGGGGATTATTCTTCAATATCCAAATAATTGAAACCCAAATGTGTGGTGGAAATGATATTATAGGTCTTATGGTCACAACCATTGGGAACAATGGATTTTAATATTTTAGAAACTTTTCAATAGATTTTAATCAAAAGGTAAGGAAATTGATTTAAGAACATAACAAAATTTTTGAAAAGAGGACTCTCAAAGGTAATTGCACAATTGTGCTCACTAGATGTTCAAACATATAAACCTTTGTGCCAATCGATCTCCAAAGAGTTATTAACAATGATTCTAAGGTTTTTGTTGAGATGCCCAATAATATTCCTCGTACATGAGAGAATGATCATGATATTCCACTAATCTCATGGATACTTCCTCCTAACAATACGTATTATATATACCCCTATGCCAATAAGAGTGATAATCTGGGTATGTCAAAAAAAGCTAGAAATTTGCATCATTTGACCTAGCCAAAGTGGTTTTTATCACCAATATGATGGTTATAAATAAATATTCTTCATATAATATGTGTCATAAGTATAGATATCTCAACAATATCACCATTAACGATAAATTACCTATTCCTATGATTGATGCATAATTAAACAAATTGTAGGGAGAATTATTTTTTACTACATTAGATCCCTATTTAGGTATCATAATATTTGAACGAGGGAAGGAGAAATCCCAAAAAAAGTGTTTAGAACTCATGATGGTCATTATAATCTTCAAGTGATTCCTTTTGAATTTACTCATTCACCTTCCACATTTCAAAGCTTGATATTTTTTCTACTTTCAAGCCCTACCTTAGAAAATTGTGTTAATGCTTTTTGACAATAACATTGAATCTTGGAAACATGTTAACATGAGTTTTCACATTGTAGATATGGGGGGTAGGGTTGTCTCCACTCTATTGGTTTCATCAGGATAGCATAGTTTTGGATGGGAAACAATTTATTTATCCCTTGATTTTCATGTGGTTTGTTTTCTAGTCTATTTTTCTCTGAATACTTTCCTTAGGGTTTTGGGGCTTGCTAATTTGGCACCATCAGAGTGGTGGGAGCATGGATGATTGAGAGGTGGTTTATTATGAATCAGTGACCCCTTTTAGGGGACCTATTTTTGTTTGATCTGGAATTTATGGTCCCTATGGGGATGGATGGATTTTTGGCGTTGGGAATATTGAAATGGGGGTTCCACTCTCTAGTGGGTTTTCTCGGTGAGAGGATCCTTTACTTATTGATATCTCTCAACCTTCCAACATTAGGTGTTCAGATTCTTTTCCAAAGGTGTCTCAAGTAAATCATTGTTCACCGCCCATTTTTTTTTCATTCTTCTACGAGTGAAGGCATTTTTACTATTCCAGTCTCACCCTCCATCGGTGAAGGGTTGTAAGGGTTTTCTGGGTCCTTCTTGATGAGTTTTCCTAATTAGCTTTTCCTTCTCCTTTTCCAATGGGTTTTTTCCATCTTTTATGATATCTGTGTTGTAGTGGTTTTCTGATTGTAACAAAGCTTTCTTGAAGGCTCCCTTTTTAGTTGTTTCTCTTCCTTCCATTAATGTCATTCTTCCCCAATTTTCAGTGGTTCCAATGGATTATGTTCCTTTGAACGATGGGTCCTACCAAGCGGATCATAAGGTGGAATTGGGAAACCCTAGTTATCAGGTATTGGGAGGAAATGTGAACCATCCAAAATGTAAGAAGGCCAAGGTCTTAAGGAGTGAAAAAAAAAAATTCTCCATATAATCTTTGTTTAGGGGATGATGTGGAGATGTCACAAGATGTAGATTTAGCTAATAAATCATTTTTGGGTCGCACTAGGGGAAAAAAATTATGTCTGGAGACTCTAGTCGAATGGTGGAACCAGAAGGTGGCCCCAAGGGTTTTCGAGGTTCTATAAATCCTCCTGTTAGCAAAGGGTTGGATATAATTATTATTAAAACCACATGAAGAAGAAAAGATACTAGAAAAATAGGTTTGGTCCATCAACTCTACCCCTGTAATTTTCAAGTCATGGTCCCCTTTGTTTGATGCAAGCCAGGAAAATCTTGATGTGGTTCTTTTGTGGGTTTGTTTCCCTATTTTTCCAAACCACATGTGGAATCCCCACAGTTTCGCAATTTGGGAAATAGATTCGGTTGTTTCCTGGAGGCAGACTACTCCTTTAATTGAGATGAATGATATGTCGATGGCCAAGGTGTTAGTCAATTTGGATCTTCAGTAGAAGATCCATGGAACCATAATAATTTGATATGAATCTGTCATATTACAATTATTATATTATGAATGTCTTCCGTTCTAGTGCAAGAGGTTCCATAAATATGGTCACTTGGTGAAAAATTACAGTCTTCCCTTTAAAAAAAGTATAGCTTCTGAACAAGTTTTCAAAAAAAAAGAGACTGAAGGAGAAGCCTAGGACGAAGATGTGGTTTATTATTTAGAATAAGGTACGGGGTATTAATTACAAGTTTCATTTGATTCTATGGTGCCTATTTCCATGCTAACTTCTTTGGTGGTCTCTCTGTTTAAAAATTCATCCTCGACTCCTTTGGCCACAGACTTCCAGTCGGCAATGGGCACCACAACCTCTAGTAATTTTTTCCCCTTCCTCCTGTATCTTAGCATGTTTTTTCTTTTTATGATCTAGGAAAATATTGTGGTTTCATTTCTTCTAGTTCAGATTCAATATTTTCTTAGAATTTGTTCACTCAAGTATCCCCTGTAAATGTCTCTTACTCTATTCCCCCTGGGAATTTTGGATACTCCTCTCTGAGAGCATTTTCTTTCTCATGGGTTTCTAGAGATTTGGATGGCATTTATATCTTATACAACCTAAGGTCAAGGATTTTCCTCTCCATGTTCGATGGCCTTTAGGGTGGGTTGGTTCAGGTCTCTACTTTTGGGCTTCCTGTAAAGTGTAGGGGGAGGAAGTAGTATATTTCTCGTGTCAAAGCAAAGGAATTTGAGGATATGTTTGTATGTAGACAATATTCTATAATGGGGTCCTTAGATCATTAAAATCCCTCCATGGGGTGCTAAAATAAATTTTATTTCTTTCAATTGTAGGGGGTTGGCAAGTAATCCCAAAAATCTTGCCCTTCATAGATTGTTTCAGGTGGAGCTTCCTAGTGTGATTTTTCTTCGGGAAACTCTTGGGGCGGGGGATAGAATCTCCATTTTTTTAGAAACTATTCTCCATTTCTGGAAATTCATCACTTTGTATGTTCATGGTCGATCAAGGATCTGGCTCTAAGGTAGGATATGGATAAATTTCAATTGAAAAACTATTAGAGTACCTCTTATGGCCTTCCAATTGTTGGTTTCTTAGTGGAATTGGAAAATACTTTTACTTTCAATAATTTATATGGTCCAAATGAGGATCAGGTTTCTTTCTGGAATGATTTCTTTGGAGATTCTCTTCTAAATGTTGAAACTTTATTATTGGTGGTGATTTAAATTTTTCTCTGGGTGTTGTTGATGTTATAAAATTATATATTACAGAGAAATGGAACACATAAAAATATGCAAAAATAAAAACACAAAAAACATATAAAACAAGAGATACATATATATGTGGTTCACCCAACTTAGGCTTCATCCACAGAGAAACAACCAGTCCTTCCTTTATATTATCCAGCAAAATGAAGAAACACAACCTGTAGTAGATTCGTTGTAATATCCTCTACTCTCTCACATAAACCCCCTTTCTCTTTCTCGCTCAGAATACACACCACACATAGTCACAATACTATTCCTCATGTGAACCGAGGGGTTACCTTCTAGGGCACAAACCCAAAATTAAACATAAAGTCTACCATCAGATCATCTGCGTAATGAATGGCCTAGATTGACTACAAATTACAATATTTTACAACGAAATTTTACATCTATATTTAGCTTCAGGGGCGCTGCCCTCAGACCCCCCGCACCCCCTGTATGGAGGGGTATATAGTCTTCTTGGGGCATACATCCATCTGAAACAAAGACCTCTAAATTAGGATGATAATTAGGCTCCACACCCAACAATATCCTACTTGGAGACTGATTGAAGCAACTCTATCGATGCTTCATTTGTTGGACAATGACTCCACTTTGGACCTAGATGTTTCTCATCTTCATCATCATACTTGAAGACCAATTGAAACTAAGCAGAACCTCAATTTTTTCCTCGTTACAACTTTTGTTAACATATCCACAGGATTCTGGCTAGTGTGTATCTTCTCCAGCTTCAATTTTCCATCTTCCAACATTGACCATATGAAATGGTGCTTGATATGTATGTTTTTATTCTTGGAATGAAATGTTGATTTCTTTGCAAGATGAATGGCACTCTAGATGTCACTATATAACCTTCCCATCTACTTATTCTTACCCAATTCATCCATAAATCTTTGTATCCAAATTATTTCTTTATTAGCCTCTGTAGCATTGAACATATTATGCTTCCATTCTTGAAAGTGCAACAACACTTTGCATTTTCGAAACCCAATTGACAATTGTTCCACGTACAGTAAATACATACCATGTAGTGCTCCTCCTATTATCTCTATCACCTGCGATATCTACATCAACATATCCATGTAGATCAATATTTTAACCACCAAAGCATAATGTTTGATTTGTGTTACCTCTCAAATACCTGAGAATCCATTTCACTACCATCCAATGTTCTTTTCCGAGATTGTTCATGTACCTGCTTACAACTCCCACTGCTTGTGCAATATCATGCCTTGTCTAGACCATTACATACATTAAGTTTCCAATTGTTGATTCATATGGAACGTTAGACATACAATTCATTTCTTATTGGGTCTTGGGGCACATCTCCTTACTAAGTTTGAAATGGCTAGCCAAAGGTGTCCTAACTGGTTTTTCATTATACATATTAAATATTTCCAACACCTTTTGTATGTACTCATTCTGATACAATTTTAATTTGTGATTTTTCCTCTGAGACAATGTTTTGCAGCTCCCAAATCCTTCATTGCAAATGAATTTTCCAATTTTCCTTTGAGTACATTTATTTCGTGCATGCTAGACCTTGCAACAAGCATGTCATCTACATAGAATAACAATATAATATAGTTTCCATAATTTTTCTTTTTCAAATAAACACAATGATCAGAGTGACATCTATTATAACCTTGTTCAGAAATAAACCTCACAAATTTTAGATACGACTTCCTCAGAGCTTGGTTTAAGCCATACAATCTCTTCTTCAACCTACACGCTAATTTTTCCTTCCCTTTGACCTCATCTCCTTGTGCTTGCTACATATAGATCTATTCCTCCAAATCTCCATGGAGAAAGGTTGTATTTACATATAACTATTCAAGATGAAAATCTTCCGTTGCTACAAGACTTAAAATAGTTCTAATTGAAGTCATTTTAACAACAGAAGAAAATATTTCATCAAAGTCAATACCTTTCTTATGTGCAAACCCCTTCACCACAAGTCTAGCTTTGGACCTCTGTTTTCCTCCATCTTCTTCCTTCAACCTATAAATCCATCTATTCTGCAATGTTGTTTTACCTGCAAGCAACCTGAATAAGTCCCAAGTCTGGTTATGTACCAAGGATTCCATCTCTTCCTTCAAGGCTATCTCCCACTTCTTCCTAGTTTCTACCTACATTTCTTCTTCATAACATTCTAGTTCACCAGAATCAGTCAACAATACATAATATAATGATGAAGAGTATCGTTCGACGGGTCTACTTATCTTGGTAGATATTTTGACACCGCTTTCTAGTGTTTGAGGTTCTTGTTGATGTTGTGGTGGTGGTTGTTTTTGTGGCTATTGATTATTATTATTTTCAGGCACCATTAATTTTCTTTTGATCTCATCAAGCACCGTGTATTCTCTGTTTTCTTTATCCTAATTCTTTTTCTTGCATTTGATCCTTATACAAGACCTTTTCATTGAATATAACATCTTTTCTCCTAATTATTTTGTGATTTTCATAATCATATAAGCGACAACAAAAATCATTAACACCATATCCAATAAAGGTACATTTATTTGATTTTTCCTCAAGCTTTGTTCTATTTTCTTTATTAATATGGACAAAGGCCTCACAACCAAAATTTTAAAGGCAATCATGCATGCAATATCATGCACCTTGCATGCTCCATGATTTTCCTATTCATCCTTTCTGACAAACCATTTTCCTGTGGTGTTCCTGGAATTGTCTTCTCTTTACGAATTCCATGCTCTGAATGATACCTATCAAACTCTTGCTGCAATATTCACCTCCATTGTTTGATCTGAGACACTTCAACTTATTTCTTGTCTCAATATCAATTCCATTTCTTGAAAGTATAAAATGCATCAGATTTATTCCTAATACAATATATCCAAGTTTTTCTAGTTGCATCATCAATAAAAGTAACATAATAATGAGAGACACCAAGAGATGATACCTAAGCAGGTCCCCATACATCTGTATGAACAAGCTCTAATTTTTCTCTCTTCTTTTCTTTCCCAACTCTAAGAAATATGACTCTCTTTTGTTTTCCATAAACACAATTCTCACAAAAATTCAAATCAATATTATTCAAACCTGGCAACAAATTTCTTGAGTGATGAATTTTCATCCCCTTCTCACTCATGTGTCTAAGAATATGATGCCATAATGTTGCATCTGCTCTTGTGGAGGTTAAAACATTAACACAAATAGAAATACCATTGCATAAATACAATGTACCAACCTTTTCTCCTTTTGCTATTACTAAGGATCCTTTAGTTACCTTCCAGGTTTTATACGTAAAAGATGTCACACAACCTTCACTACCTAACTGCCCTGTTGAAATCATATTTTTCTTCAGATATGGAACATGCCTTACCTCCTTTAATAACTATTGGTTTCCATTCTTCTATTTTACAAGAACTTTACCTATTCCAACGATTTTACAAGGTTTATCATCACCGAGACGAACCTGTCCAAAATCTCCTTGAATATAGTCATGAAAATGTTTCTTATTAGGTGTGGCATGGAATGAGGCCCCCAAATCTACCACACAGGCATATATAACATTTTCTAACGAAAGAATCAAAGCACCTTGCAACACATCACCTGTCACATTTGCTTCATCTTTTTTCCTTGTTGTGTGTCTCCTTCTTTTCCCTTTTGAGACATACATTCGTTCTTTAGGTGTCCTTTCTTCCTACATTTCGAGCACATTATCCGTGATTTGGACTTGGATTTTCATTTCCTTGACTTACTATGATATCCTGGGCTCTTTCCTCTTTCCAATTTTCCTCCCCTAGTATCTGCACTCAAATAATTACATGATGTCTCATCGGAGCTTTTCCGTCGCATTTCCTCGCTAAGGATTGCATCGACAACATCATCAAACTTTAAAGTACTACATCCAGAGATAGAGTTACTAATGGCCATAACTAAACCATTCCAACTTTATGGTAATGAGCATAGAAATAACAGAGCCCTAACTTCATCATCAAAGTTTACCCCTACATAATTTAATTGACTGGTGACCACATTAAATTCATTCAAATGATCAGCAACCGATCCACCTTCCGACATCTTCAGATTAAATAAACGTTTCATAATAAATACCTTATTTCAGGCCGAAGGTTTTTTATATAGTTTCGAAAATGGCATCATTAAACCCTTTGTTATATTTTCCTTCGAAATATGAAGGTTACCGATGCCACGAGGCACAACCTTATTGTTCCAATTGCCTTTATGTCAAGAATCTCCCATTATGTTTCTGTCATACTCGACGGCTTGTTTGTTTTTCTACTCAATGGTAGGTATAGATCTTTCTGATACAGATAATCTTCCACCTGCATCTTCTACAATGGGTAGTTTTGGTCATTAAATTTCTCGACCCTAAACCTTCCATTTGTCGCCATTTCTCCCACTCGAACCAGGAACCCTTATTTCTTACGAGGTTATCAGCCAAATAGACCTTCGTATATGATACCAATTGTTAGAAAATTATGTATTATTGAGCACTGGAACACATAAAAATATGAAGAAATACAAACACAAAAAACATATAAAACAAGAGAGACACAAATATATGTGGTTCACCCAACTTGGGGCTATGTCCACAGAGAAACGGCTAGTCCTTCATTTATATTATCTAGCAAAATGAAGAGACACATCCTACAACAGATCTGTTGTAATATCCTCTGCTCTCTCACATATCCCCCCTTTCTCCTTCTCACTCAGAATACACACCACACATAGTCACAATACTATTCCCTCATATGAACCGAGGGGTTGCCTTATAGGGAAAAAAAACCCTAAATTAAACATAACTTCTACTGTAAGATCATTCGCCTAATGAATGGCCCAGATTGACTACGAAATTATGATATTTTAAAAGGAAATTTTACATCTATTTTTAACTTCGGGGGTGTTTCCCCCGCACCCCCACACATGGAGAGGTGTATAGTCTTCCTGGGGTATACGTCGAGCTCAAACAAAGACCTCTAAATCAAGATGATAATCAAGCTCCACACCCAATAGTTGAATCATGGGATGATCATGCTAGACCTTATTTTCTCACATATTTTTTTCACCGACCATATTTCCTCTAAGCACTTGATTAATCTTTTTTTCTCCTATCACGCCCACTTGGAGAAATATTTGTTTGGGGGAGGGTCATGTTGCTAAAAGGTTGGATAGGCTTCTTGTGGTTGAGGCCATGGTGCTCATTTTTCCTCTTCTCTGTCAATGGGTGGGATCTATAGGTGATTCTGATAATTCTCCCATATATTAGAAATTAAGGGGAAAAATCACAAGCCAACTAACCCATTTAATATGAACTCAAATTAGATAAAATAATGCATTGTTCAAGGCCAATTGGTGTCCTTTCGAGGATGGGTTTGGATTGTCTATTTCCTCCCAATTTGCGAACAAATTGAAGCATGTTAAAAAAATAATTGAAGGAGTGGGAGGAGGATAATTGTAGGAAGGAGGACGAAGACCTAGTTTTTTTTTTCTTTTTTTCTTTTTTTTCTGGCACTTGGGGCTTCTATACTCAGGATTCTAGGGAGGTATTGAACAGTCTTGAAACTAGAAGAAAGGAGATCTTGGAAAATAGGGAATTTTCTTGGCACCTTAAAAGCAAACATATTTGGCTTGATTGTGGTGATGAAAATACAAAGTTTTTTCATGCATATGATAAGGTTCAGAAACTAGTACACACTATTTAGCATATGTTGGGGCCCGATCACTGAGAGGTCTCATATTTTTAGGGTATTTATAAAATCAATATGGCACATTTTTAAAACATTTTCAAGGAACCTCAGGGGACTACTTTTGTTGAATCAATCTGTGTGGTTTATGTTTTCCCTAGATTTGTGGCAGAAGATGAAAATAGGGATATAATGGCAGAGGTTTCTAAAAAAGAACTGAACTTTTTTCTTTCCAATTTTCAGAAAGATAAGAGCCTCGGCCTCAATGGTTATGCTATTGATTTTTCTCAACTTTATATGATACCATGGGTAAATATTTACTAAGGGTTGTAAACGAATCTCGTTGGGGTGGTAGGGTTTTTCCACCCTTCAATTTTACCTTTATAGCCCTAATCGCTAAGGTTGACAACACTAAATATTTTGAGGAGTTTATGCCCATATTGCTTTGTAACTATGTTTATAAGGTAATTTCTAAGGTTATAGTTATAAGGTTAAATCATATTCTTTCAAAGTCCATTTCGATGGAACAATTCAAGTTTTTAGAACAGGGGCAGATTCACGAATCCATTGGGGTTTCCCAAGAGGGTTTACATACCTTGAAGATTTTCAAGGCTAAAGGAGTTGTTTTAAGATTGATTTATCAAAGGCGTATGACCCTGTTAATTGGATTTTTATTATAATTATCCTTACTCATGTGAGTTTTGAGGTTATGTTTATTAACTGGATTATGAGTTGTATAATGTTTGTTTCCTTTTTTTTTTAATTAACATTATTTTCTCCCCCTTTTTTAATGCCCATAGATGTTTAAGACAAGTTTTTCCTTTGTATCCTCTCTTTTTATTCTTCTCGTCGAAGGTCCTAGCCATATGTTGGAGGAGTTAAAGAGGAGAGGAGAATTTAAAAGTGTGGTTATTTCTCATGCTCTAGTAATAACACATCTAATTTTTGTAGATGATATCCTTAATTTTTGGAATGGGGAAGCTTGATATATACAAAAACTTTATAAAATTATAATTCTATTTGAGAAGGCTACAGGTATGGTCATAAATTAAAGTAAATATTCCATCTCCATTCACAACCTTTAAGAGCATGAAGTTCAATATATCAGATCTGTGTTTTCTTTCGTGGTATTTGATCTTGAATTTGGGCTAAAATATTAGGGCTTTCATATGAAACAAATCTATTAAAAGATAGAAGATTGGTTGTGGTCGATTGCAAAATTAGAGATAATAGTAAAATTTTGGAGTTTTAGATGGCTTTCTAGACCAAGCAGGGTAGTCTTATTGAAATATATACTTGAAGCCATCCTTTTATACTAGATGCCTTTGGCTCGGATTTCAAGGAGTGTTCTGGAGAAAGCGAGGAGGATATGTTTCAAGTTATTACGGGAAGGTTCCTAGGACCATTTCATCTTACTCTGGGTAATGCGGTCTCGCCTTGCTATGCCAATTTTTTTGGGTCGGTGGGGGATAAAAATATTTTCATGTTCTCCAAGGCCCTTGCAGCAAAGTGTGGGTGGAGAATTTTATCTTCAAATAGCCTTTGGACACATGTGGTTTCCCAGAAATACGTTGCTCCATAGTCTTTGGAATATTGGGTGTAGCTTTAAGTCAAGCCTAGGAAAAAAATTAAGTGGTTTGGTGGGCCATTCTAAACACTTTCATCTTGATCTTTGTTGGTCTGGCTTGGAATAATGGAAATGGTTCCATGGATGGGGTGTGGTAATAGTCATCATTTTTCGCAATCTCTTGTTGATTTTCTCATAGATCAGGGTTTTTCCATAATTTCTCACATCAATAATCCTACTAGGACTACCCTCTAGCATCAAGTTTGGTTGTCAGCTACAAATTTAAATATTTAGGGGGATTTTAGAGAGGAATGGTCCTTTTCTTTGTATGCCTTTCTTTCACCCCACATAAGATTACCTGAAAACAAGGATGAATTGGTTTGGGAAGTAGCGTTAGATGGTGTATGTTAGCACTGCAATTTTTCAAAAAATTTCAAAGTTAGATCATCATTGTAAGTCGTGTCTTTGATCCTCTCTTGTATCCTAACCTATGGTGGAGAGCCCTGGAGAGTCAAATGTATGAGTCTTTATCATTTTTTAACAAAATCCAAAAATAAATCTAAGTCCAATAGTTTGTTTAGGTTATAGAGTCATTAGGGTAAATTCTCTTTTAAAAAATTCTTTTAACTACTTTCAGTGGTTAAGGTCATGATTTTAACTTGAAAAGTCTTATTCATTCACCATGATTTTCCTATCCGAGGCTAAAGGAATAATGATATAATCATCATTTTTATTAAAAATAACACAAGGATAGCTACTTTTTCCTTAAGAGGCAACTATCTTCTTCAAAATTTCTGGTTTTACATATAACACAGGAATAGTTGTCTTTTTCAAAAGGTAGCAATTACCTGCAAAATTGGTACAAGGAGACAAAGGAAGCATTATTCAAGTGAAACAAGCACTGATATTCAAATATTGAATACCTGTTAATTGTTACGCTTTGGGCCGCTTTATTAAATTTCTATTATTTATCTCTTGTCCTATTTAAAACCATTAATAGGACCTACTTCATCACAAATCACAAATTCTCGATGCATTCACCTACTCCTGCCTCCTTAAATTTTCGATTGTGATAATAGTGGGACCTGCCTACTGCCACATCATACCGCACTATCATATTGCTTTGTGGACCCACCTTACCTTATTTCGCAATCACCATTTTGCAATTTCTTTGTTATCATTTGTTGTCGCTTCCAAAAACCCCCCAATTGCGATAACACTAGGACCCATTTTCCTGCCACGTCACTTCGCTTTTCGCATATTGCAAATCCTATTGCTAACCATCCATGTTGCCCCCTCCAATTGCAAAATGCGATAATCCTATAATTGCGATATGCGATAAGATCTGATCCCTTTTGATAACCCCTCCATCTTGCAATTGCGATGTATCGCATTACAATTTCGCCCCGATAATGTATTCACTCCACTCCACTCTGTGATTGTGATTGTGATATATTTTAATTCACTTACTCCTCCCGCTTATTGTTCCATTCCCACGCCTTTCGTTTACTTTCCATTCCCGCGCTTCACCTCACTCCCCTCCACTCTCATCTCGATATGTGGCCAGTATCAGTACGCTTTCAAAATCATAGGCATGATTTCAGAGGCAGTTACAGGTTTTTCAGGAATTTCTGGCAGCACTTGTTTTAAAATATTTTGATATCTATAAAAAAAAATAACAACACCTTCTCAAAGCTCAAAGGAAAATCTTTTATCTTGGTCAAGGCATTTATTGTTATTCGAATTTTTAAGACCTGTTAAAACAAGAGGTGTTTCTCACTTGAAAGGTGGTTATCTTCCAGTTAGTTAATCATTTCAGTTATTTTCTCCTACACTTTTGCAGATAAGGGTGCATGTGTTATTTTCAATTGGCAGATTGCACTTTTTGTGGAGGCAGTTTTTTTCCAAGCAATGAGGAGCACTCAGCCACCTCAAGCTCCATGATGCCATGATTTGTATTCATTTCTATTTCGGTTTTATTTTTATGTTTTGGATAAGCTCTACTATATGTAGAGGGTTGTAATAAAGGCTAAAAAACAGACTTTCACTTTTTATGGAGGTTTTTTACAGAGCGCATTTTTTGTATATATACTGTGTAATGCAAGGAGAAAAGGGTTGGTTGGTTGTACCTTTCATTGCATATTTTGTTATTCTTTCGAATACATAATATATAGAGAAGCACTCATGAGGATTCACAACTTGTGTAGTGTTTGTATTGTTCATCTTCTTATGTGTTTCCATTATTCATTATTTCATTCCAGATTATGATTTGCATAGTTCTACCTCATGTTACTATCAGTATTATAAACCTTCATGCAATCTTAGTTTGTTTTTGTAAGTCTTGTTATCAATCATTCTAGACTTAGTATTAAATGAAGATAGTTCATGGTCATTCGTTGAGGTTGAATTGGATCTTGTTTCATATTCTTGTAAGTCTTTTAAATGAACATACATGAGAAAAAAAAATTTGTCATTCTTGATGTTTCAAGAATTCCTTATTAGTTTTTTCATGTTAGTTGGAAGCTTTCTATGTAATGGGATCCTTCAAATGTAGAGTGAGACTTTTATAAGTATTTTTATAGCTTTCTTTCATTGTACATTACAGGTCTAGAATTTGTGTCATCATTTCCTCTTAACTGTACACCACTTTTTTATATAGCTACTTTTATCTTCCATTTTCAAACCATTAAGCTACAAAACTAATCCTGTTACCACATTATACATCAGTGCCCTTATATGTGTGAGAGATTCCTAGTTTTTGAAAATATCTTTCAGTGTGTGTGATACCAAACCACTTTCCAAAACACTCAATCAAGTCATAAGAAAATCCCTTGAACTTAAGATGTGTCTGGTCAAGCACTTGTCACAATCCAAGTGTTGATTCCAACGCTAACATCTTTTGGTGCGTCTGTCGGGAGATGAAGATTCTAAACTCAGTATTCTCTCGATGTTCTTGCATGAATTCCTAGTACTAGTTTTTAAAGGTGAATAAATACTAGTCACTATAACTGATTTTAATTGGTTCACCTGGCGAATCCACAAAGAGGACGAGGGGTTTCAAGACCGCCTACCAAAAAATCAGAGATCACCTCTTGCAATTCCAGTTTCTGACCCAGAGAAGATTATAAAGGATGCAAGATGGAAACAAAAATCAGCTGAAGCTGCATCACATTCAGTAAAGAAGCCGCATTAAAAGTACATTCCAAAATAAAAGGTACCATCATCTGTCTCACAACCTATATAAATTTCAGTTTCAAAGTAATCTCCTGAAATATTTCAAGTTGAAACTGCTTCCATAAAAGGAAAATTAGATGATGTTAGCTTAGATTCAGCTGAAAATATCTCTCAGTCATCACTTAGTAAATAAGAAATAAGTATTATTCTAGTGAAAGAAGATAAATTAGAGGTTTTAGGTGTCTGTGAAGAAAACTAAAAATCAAAAACCTTTGTGTTAACAGAGTGGGAATTAGAACAAGTTTTGGAAATTGCACCCTTCCTAGATAGAGTTATTTTAACTGAGGAAGACATTAAAACAATTCTGAGTTTTCTTCAAACTCATCCTGAATATCAGTCTTCTTTTATCCCACAACAATAGTATTTTCTTTTGTCTCAAAACCTAGTTGTTGACTCATCTTCTTCTCATCAAGGGGGACGTAAATTTCCCGAAAATTCGAATTTTAATCTCTCTGACTTTTTAGCTCAGCAAAAGAAACTTGAAGCTACTTAAATCCTTCAAGAATCAACATCTGAAATTGATTCTCTTGGAGAGGTTGAAACAAAACCTTTTGATGTCCATTTCTTTGAAAATCCATTATTTTCAACTCCACAAACTGATATTTCCAGCATCCAAACATCTGCATCAGCTAGTTTTCCACTATTTGTACCTCAGCAAATCATGGCCCAACCTCCTCCTACAAGGATGCAGTATAATTTGTTGCAAGATATGTACCACTCGCCCTTCCTCAACCTTTGCATCCTCTTCCTCAAGGGGATTATCTGAAATATTTTCCCAAATACACGGGGGAGGGAGAAGGAGTATCTACTGAAGAACATCTAGTTTCCTTCTATAGTTATGCTAATAACCAAAAAATTGAATATGAAGATGTTTGGTCAAGACTTTTTGTTCAAAGCTTAGATGGAGAAGCTCGAAAATGATTCATAAATTTGCCACCAAATTCAATAACATGAATAGATGCTTTGGAGTAAGTTTTTGTAAAACAATGGGGTGACCGAAAGGATTACTTGTATTATCTCACAGAGTTTGAGGCTTTGAAGAAGAACACTGATGAGCCATTGACAGACTTTAAAAAAAGATTCAATAAATTATATCAAAATATTCCTGTAGAGGTTAATCCCCCTGAAACCACAACAATGATAACATTTTCCAATGCCCTAGACTCCAAGTTTTCACTATGGTTGAGAGATGAGAGGCCACAAACATTGGTGGGTATGCAGGAGGCTGCTATTGGAGTGCAGTCCAATCTTATTTCCTCAAACAAGCTGAAAATTGAAGGGAAGGGGGAAAAGGATAAAAATAAAATGAAAGAGGAGAAACCATCTTCCTCCTCTAAAAATTTCACAGCTGAAGAAAAGCTTGATCAAATGTCTAATTTGATTAAATATCTTGATTCCAAAATGACAAAACTGGAGTTAGAAAACAAGCCTGCTGCTAGGCCCATTCAAAATGAAGGAAACAGAAATCAGGCTCCTTTTAGGAGACCCTTTCAGCCCCAAAAAATTTTACAGTGCCCAGGAAGAAATCCTGATGATCAAATTGTTCAGCCTCCACTGAATAATTTTGTTGAAGAAAATCAGCAAGAGGAAGACGAGGAAGATGAAGATTTAAATCTTGTTGGGGAGACATCACAGTCAACTTGTTTGACTTTACAAGAATATGAAGATCAGTCTAGGATAAATCTATTTTCAGATGATCAAGAGGCTCATATTCATGTTCGAAAAGAGAAAAATCAGCCTAAAAATCAGATAAGAAATTATCCTTTGAGGTCGAAAGGGGCTATCCAACACCCTCAAAAAAAAAAAGATGCTGAAAAAAAAAGTTCCAAACAAAAAGAAAAGCTTAATTATCTTCCTCCATCACCTAACCTTGCCCCAATCATCAAAACAGTTGTAGAAAATAAAGATTTGACTCCACTTAATTTCAATTTCAAGTCATAATTGAATAAAATCAAGGTTCTGATCCCACTTCTAGAATTTTTGAAAAATCCAACCTACATTCAAAAGTCTGTTACATCCATCTCTCTCTCCTAATTCTGTCAACCTTGAAAATGAACATCCTACTATATTTGTAGGCAGTCATGTCCAAGATAAAATGATGATAATTCTCCACCTTTTTATCTTTCACTCAATATTCATAACAAATTGTTGCACATATGCCTATTATATTTTGGGGCCTTTCACAATATGATGCCTAAGAAAGTGATGGGTGAATTAGGATTGGAAATCACTAAACAATACCATGGCATCTACACATTTGACTCCAAAAGGGTCAAGTGTTTAGGAGTGATCAAAGACTTGGTAACTTCTCTTACCCAGCTTCCTATGAAAATTCTAGTGATGGATATAGTGGTTGTTGATATACCATCAAGATTTGGAATGCCCCTTTCCATATCTTGGTCCAAAAAGCTGGGAGGCACTCTTCATATGGATATGACATACGCCACTATCCCAGTCTTTTGAGGAGAATTTAGGAGGTTGTATAGAGAAACACATATGGATTATATCATAAGTGATCAGCAAAACCCCTCAAATCATCCTATATATGTAGAGGACAAGGAGATAGGATCATCTATTTTACACCTTGCTACTGATGATAGCAATTTTCAGCCTGAAATTAGTAGAAACAACAACTACTCATCTCAAAAGAGCAGGATTCAGAAGTAGGACAGATCTGGAAATTGTATTTCGATGGAGCCTCATCAAGAGAGGGCTCAGGGGATGGTATAGTTCTTATTTCTCCTACTCAGTAGGGAGTGACTTTATCATATAAATTACAATTTTTCACTACTAATAAAATTGCTGAATATGAAGCACTGATTCTGGGAATGAAGGCAACAAAAGATTTAGAAGCAGAGCAGTTGATCGTTTTTGGTGATTCAGAGTTGGTGGTACAGCAGGTGAAAGATAATTATCAAGTAAAAAACTCAAAATTGAAGAATTATATAAATGAAGTTTGGGATTTGATTGAACATTATTTTTCAGCATTCAATTTGAATTTTGTTTCCAGAGAAGAAAATGAAACGGCAGATTCATTGGCCATTGTTGCTAGTAATTTTAAGGTCCCCCTTGATGTCAAAGCAACCTATTATATTCAGATTAAAAACAGACCTTCCATCCCTGAAACTATCAAATACTGGAAAGTGTTTGAAGATGATAAAGAAAATAAGAAATTCTTAGAATGTGTAGAGGAGTTTCAGACATTCAAATCAACAATGAATAAGACAGTTGAAATTCAGAATAGCAATTCATTCAAAAATACTTTGGTTGGAAAAGAAATTATTGATCTGAAAACAAACTTCATTCCTAAAGGCTTGGTTCCTTTACAGAGGATGTTTGATAATAATGATGTCTTTTTAAATTATGATAGCAAGACGAATGGAGAAAGTACATTTGATTGCAACATTGGTACTGAAAATCGGCCTAGATATGTTAGAGTTTCTAAATTTCTTCCTCAAGGAACTAAAACTAAATATGTCAAGTTGTTGAAGCAGTATGTAGACATTTTTGCTTGGTCTTACATTGATTTGAAGACATATGACAGAAGCATAATGGAGCATAAAAACCCTCTTAAATCAGAAGCAAAACCTGTGGCACGGATGATAAGGCATATCAATCCTATGTTGCTCCCTATTATTGAAGAAGAAATTAGAAAAATGTGGGAAGCCAAGATAATTATGCCTTTAAGATTTTCCAATTGGGTAGCTAATATAGTCCTGGTTCAAAAGAAGAATCGAAAAATCAGAATTTGTGTTGATTTTCGCAATTTAAACTGGTGTTCGCTAAAGGATAACTATCCTTTGCCCAAAATGGATCATATTTTGCAGAAAGTTGTAGGTTCAAAGAGATTGTCAATGATAGATGGCTTTTCAGGATACAATCAAATTTCAGTTGAAAAACAAGACAAGGAGAAAACAACTTTTACAACACCCTGGGGGACTTTTATGTACAATAAGATGCCTTTTGGTATAATGAATGCAAGTGCAACATTTTAGCGGAAAATGGATATTGCCTTTGCAGGGGAAAAGGATAGATTTTTTGTCATTTATTTAGATGACATAACAGTATTTTCAAAATCTGACCATGACCATTTAAAACATTTGTAGCAAGCGTTTGATAAATGTAGAAAATTTGGTTTATCTTTAAACCCAAAGAAATCATCCTTTTTTGTTCAAGAAGGAAAACTGGTGGGACATATAGTAACAGAAAAATGGTATTTTCATTGACCTTGGAAAATTTGAAGCAATTCAGAAAATTGGTTTACCCAGAAATAAGAAAGAGTTACAGTCATTCTTGGGTAAGATTAATTTTCTGAAGCGTTTTGTTCCAAATTTTGAAGAATTAATTAAGCATATAAATTTCTTGTTGAAGAAAGATGTGGAGTTCGAGTAGCAAGATGAAGCAAAAAATTATTTCTTAGCAATAAATTATGCTTTGACTGAAGCCCTAGTGTTAATCAACCCTAATTTTGAGAAAGATTTTCTGACTTTTTCATATGCTTCTAAAGAAACTATTGCAGTAGTTTTACTTCAAAAGAACAAGGAAGGCTTGGAGCAACCAATTTCTTTTTTCAACCGGGCATTAACGGATGTTGAGTTAAAGTACAACTTGGTTGAGAAACAAGCATATGCACTAGTGAAGGCTTTGAAGTCTTTTAGAATTTATGTACTACATTCTAAGGTCATTTCTTTTGTGCCAGATATACTGTCAAGGATATATTGTTGCAGCCCGACATAGATGGTAGGAGGGGAAGATAGTTGACAAAGATTCTAGAATTTGACATTAAAATCAGACCTCCTAAGTTGATAAAGGGACAGGATTTAGCCCTCTTGATTGCAAAATCAAATTGTAAAGCTTTGAATCTGAACATGGAGATAGCTGAAGAAACAGATAAAGAAGGTACAATTGATTATCCTGGAATATTTTATTCCAATTGGTATAAGGATATAGTGTAATTTTTGTTAAATTTTTGTTGTCCACCAGAAATGGAAAAATCAAAGAGAAGGGTTGTTAAACTGAAGGATGTCAAGTATTTCATAATCGAGAATCATCTTTATTGGAAAGACCCAGTAGGATTTTTTTTGAGATGTTTAGATGAAGTTGATTCACAAGAAATTATAGCACAAACACATGGAGGGGTATGTGGTGGACATTTGTATTAGAAAGCCACTGCAAATCAAATTTGAAGAGCTTGTTTTTATTGACCAACTCTTTTCTCTGATGTTTTCGCTAAAGTCATAGCTTGCACTGAATGTCAAAAATTTTCTTGTAAGAAAAATATGCTCCCACTGCCTCTCATTCCTATTTCAGCAGATGCTCCTTTCCAGCAATGGGGGATAGAATTCATTGGTGAGATTCACCCGCCCTAATCAGGGCAACACAAGTGGATTCTTACAGCCATAGACTACTTCACCAAGTGAATTGAGGACATTCCAACCAGAAACGCCACTGACATGGTAATAATTAAATTTCTGTTGGAAAATATTATATCTAGATTTCGCTGCCCTAAAAAATTGGTGACTGACAATGCAATGGCTTTTAAATCTGCCAAGATGAACATTTTTTGTCAAAAATATAACATTGATTTGACTCATTCTACACCTTATTACCCCCAGGGTAATGGGTTATCTGAGTCATCAAATAAAAGTTTGGTAAGAATTATTAAAAATATGATGACAAAAAACAAAAGAAATTGGGATACTCAGCTAGTTCATGCTCTTTGGGCAGATAGGGTGAGTAGTAAAAGATCAATTGGAGTATCTCCCTTTCAACTTGTTTATGATGTTGATGTTGTGATGCCATTATAGTTGGCCCTTCCTATCATGAATTTTTTACAAGATGAAACTGATAATTCAAATCACATTCAGAGAAGGATGCTACAATTGATAAAATCTCATCAAATCCGGGAATCCCTGATGGATAAAACACAAAGGTACAAAGCCAAAGTAAAAGTTGTCTTTGAAAATAAGGAAAAACAACAGATATTCCAAGAAGATGATTTGGTATTGTGTTGGGATGCAAGAAGAGAAGACCATGGGAAGCATGGTAAGTTTGATAACTTGTGGTTTGGGCCATTTAAAGTTGCTCAAGTTCTGGAAAATAATACTTTTCTCCTAAAGCATTTAGATGATGATCAGTTAACTGGAGGTCTAGTCAATGGTCATTATCTCAAAAATTTATTTTTTTGCTGAGTCAATCATCCTCTCCATTTTAAATATCTGGAGTTGTGTTTCAATAAGACTCCATGCCCAATGGTGATTATGTTTGTAAATAGAGTCAGTTTCATTTTAGTTAATAAAATTCAGTTTCTCTCATTAGCTTCTAAAACTTAAAAGTCTTGAAAGTGAAGGCATTGAATCTGCAGTTCTTGAAGCCTCACAAGGAGGACTTCATCCCCAATAGGAGCCATTGGTAGCACTGCAATTTTTTTTAAAAATTCAAAGTCTGGTCGTCATTGTAAGTTGTGTCTTTGATCCTCTCTTGTCTCCTAACCTATGGTGGAGAGCCCTGGAGAGTCAAAATGTATGATTCTTTATCACTTTTTAACAAAATCCAAAAATAATTCTAAGTCCAATAGTTTTTTTAGGTTATAGATTCATTAGGGTAAAGTCTCTTTTAAAAAATCCTTTTAACTGCTTTCAGCGGTTAAGGTCATGAGTTTAACTTGAAAATACTTATTCATTCACCATGATTTTCCTATTCGAGGCTAACGGCAAAATGATAGAATCATCAGTTTTGTTAAAAATAACACAAGGATAGCTGCTCTTTTCTTGAGAGGAAACTATCTTCTTCAAAAGTTCAATTTTTAAAAACAACACAGGAATAGTTGTCTTTTTCAAAAGGTAGCAATTACCTGCAAAATTGGTATAAGGAGACAGAGGAAGAATTATTCAAGTGAGACAAGCACTGTTATTCAAATATCGAAGACCTATTAATTGTTACGCTTTGGGCCACTTTATTACATTTCTATTATTTATCATTTTTCCGCTTAAAACCATTAATAGGACCTACTTCATTGCAAATCGCAAATTCTCAGTGCATTCACCTACTCCCACCTCCTTAAATTCCTGATTATGATAACAGTGGGATCCGCATATTGCCACGTCATACCGCACTATCGCATTGCTTTGTGGACCCATCTTACCTTATTTTGCAATCACCATTTCGCAATTCCTTTTTTATCATTTGTTGTCGCTTCCAAAAATCCCCAATTGCGATAACACTAGGACCCATTTCCCTGCCATGTCACTTCGCTTACCGCATATCGCAAATCTTATTGCTAACCATACATGTTTCCCCCTCTGATTATGAAATGCGATAATCCTCTGATTGGGATATGCGATAATCTCTAATCCCCGATTTGTGATAACCCCTTTGTCTTGCGATTGCGATATATTGCATTAATATTCTACCCCGATAATGTATTCACTCTGCTCCACTTTGTGATTGTGATTGTGATATATTTTAATGCACTTACTCCTCCTGCTTATTGTTCCATTCCTACGCCTTTTGCTTACTTTCCAATCCCGCACTTCACCTCACTCCCCTCCACTCTCATCCAGATACGTGGCCAGTATTAGTACGCTTTCGAAAGCATAGGCATAATCTCAGAGGCAGTTACAAGTTTTTCAAGAATTTCTGGCAGCACTTGTTTTAAAATATTTTTATATCTATCAGCAAATATAACATCACCTCCTCAAAGTTCGAAGACAGATCTCTTATCTTGGTCAGGGTATTTATTATTATTCGAATATTGAAGACATGTTAAAACAAGAGGTGTTGCTCACCTGAAAGGTGGTTATCTTCTAGTTGGTTACTCCTTTTAGTTAGCTCCTCCTACACTTTTTTAGAAAAGGGTACAGGTGTTCTTTTCAGTTGGTAAATTGCACTTTTTGTGGAGGCAGTTTTTTTCCAAGCAACGAGGAGCACTCATCCATCTCGAGCTCCATGCTACCATGATCTGTCTTCATTTCTGTTTCAGTTTTCTTTTTATGTTTTGGATAAGCTCTACTATATGTAGAGGGTTGTAATAAAGTCTCAGAAACAGATTTTCACTTTTATGGAGGCTTTTTACAGAACTCCTTTTTTGTATATATATTGTGTAATGCAAGGAGAAAAGGGTGGGTTGGTTGTACCTTTCATTGCATACTGTGTTATATTTTTGAATACATAATATATCTAGAAGCACTCTTGAGGATTCACAAATTGTGTAGTGTGTGTATTGTTCATCTTCTTATGTGTTTCCATTATTCATTATTTAATTCCATATTATGATTTACACAGTTATGCCTCATGTTATTATCAGTATTATAAACCTTCATGCAATCTTATTTTGCTTTTGTAAGTCTTGTTATCAAGCATTCCAGACTTAGTATTAACTGAAGATAGTTCATGGTCATTCTTTGAGGTTGAATTGAATCTTGTTTCATATTTTTGTAAGTCTTTTAAATGAACATACATGAGAAATATATTTTTGTTAGTCTTGATGTTTCAAGCATTCTTGATTGGTTTTGTCATGTTAGTTGGAAGCTTTCTATGTAATGGGATCCTTCAAATATAGAGTGAGACTTTTATAAGTATTTTTACAACTTTATTTCACTGTACATTACAGGTCTAGAATTTGTGTCATCATTTCCTCTTAACTGTAGACCTATGTTTTACATAGCTACTGTTATCTTCCATTTTCTAACCATTAAGCTACAAACCTAATCCTACTACCACATTATACATCAGTGCCCTTATATGTGTGAGAGATTCCTAGTTGTTCAAAATATCTTTGAGTGTGTGTGATACCCAACCACTTTCCATAAAACTCAATCAAGTCATTAGAAAATCCCTTGAGCTTAAGATGTGTCTGGTCAAGTGCTTGTCACAATCCAAGTGTTGATTACAGCAGTAACAGTGTATATACACCGAAGTTAGGATATAAACATTTAAATTATCTAGCACAAAATGATGATATTTCCTGGTAGTGGTAGGTTCTCTAGAATTCGTAATGCCCCTCAAAGTTGTGGCAGCCTCTCTAGAATTCACATTGCCCCTCAAAGTATCAGGTTCTATTTTGGTGTGTCATCAAACAAAAAGTTCCCACTTAGTATGTTATGCAATGTAGACACAAAATTGGACTAGGATGGTGTGATTTATGTATATCTTATGCAGATTCCATTGGTCGTCTCTTTATTCAATGCTTCTTTACTCAAAAATCTTGGTTTGCTTGTAGTACTCTTCTTAGCTAAGAATGCATCTGGGCGAGGCTTACGTATGTTGAGATTTAGAAATCTTGGGTTGAGAAAAATGATACTAAATCATTTAGATCTCTTCCGCTCATTATCTGTTGGGGTATTTGGCTGGAAAGAAACAAAGATATTTTTCAAGTTAAATCTTCATATTTGGATCTGGTTGTTGTATAAGTCTTAGTTATCCTTTCTCACTATCCTCAGTTAAAGGTTCTTGCGGGTGGAAGGATTGTTTTAATTGAAAACAAAAATTTCAATATTCTGTGGAGATTTTTTTATGGGGCTTCTAAAGAGGATGGATCTCTATATGGTGGGGGTTTTGTTCTTCATATCTCATATCATCATTCCTTTCATTTCAATATGAGGTTGGGGAGGGTTTCCAACAATTGGACAGATTTAATTACATGTAGATCTTGAATTTCCTTTACACAGGAAAAAGGGTGTGAAAAACTTCTAATGTCTGGGGACTCTTTGTTGACTGTGAATTGGAGGATATGAGACTCAAGTGTGTTGAAACATTTCCCTTTATCAAATTTTGGTGGTTATCATTAAACTGAATCTTGTTTTTAATACTTTTATATGCAAACATGTTTAAGGGGAGAAGAATGGGATTGCTTACAGACTTTCTAAGGAAGACTTGCACATGAATATGAGGCCATGGTAGGTAATAGATATGGTTGGGGTTGCGCACTATCAGTATTTCCACCTGTGTTTTATGGATGAGTTCCATCCAGCATCACATGTTAAATTTTTGTACATGATATATCTTTTGTTTATTTTTGTTATGTTTGATACTTTGGAAAAATCTCACCATATATTGTATTTTTCCTTTCACTACTTTATATTTCCACTAGAAAACAATGTATGTTGAAAAACTGCACTATTATAGAGTTTTTTTTGGCTAGTGTACAACATATGTATGTCCTACTTGGATAGGACCACAGGAACTATATTATTTATTTTCTCTCTGGGTTTATTTGTCGCTATAATATATGTGCATAATCCTAGTGAATGAATACATGTGTGTATACAAAACGTATTTTATTTCGATTTATATGAAATAAAGTGTGGTTTTTTTTCAAGGAATAAAAAAACATGTTAACCTAGCCTTAAAACTACTCAAGGAGAAACAACTATATGTGAATCCTTCCAAGCGTGCCGTCAGGGTTCAAAATGTGAAATTTATGTATTATATTGCATCTCATATAAATGGAAATATGTACCCTAACAAAATTAAATATATGATGTAATCATCAATTTCGAATACATTGAATAAACTTAAGGGATTCTTAGGATTATCAAGCTATTACTGCAATTTTATCATGAAATGTGGTCAAGTAGAAACACCTCTACAAAAAACCTTGGGAAGAGTATGTATAACATGTTATCATGGTCTCAAAACGATTAGAGGAGAAACAACTATATTTGAAGCCTTATAAGTGCCTTTGAGGTTCAAAAAGTGAAATATTTGGATCATATCATATCTCATGAAGGAAAATTCTTAAAACCTATGTTCAAACATTTATGGCCAAGAAATTGATTTGTCAACATAACAAATGAGAGACAAATAATACCTTGGGTACTATTTTCATTGTTATTTATACCAAATAAACATTGGGAATAATATCATTATGGTGGTGGTTCAAGTCACAAAGTATGGCCTTTTTTTCTTACTTCAACATCCTTTCAAAGCAAGCACAATAGTCATAGTGGTTATGGAAACACCTCAAAAACTAAATGGAAAATACAAGAATATTATAAGTGCTAGAGTTCCAATTTTCATTACACTAACTCATGTACTTGTTTGGGCACTCAACTTGATCACATATCCTCTTACCATCTCCAATCTTATGGGCACCTAGGAGAGTGAATAAATGTTCGGGAAGTTATCTTTGTTGCTTGCAATGGTGAAAATTGGCCAAATGATTACCTTTGGAAAAATGGCGGTAAAATACTTACATACTTAAACTAAAATGTTTATATTTATGACATTCTATGGGTATCATACTCTATCCATCACATCACCCTTGTAAGGTAAACCTAAGGTTCATGCAGTGGAGGATCACATAAAACACCAAAAAAAATTCTCCAAGTATTGAAGGACAACTTGACTGCAACACAAAAAAGGATAAAATAACAAGCACATCAACACTATAGTAAAGGAACTTTGAAGTGGGGGATTGAATATCTATGAAGTTACAATTATACAAATAGATGTCCCTCAAGTAACATAAAAAGGACAATAAAATAATTTGAAGGTAATATGGCCCTATAAGGTGTTATAGAGGATTAATAATATGTATTGTATATTAGAGTTGCATCCATGTTCATATTTACATCCAATTATTCATGTTTATTTTTTTAAAGAGGTGATTGATGTAAAAATCCCAAATCAAAAGATTTCGTTGGAGCTTGATGAGGGAATGATACTAGACCCTAAAATTATAATTGATGCAAATCAAGCAATTATAAACCCACAAAAAATTTTAGCACTTCTACAAATGGAAGAACCTTCCAATAAGATGCACTTGGGAAAGAATAACTCTTCATACAAAACAATCCATTGGTGGCAACAATGGTATGAAACATAGGGATATGTTAAGCATCTAATTGTAGGCCTCATTGTCCTTACTTTAATCAAATTTATGTCAACTTATTATTATTTCTTTCAATATATATACATCAAGGATCTTCATTTGAATGATTATCTTACTGTGCACATTTGATGTATTGTAATAAGGGTTTCTCCCTCAAAGGTGTTTCTTAATTATACATGTTTTCACTTGATTTAGGCATCGCATCACTAAAATTGGATTTTTTTTATGCCAAAGCAAATGAACCTCCCAATATAAGATGAAATTTGGGAAGAAGAGTTATCCATGCAAAATAATTCGATGTTGATCACCATTGATGGCAATATTGGCAAGAATAGGAGGGGCACATTAAGCACCATAACCCTCATTAATTATCCTATCCTTACATTAATTTAAAATTATGTCAACTTTGTATTCTCTCTCTCTCTCTCTCTCTCTCTCTCTCTCTCTCTCTCTCTCTCTCTCTCTCACACACACACACACACACATACACCAAGGAGATTCATTTGAATGAATATATTATGATGTGCATTTTATATATTGAATAAGGGGTTATCCCTCAAAGAGACTTCTTATTTATTCACATTTTCACTTGATTTAGATATTGTATCACTAAATTGAATCTTTTTTATACTTATTTACTATTTATGTTGATCTGAAACTAAAATTGAAGGTTTATTGTAAAAGTTTGCAAGCTAGTTTATTTCTTATGCACAATGGATCGAAATTGCAAAAGCACATCAACTTAGTAAACTTAGTTAAGTTTTGAAAATTTTAAGAGTGAAAAATAGGTAACAAACAATATCACAAAACAAAAAAATTAATGACGAAGTTCACCCCTCCTAGGCTACATCTCTGGGTATAGCTTCCAATGTTGGCCATTTAAAGTATATGCTCAAATGTCAAATTACATCAACATACAATGCTTAAATAGAAAAAATAAAAGTGTTATTATGTCCAAAACACCCAAAACCTCTGTGTAGGGTCTTCTTGGGCTCAAAAAGGCTGAAAATTGGCCAATTTATGCCTCCTTCTTCATTTCCCTACTAATTGTTCAGAAAAAACGACCTTCTCTCAAAACTGGTAACAAAAATCTTTTTTGTCGATGTTGCACAGTGACAATTCCGGGCAGGTTTGGCCATAAATCCATCAATAATGGGGATTTTTTCAAACAGTTAGGTGTTCCAATAGGGCCACACCCATATTCCTCCACCCCCGTGTCGGTTGTATGGTAACAAGGTGACCTGGAGCCTGTCTCTCCGCTCCTAGTCGTGTGCAATTAAATTTTACTGGGGGTTGGCGTGGGCAGGGTGTCATGTGCCCACCCCTCCCTGACCCATCCACTAGTGGTTATATTAAGTTAAGGGAACCTGGACCTACGGCCACAGATCCTGCCCCTCCCGCCTTAGCACATGGTCATGTGAAATTTAGTATGACTTAGTCGACCGACCCATCCCTCCCCCCAACGCACCAACCGGTACACAATAAATTAAAACGGTCCACCATTATATAACAAGTAAAAATGTGGTCCACGGTCACAGGGTCGAACCCTGGGGAGGTTGATCAATCCATAAACCAAAATTTTGTACAAATATTGAGGGCCATGTGCTGTCCTTTGATTGGCTCCAAACCAAATCTCTTCAACCAATAGAAACTCACCAATTTCCAGTGTACGATAATGAAAATCTTACTCAATGGTCACCCTGTTATTGTTAGCACCACGTCAGTGTATGAACTTCCCAGTCAACCTTTTAATTTGACCTTTTAGTTGTTTTTCAGAAAATTTAGAATGTGATAAATTTCTCATACGGTGTCGGATTGAGGTGATTCAAGCGTCGTTGCAATCAGAAAAACGAGTTATACAATTTGGCACCAGTTTCGGCATAGTTTGAGCACTTTTAGTTTTTTATCATATTTTTTTATCTCTTGGATCATTCCTCCCCACTTGAATATTTTGGACCACAAAAAGTCTATTTTTACCCAGCAAGTAAGTGTAGGTAAAAATTCCTCACTTTCTAGATCTCAATCCATCTTGCTTTACTTTGATTAGTACCTTTGAGCCCCACTCAAAGATACTCCACATTTGATCCAGGTGGATATTGGTGGCCACCTACCAAGTCCATTTGAACCCCCACAATCAGTTATTTCATTTTGTAAGTTTCAACACAACTTACAATTTATAACAGTTTTTCGGGTCCTGAACTTTTGGAGCCGTTTTGAGGCCCTAAACGACGCTTTTTGGGAAAACAGGGAGCAATGTGGGTTGTAGACTGATGTTGCTCACTCAAAATTTTTAGTCCTCAGATAGATATTTCTAACGAGCTATTGAGAACGTCAAACGGAGATCGGATGCCAAAGTTACATCCTCGGGAAGTTGAAACACCAATTTACCCAAACGGGACCCACAGTTTTGGCGCTTCATCTCCTAGGGTTAGGTTTTTGGACGTTTCGAGTTCTACATTATTTCTCAACAATAAATAGGCCTTCGAGCCTCATTGTAACACAGTTCAGGGGCTGGTAGCCGACACATCTCTTCTCAGAGATAAGCGCTGCCAGTACCCTAGCTCATCTATTTCCATTATGTCTGTAATAGACCTTCGAGCCTCAATGTAACACATTTCAGAGGCTTGCGCCTACCACATATCTTCTCAGAGATATGCTACCAGCGTCCTAGCTATTTTCCATTATGTTTGTAAGCCTATTTCAGTCATTCTTTTATTAATAAAATGAAGCATTATTTCCGCTGCATCTCTGTGTTTATGGTTATATCTGTATTCTGTTGCATTCATGCATAAAATCCGGATCAGTGGTATCAAAGCAGTCTACTCTTTCTCAATTTTCTTTTCATGTCCTCAACACGGCCAGGGTACAAGGAGTTCAACCTCGCAACCCTGACGACCCCCCATGGCAGAAGGAAAGAAAGACGATGGAGCAGGAGATCCTATCAAAATCTTGCTCGAGGAGGCCCTCGAGAAACAGACGAACGCAATGATGAATAAATTTTCCCAGATCCTTCAACCACTACCCACCGGCTACATATCTACATCCAGCACGTCTGCCAATAGGTCCGCGACATCCCGGACAAATCCAACACCAAGTTCAGCAAAATTTGCCCCCCCCCCCCATGGAGGAACATAACGCAATGGAAACCATTGCTTCCTAAAGAGGGAGGAATGATCCAGGTGGATATCGGTGGCCACCCACCTATTCCATTTGGACCCGCAGCATCAATTCTTTCGGTTTTTCAGCTCCAGCATAGCTTACTTTTTTTAGCAGGTTTTTGGGTCCTACACTCCTAGAGTCGTTTTGGGGACTTAATGATCCAAGTGGATATTGGTGGCCACCCACTAAGTCCATTTGAACCCCCACCATTATTTATTTCATTTTGTAAGTTTCAACACAACTTACTAGTTATAGCAGTTTTTGGGGTCCTGAACTTCCGGAGCCATTTTGAGGCCCTAAACGATGTTTTTTGAGAAAACAGGGAGAAACCAAGGTTGCTTACTCAAAACTTGTAGTCCTCAGATAGATATTTCTAACGAGCTATTGAGCACGTCAAACGGAGATCAGATGCCAAATTTACGTCCTCGGGAAGTTGAAACGCCAATTTACCCAAACGGGGCCCACAATTTTGGCGCTTCATCTCCTAGGGTTAGGCTTTTGGATGTTTCGGGTTCTACATTATTTCTCAACAATAAATAGGCCTTCGAGCCTCATTGTAACATATTTCAGGGGCTGGTAGCCGACACATCTCTTCTCAGAGATAAGCGCTGCCAGTACCCTAGCTCATCTATTTCCATTATGTCTGTAATAGGCCTTCGAGCCTCAATGTAACACAGCTCAGAGGCCTTCGCTTGCCACATCTCTTCTCAAAGATACGCTACCAGCACCCTAGCTAGTTTCCATTATGTTTGTAAGCCTATTTCAGTCATTCTCTTATTAATAAAATGAAGCATTATTTCCGCTGCATCTCTGTGTTTATGGTTATATTTGTATTTGTCAGATTCCCCGCATAAAATCTAGATCGTTGTATCAAAGTGGTCTCCGTTCTTCTATTTTTCTTTTTCATGTCCCTAACGTGGCCGTGTATAAGGAGTTCAACCCGCAACCCCGACAACCCCCATGGCGAAGGAAAGAAAGACGAGGAGTAGGAGATATGTTCAAAATCTCGTCGAGGAGGGCTTACATAACATTAAAGGAATGATGATGAATAAATTTTCCTGTGATCCTTCAATGGCCGCCCACCGGCGGCACATCTACATCCAAAGATGTTCGCCAACAAACATACATCCTGCATAAATCCAACACCAAGTTCCGGCCAATTTGCGCCTATCACGGAGGAAGGAACTTAACGCAATGGAGACCATTTCTTTCTAAAGAGGGAGGAATGATCCAGGTGGATATCGGTGGCCACCCACCTATTCCATTTGGACCCGCAACATCAATTCTTTCGGTTTTTCAACTTCAGCACAACCTAACTATTTTTAGCAGGTTCTCGGGTCCTGCATTCCCGGAGACGTTTTGGGGACTTAATGATCCACGTGGATATTAGTGGCCACCCACCGAGTCCATTTGAACCCCCACCATCAGTTATTTCATTTTTTAAGTTTCAACACAACTTACATAGCATTTTTTCGGGTCCTGAACTTCCGGAGCCGTTTTGAGGCCCTGAATGATGCTTTTTGGGAAAACGGGGAGCAACTAATGTTGCTCACTCAAAAGTTGTAGTCCTCGGATAGATATTTCTAATGAGCTATTGAGCACGTCAAACGGAGATCGGATGCCAAAGTTATGTCCCCGGGAAGTTGAAACACTAATTTACCCAAACGGGGCCCACAGTTTTGGCACTTCATCTCCTAGGGTTAGGTTTTTGGACGTTTCAGGTTCTACATTGTTTCTCAACAATAAATAGGCCTTCGAGCCTCATTGTAACACAGTCCAGGGGCTAGTAGCCGACACATCTCTTCTCAGAGATAAGTGCTGCCAGTGCCTTAGCTCATCTATTTCCATTATGTCTGTAATAGGCCTTCGAGCCTCAATGTAACACAGCTCAGAGACCTGCGCCTGCCACATCTCTTCTCAGAGATACGCTACCAGCGCCCTAGCTAGTTTCCATTATGTTTGTAAGCCTATTTCGGTCATTCTTTTATTAATAAAATGAAGCATTATTTCCGTTGCATCTCTATGTTTATGGTTATATCTGTATTCGGTTGCGTTCCTGCATAAAATCTGGATCAACATTACCTCTACATGAAGTCTTGACCCTCCTGTCAAGAATTGAGTCTTCCTGCAACTCATTTAAATATTCAAGAGCAAAATATTCTATAGATGGAATCTGAACATTCTCTTCTTGATCATCAATCATTGGAGCCTCATACAATCTCAATTTTTCCACACCCAAAATATAATAAATTTTCATATAAGGTGGAAAATCTAATCGGAAAGCATTTGTACCAATCTTCTCCAAGATTTTGAAAGGACCATATCTGATTGGCTTGATATTTTTACCTTCACCTTGTAGAATTTCTTTGCTGATGTACAACCAAACTTAATCTCCCACTTGGAAATCATGATTTACTCGATGATTGTCATGCCTTTCTTTGTACTTGGCTTTGCTTTTCTCTAGTTGTTCTTATACTCTTTGATGCACTAATTGAATTTGTTAAATGAAATGCTTGGATTTTTCTACATCACTATGTCCATCACCTGCAGTATATATATATACCAAAGATGAAAACCGAAGCAGACTTTGGAAAATAACCCAAACAATGGAGATACCTATGTAGATGAATTATCAGCATGGTTTTAGGCATGTTGGATGTAACGCAAATTTTCATCCCAAAGTTTAGCATGATTACCACAATATCCTTGAAGAATATGCACTATTGTTATATTCACTACTTTTGTTTGGTTGTCAGTTTGTGGATGAAATGTAGTGATCTTCTTCAGCTTTGTGCCCATGAGTTCCCATAAACTTGACCAAAAATTCCTGACAAATCGAGAATATAGATAAGAAATAATAGAAGTAGGTAACCCAAAGTGAACCCATACATTTTGGAAAAGCATCTTTTGTTTTGTTCATTCATCACTTGTTTTTTACATGGAATCAACACACACATTTTGTTGAAATGGTCCACAACATCATATAGATAATCATGACCTTTCCTAGACATTGGTAGTCCTCCAACTAAATCCATAGAAATATTTTCCCAAGGAGGAGAAGGAATAGGAAGTGGAGTATACAAACCCAATTTCCTATTGCTTGGCTTGCTAGTAGCACACATAAAATATCCTTTTACATATTTTGAAACAGTTTCACTCATGCGAGGCCAATAACAATACCTATGAATTTGAGCAACTGTTTTGACTACACTATAGTGACCAGCAATAAGATAAGTGTGGAATTCCCTTATGAAATTGACTCTTTCACCCTATGGAACACATAAATTTCCAAGATGATACAACAACTTGTTATAAACATGATAATCCAACTCTTCAACATGATTTTCTTGACTCAAAGTTTCATAAAATTCTTTAAAATCTTCATCTTGAGCATACTATTCAATATAGCTTTCATGCATGATTGAGTTATGCTTGAGAATAACATATGCATTAACAATAGTCCTTAATAACATATCTACAACTTTGTTATATATTCCTTTCTTATACCTGATTACTAAATTAAATTTTTGTAGGAATCCCATCCACCTAAAATCTCTATCTTGTTAAGTTTTGTGGAGGTGATGTAGTGGTAAGGTCGCTCTCGTAAAGACGGACCAGGTTCTGTGCTCAATATTGAGTGAGGGCATGGCTCGCTATGAGAGATTAACCGATCCAGGCCAACCCCACAACCTTTTTAAATTATATATTATTATTGGGATTTTCTATATTATTTAAATAAGATTGAAATTTTTCAGTCGTGCACGCAGAGCCTGGTTCCTCCTACGCACTTCTAAGAAATCTCCACGGCCATGGCCCCAGGAGAGGGCCCTGAGATCGTAATCCCTCTTCCCACAGATCTATCTGCCTTCAATAAAATGTGGCAAGCAGCACCAAGTGCCCAGCAAACGAACACGAACAAAAATTCGTAAAAATATTGGCTTCTATCCCAACAGTAGATCTACCGATTGAAGAACCTTGTTAGTCGGCCCTAAATCTTGTTGAACGCAGGCTCATTGGGAATTTCACTAGGCTCTGGCCCTTGCCCAAAGCATTCGAAGCCTGGATCTAAAGGCAGTAGAAGATAGGAACCTGATATTTCGAAATGGCATGTATTTCATGGGCCCTCATGGTCTATATTTGAATCAATGGACCCCTGATTTTGATCCGAGCCAAGATTTCCCCTTAGCTGTTCCGGTTTGGGTTCACTTGCCCCACCTCCCTCTTCATTGCTGGAACCCCAAATCCTTAGAAACCATTGGAAACAAACTTGGGAAGTACATAGACAAAGCATAAAGGAGGGAACAGTACTCCTGCGCAAGAATCTGTGTATAAGTCGACATGGAGGAAGGCCTCACTGAGGCTATTAAACTCACGATGGTTGACTAGTCTCACATCCAAGAGAGAGATTACGAGCAGCTTCCATTTAAATTTCGGTATTGCCATGGCTACGGCCATTTCGCCAGTTATTGTAAAAATAAAACAGTGGAAGAGACTGAAACCTCAAAAGAGGATCAATGGACTCAGGTCCAGAAATTTTCCCCTAATAAACAGAACTACAGAGCAAAAGGGAAATTTAAGCCAACAGGTAGTGCTGCCCCTACCTCGGTGACTCAAGGGGAGGGGCCTACTGGACCCCCAAGTACAAATGAAAACTCCAACCCTTTTTAAATTCTAGCTACCCCAGAAGAACCACAAGGTGCAACATAAGTTGTAGCAGGGGAACCATAGCCTAATCCAACAGCAGAACATAAAAGACAGGAAGAAACTGCCTCAATAAAAACTGGATCTCCGAAAGCAGTCTCCACCCCCCATCCTATGCAGATATTACAAGAAAGAAGCCCCCAGAATCCTCTATATCCTCAGAAGAAGAAACATTCGAGAGGCCCACAAAAAGAGTTGGGAGGAATTCCCACAGAGAGGCAAGAGAAGAAGAGGCCGAGAAACAAAAAAAAGCAAGGCAGTCAGTCCACGATCGAGATGTCCATAGGCATAAATACTCGAACCAGGCCTCCCAAAGTCCAACCCTCTGCAACCAAATAATGTGTATAGTCTCTTGGAATTGCAGAGCCTTGGGGAACCCCTCAAAAGCGGAAGCAGTGAAGAACCTCTTGAAATCAGAAACCCCTAAAATCCTCATGCTATAAGAGACCAAAATAGAAGGGGAAACCTTTCTAGCTCCAAGTAAATACAAATGGAAAACAAAAGTTGAGAAAGCAATAAGTGCAAGGGGAAATTACGGTGGGCTTGCCACCCTCTGGGAGGATGACAAATTCCATCTCGATAGATCCTTCGAAATGAATCATTGGATCTACACCAAACTCCAACATCTTGCAAGTAAAACCATCCTCGCCCTCTCTAATCTTTATGTTTTGGTACTCTATTCTGAAAAAAAAGGATTTTTGGAAAACCCTTTCTGACTTTCTAGAAGCCTACTCACCTAAGAATATAATCCTTGCCGAAGATCTCAACCTTCTCTTCGAGCCAAAGGAGAAAATAGGAGGCATTATAAGCAAGGATCACATCCTCCCCATTGTAGAAGACTTGATCCAAGAATGGGATTTACTTGATTTCAAACCCAAAATTGGGCTCTATACCTGGTAAAACAATAAAGTGAGAAAGGAGCACATTTTTGCTCGGCTTGACAGGTTTCTAATAGAGATCACCCTACTCTCCAAGAAGAAGATAATCTCCACCAAAATTCTTCCCAAAATGACTTCAGATCATAAATCTATCCTATTGTTGGTAGAAGCAGAGGAAAACCTGGGGCCCATCCCCTTCCGATTCAGCCCTCTTTGGTTAGAAATGGATGGGTTTTTGGAGACAATCACGAAAGCTTGGTCCAGCCCAGTCAAAGGGTCGACTAGTTATGTATGGGAACAAAAACTCAAGGCCACAAAAATAGCCCTGAAAGAATGGTTAAAAAATACCTCTTGCTCACCCGCTATCCTAAGAAAGATGGCCTCTGAGAGACTGCTAGATATGCAAATGGACATGGAACAGCAGGAAATCACCTCCTCAGAAATGTTGTGCGAGAAATCTGCCAAGAAAAGTACACTCCATTCCTTAAAAGTTGACGAGGAGACCTTGAGACTTAAATCACGAAATCTCTGGCTTAAATCTGGAGATAAACTTTTCGCCTTTTTTCACAAGCAAATCAGAACTTGCCTCTTGAGAAATCACATTGCAAAAATCACCTCCTCAGAGGGGATTGTGCATAAAGTAATAATTGAGATTCGTGAGGCTGCTATCCCTCACTTCCAACAGTTGTACACAGAAAATGGATCAGACACTGGAGAGGAAAGTTCAGATTTCCTCACTCACATCCCAAGACTGATAAAGGAAGAGGAAAACTCTACCCTCCTGAAGCCCTTCATAGAAGAGGAAATTAGCAACGTCATTTGGATGATGGAGCCAGACAAAGCTCCTGGTCCCGATGGCTTCACCATTCAATTCTACAGAATCTACTGGAATATTATCAAGGCTGACTTGATTCGAATGATAAGGGGATTCCAGCAGAAAGCCAAATTTGGAGGAAGCATAAACTCCACTTTCCTAGCTCTTGTCCCAAAAGAAGTGAACCTTGCATCTTTTGATCGCTTCAGGCCAATCTCGCTTTGAAATGCATCCTACAAGATCCTTTCCAAGTTTCTAGCCAACAAAATCAAGCCTCTATTGGAAAAGATCATTTCTATCAATCAGGGTGGGTTTTTCAAAGGAAGGCACATTCGTGACAATGTGGCTCTGGTGTAGGAAACCATTCACTCAAGCCTCCATCGACATGAGAAAGAAATGATCATCAAGCTAGACATGGCGAACGCCTTCGATCGAGTAAGACATACTTTTCTCCTCCAAGTACTTACCACTTTCGGATTCAACTCTGTTTTTATTAGGCTAATTAAAGCTTGTATTGGAGAACCGTGGATTTCCCCCTTGGTTAATGGCAGGCCAGCTGGTTACTTCAAAGCTTCGAGGGGCATTAGACAAGGCCACCCTCTATCCCCCTTCTTGTATATCTTGATGGCTAATTCCCTTAGTCTGAAACTGACAGCAGAGAAGATAAGAGGGACTCTTCCTGGCATTAGGGTTGTGAGAAGCACTGAACCAATCAACCACGCCTTGTTTGTTGATGACTCTTTACTCCTAGGGGGAGCTTCATTAAATATTTCAAGGGCTTTAAAGGAGGTTATTCAAAGCTTCTGTAAAGTCTCTGGAGAACTAGTCAATAGGATAAAAAGTGCAGTGTACGGCTGGTAGATTGATCAACAAGCCATGAATCGGATTGCCCAAGTACTTGGATATGTGGGCTTTGCTAGATGGGAAAAATTAAATACCTTGGCCTGCCTTTGACCCTGTGCATCAACAAGGCCCTCTATTGGGCCAAGATCCTCAACAAAATCAAGGCTAAAATGAATGCATGGGGTGGCCAGTTTCTCACCACAGTTAGGAAACTTATCTTGGTGAAATATGTTCTTTCCTCCCTCCCTTTATGCCAGGCTACCTTCTTATTGGCACCCAAATCAATTATTAAACATCTCTCTAAGATGTTAAGAAACTTCCTGTGGAAATGAGGTAAGGGGAATCAGAAAAAATTCCACTTGGTGAACTGGGACATTGTGAAAAGACCTCTATTAGACAGAGGCCTGTAAGTTAGAGACCCTGGTCTAGCCAATTTTGCATTGGGTGGAAATATTTTATGGAAAATCTTCTCAAATCACCTACATTATGTTATTCAAGTCCTCATCAAAAAATACATGCATGGGCTCTCCTTGCACAATATGGAGGAAGGAGCAGCTAGTAAGGGCACCACCCTCTGGAAACTCTGTAGTCACGACTGGGAGATTTTTAAGGAGCACCTCTACAGAATTTCGGGCAATGGGAAAAACATCAACTATGGGAAGATAAAATTATGGGCCTTCAACCACTCAACACTGCTCAAGAAATCGCAGATTTTTGAGACTGGCTAAAAATTCTAGGCATCAACAAGTGGAAGACATACCATCCTAGGATGATGCTGGAAATTGGACTGATTGGAATTTCCCTCGTCCTCCGGATTGGCTACAGACACAATTACCTCTCCTTCAAGTTGTTCTCGTTGGGCTGGCACTGATCCACCATTTCTCAAATGACAAGTGGGGCTGGGGAAAGACTGGAGCTTTCTCTGCTGGCCAAGGCTACGCTGCCCTCCAACTCAGCAATCCCATACACTCCCCTTCGTTATGGAAGCATATTTGGGACCCTGCTGGCCTACCAAAGGTTAATTTATTCTCCTGGCTCCTAGTCCACAAGCGCATCCTGACTAGTGAAAATCTAGCAAAAATAGGCATTATCGTCCCACACAGATGCTCGCTCTGTTGCACAGCAGTGGAATCAATGGAACACTTGTTTTTGGACTTTGTGTACACCCAAGAAGTCTGGGCAAAAGCTCTGCATGGGCTAGAAGCTCAATCCCCTTCGCATATTTCGATCACCAGTCTCTTCACCACATGGATAGGGCGTTCTCCTCATGAATGAAACAGGAAGTCATTATGGTTTAACATCTGGTATACCATCCCAAAATTCGTATGCTGGGAAGTATGGTTGGCAAGGAATAAAGCCATATTCAACAGCATATTTTACTCCCCTACAGTAGTTGCAGCCAAAGTGAAAGCTCTGCTTGTCGATTCCTTAGAAAATCTACCCCACAAGTCAAATAGCAACCTCTCCCTAGATGTGATCAGTTGGATTAGTGTTCCTATGAAGACTTCCTCCAGCAATAATACCTCCTCTCGACCTAGTTACAATCCTGAGTGGAGGCTTCAAATCCCCGACACTGAATTTAAAAACTGGTGGAAGAACCAGGACAAAGCCACAATCTTTTTTTATGGTGCCTCTAAGGGAAACTCGGGAAATTCGGGAGCAGGGGGAGTTATCTATTCCCAAACAGGGAAAAGCCAAATTAGCTTCAGTTGGGGCCTTGGGCAGAATACCGACAATCAAGCAGAACTCTTAGGACTGCTCAAGGCTTTGCTAGATTGCGCAAGAGAAGGGAGAAAAATACATCCAAGCCTTCAGAGAATCGGAAATCCTGATTAAGATCATGAAAATTGGAGATCATTTCAACAATTTGGCTCTCAACAAGACGCTGCAGAGACTCAGGAAACTGCTGCAAAATTTCACCTCCAACTCCTTCTTTCATATTCTGCGAAATATAAACAAGGAAGTGGATGCAAAAGCAAATGCAGGTTTTCTTTTAGCTCAAGGAGAACCCTCAAAAAATTACGAAGCCCCTAACTGGTTACCTATCCCTTGAAGCTCAGAAATGTAAAAGTAGAACTCGACTCTTCGGCTATTTGAAAAAAAAAAAAGATTCTATGTAATAGTGGTTGTCTAGGCCGCAGCCCAACCTACCTTCTTAAATAAAATTTAACCGTTCATGTTATAAAAAATAAAAATAAAATAATAAAATAAAATAAAATAAATCTCTATCTTGTTGTAGCTTGGTTTGTGATTATAAATATTGCAAACGTTGATGGTCAGTAAGGATAATCATTTCTTTATCCATCAAATAATGCTTCCATTTATTCAAGCTTTGTACCAAAGCATATAACTCTTTATCATAAGTTGGATAGTTAATTACTGCATTGGTAAATGTTTTAGAATGATAAAAAATTGGATTACCATGTTGCATAAAAACTTCTCCCATAGCATATTTGCTTGCTTCAATTTGAATCTAAAATGGATGCTTAAGATCTCAAAGTGCTAGAATTGGTGTTGAAATTATTTTCTCTTTCAAAGTGTCGAAGGCTCTCTGATTCTTTCCTCCCCGCTGAAATACATGTTTCGCACTTGCCAAAGCATATAATGGTGCTGCAATGAGTGAGAAGTTAGCGATAAATTTCCTCCAATATTGGGTTTCTCCCAAAAATCTCCTAACATATATTACATTGTTGGGTTTAGGCCAATTCACAATGACATCAACTTTTGAGGGATTAATCTTCATTTCACCCCCTCCTACAATATGACCCAAATAAACCAAATATGTTTTCCCAAATTCACACTTAGACATCTTCAAATGCAACTTTTCATTTTTCAATACATCTATAACTTGTTTCACATGCTTGACGTGCTCTTCATGAGTCGTAATTTAAATCAGAATGTCATCTAAGTATACTATGAAAAAATCATCAAGGAATGGTTGCAACGCGTCATTCATAATTCTCATGAATGTTGCAAGTGCATTACAAAGCCCAAACTACACAACTAACCATTCAAACAAACCTTGTTTTGTCTTGAAATCATTTTTCCAAATATCATCTTCAGCAATCCTTATATGATGATAACCGCTTCTCAAGTATAACTTAGTAAAGTAAACAACTTCCTTTAACTGATCTAGCAAATCATCAATGCAAGAAAGAGGATAATTATTCTTTACCGCGATCTTGTTCAAAGCTCAAAAATCTACACACATGCGCCATGTACATCTTTCTTTGGAACCAAGGAAATAGGAGACCCACAAGCATATGTGCTAGGCCTAATGACCCCTTTGTCAAGTAGCTCTGGAATTTTCTCCTTGATCTTTCCATTCTCCAAAACTGGCATTATATACATGCCAATATTTGGAATTGGTGCATCTTGTTGCATGTGAATCTCTTGTTGGCTTCCTCTTTTAGGAGGCAACCCTTCAGGTTCCTGAAACATCTTGTCATAAGTGTTAAAAACTTCAACCAATTCATGCTTGATTTTATAATCACATCCTGTCAAAGCTTCAGATTCAACAGTATCTTTATCCTTAATCATCAACAACAACAAAATGCTTACTAGCATTCACAAGCCTTTTCATCTGACCAACACTAACAAGAGATAAGTTCACCTTCTTGCGATGTGCTCTAACAATATAATCAATGCCATATTTATGAAGATGATATTTGTTCTCATGACGATAGAAAATTGGATTTTCGGTCATACAAGTATGGACTCCCTAAAACAATTCCGCAAATATCAAGTGGTACAACATCAAGCTCTACCTCATCTATAAAATCATGAGTGATGGAAAATTTGGGTTTAAATTTCCTTGTCACTTGTAATTTGGCATCATCAGATACCCAACCCAAAGGGTAAGTTTTAGTATGAGGTGTGTTTCTTGACAATTTATTTAGAAATAAGATTGAATTGGGATCCACTAATAAACAATGTATTAACTTTTGCATGTTTTATAATGACCCTGATATGAAAAAGCTCACTTATTTCTTTATCGTTTTGATATTCAATAGGTTTACTAGAAGAACCAGTACTTGCATTAGAAGCTATACTTTTAATTCTCGTGGTTGTGATTTTGGTTTCATCACATGAATCATATCTTAGATCTTGTTGAGTTGCAGCAACAACCTTTTTTGGTTTTTAAACTCATGTGGTGATCATTTTTTAAGGAGCTTTCCGCATTATCCACAGTGCTAGAAAACGAGTGTCGACGTTTCGAATCCCAACGGGGATCCAACAGCCTTTTTTTCCCCTTGTTACTGAACTTCTTTGGTCTCATTGCTAGATGTAATTTCCAACAATGGTCTTCATATGACCTTCTTTTGAATAATTTTTACAGATAAGTTTCTCTCCCTCTTTCTTGGTAGTGGAATTTTTTTTTCCTTTGCCTTTAAACTTTCCCTTTCCTTTGTCTCTATATTTCGAAGGTTTCTTGCTAGTCTCTTGAGGAACATTATTTCCTCTTGATTATAAATAAGTTGCCTGAACACATAATTCATCTACACTGGTGGGATTAAACCTAAGTATAGTATGTCTCAAATAACTATATAATCCACCTATGTATTTAAGGAGAGTATCTTGTGAAGACAAATCAACACCCAAGATTAAAGCTCTTCTTCTAAATGCATGTGCGTAACTTTGGACACTCTAAACTTTAGCTTGTCTAAAAAATTTCCAGTCGATGATTTATTTTTGCATGTAAGCTAATTGATAAAGTTGTCTTCTTAATGTAGCAATAAAATCATTCCAAGAAGAGATAATTTTATCACTTTTCTTCAAATATTCTTGAGTTCTGGCCTCCCACCAAATGAGGGTCGCACTTTCCAAACGAAGAGAAGCAAGTTGTATCTTTGTAACATCATCATCAATATTTTGAATCCTGCAATAGACTTCAATTTGACGAACCCAATTATCCAACTTTTCAACATTTACTTCACCATTGTCCATAAACAATTCAAACTTGACATCAAGATTAATCAAAGGACACTTAGCATGTCCTTTTGGATATGGATGAGGAGTAGTTATATGATATGAAGGAGGTGAAGAAGGAGTTGAGGATGGAGGTGTAGATGGAGGTGAAGGGGTAGATGGAGGTGGAGGCTTGCTCCCGTCACCACTATTACCTTTTGGATGATTAGAACTTTCTCCTTGCAACCTTGTTGTCCTCTCATTGTACAACACTTTCACCATCTTAGACATATCATAGAAAGTCTTTCTAACTTCTCTCTCATCCTCATACATTAGCTCATGTCCTTCTTCATGTGCCATGATTGGTGGAGTTTGTGGATTTTGTGACCTCCTTGAACCAATTAGAGGGTTTGGTTCTTCAATAACTCTTTCTCCTCTTCTCAATTCAGACCTTTTAATTATTCAAGAAAAATGCTTACAAAAATTGTCAAACCTTCACAACGACTATCCTCTGATACCGAACTGATCTAAAATTAAAATTGAAGTTTTCTTGTAAAATTGTGCAAGCTAGTTTTTGTATTATGGGAAATGGATCAAAATTGAAAAAGCACATAAGCTTAGTAAACTAAGTTAAGTTTTTCAGATTTTAATAGTTAAAAATAGACAACAAGCAGCATCACAAAACAATAATTTGATGATGGAGTTCACCCCTCCTGGGCTACATCTTCGGGTCCAGCTTCCAATGTTGGTCCTTTAAATTATATGCTCAAATGTCAATTTACATCAACATAAAATGATCAGATTACAAAAATGAAATTTCCATTGTGTTCAGAACACCCAACTACTCTTGTGTAGGCTCTTCTTGGGCTCAAAAAGGTTGAAAAATGGCCAAGTTAGGCCTCCTTCTTCATTTCCCTACTAATTATTCTGCAAAATCAACCTTCTATCAAAACTAGCAACTAAAATCTTCTTTGTTGGCATTGCACAACGACATTTATGCGCGGTTTCTGCCACAAAACCACCGATAATGAAGCATTTTGTCAAAAAATTAGGTGCGCTAATATGGCCGCTCCCTTATTCCTTCGCCCACGTGTCGTTTGTATGGAAACAATGTGACCGGGGGCACGGGCTAGAGGCCACGCGCCTGCCCTCCCTCCTCTCTTATTCGCGTGCAATTAAATGTGACTGGGGGATAAAATGGGCAGGGTGCCATGCACTTCCCCCTCCTCGATCCATATGACAATGGTTATATTATGTTAGTGGAACCTGGGGCTAGGGCCATGCACCCCACCCCTCCCACCTTAGCACACGGTCGTGTGAAATTACATATGGCTCGAGGTTGGGCCAGTCAAACGAGCCCGTCATCTAGGCCCTCCCCCCAATGCACCAACTGATACACGATAAATTAAAATGTCCCACCATTATATAACAAGTAACAATGTGTCATAAAGGTAGAGTAGTGGTTTGTGTTATTGGAGGTCATAGGGTCAAACCCCAAGGAGGTCGATCGGTCCATAAACCAAAATTTTGTACAAATATCGAGGGCCACGTGGTGCCCTCCAATTGGCTCCACACCAGATCTTTTCAACCAATAGAAAATCGCAAATTCCTAGCGTACGACCATGCCACATGTCCTCACAAGATTGACATGTCTGAAAACCGTACTGCACAGTCACCCTGCTGACCTCGAAACCATGTCAGCGTATAGACTTCCCAGTCAACCTTGCTAGTTGAATTTTTAGTTGTTTTTCAAAAAAATTAGATCATGATAACTTTCTCATACTGTTTTGAAATGAGGTGTTTCAAGTGTCATTGGAATCAGAACGACAATATCTACAATTAGACACCAATTTTGGGAGAATTTGAGTGCTTTTATTTTTTAGCATACTTGTTATTCCCTGGATTATTTGTACATAACAATGTTGCAAACTTAATGATGCTCTTAGAAGAACAAAGACTCCACTTTTTTAAGGTAAAGTTAGCATTATTCCTGCATGTACCAAATAGATCAAATGTTTCTAGTTTCATTCATCCATTGGTTATATACATTAATATATTTATTAATCAATTGTTGTTCGACATAGGTCTATCTATGTGTAAGTTAAGAATAATCATGTACATGTAATAAAATAAGAATACATTTGCAATATATATAATTCATGGATACATTTTCAATATAAGTGAATATTTATACTAGAAAATACATGGTGTAGGTGCACACTTCCATATGTAAGGTATATTAGCTTAAATTTATCAAATGTGAAAACCATTGTGCATAATAATTTGAGAATATATATAATAATGACATGCATTGACAATTGCAAATAATCATCCTTATTATTTTCAAAGTTCGTAAGTCCACACAATCGACTACAATGAAGAAATCTCTTACGTCATAACTATTCAATGCTTTTGTGATACAAGTTATCTATGGCACATTTGCTTCAACACTTTTTTTCCTTCTATTTGTTGAGGACGTTCATCATTAATTTGCTCCATCCTTTATCAGCGGTAAAAATATTTTTTTACCACCATTTTGTCAATTTTTTTCTTCTAATTTTATCTTTACTCTAACCTTTCCCTCCAAATATGTCAATTTCAAAAATCATCATTACCATGGGTTTCCTTTTTCCTTTCCCTAATGCCTCTTTTCTAGATTTACAACCTATTTAAATCACTTTGTAATTCCTCCAGGCTGAGGAGAGGAACCCAAAGGTAACCACAAACCAATATTTAGGGTTGGAAGCTAGCCCTTCCAAACCTAGACAGGGCCCTCTCTTATGAATTTTTTTGGATCTTAGGCTAGGTCTATAGATCAAGGTAGAATAATTTTAGTGATTTGATGTCAGCAGAGAGGGGAAATCCATTCGGCATGGATTCAAACTAAGCTAAATATTTCCAATGCTATGACAAGGGAAAGGTAGGCAGTCCTTTATGGTGTCTTTTTCAATTTCGTTGTAGAGAGATGAGTAGAGGAATAATGAAATTGATAATATCTAAAGCATCTAGATAAGGATGAATTTTAGATATTATGGTGGGGGGGAAAACACTGAAATGTTTAGTTACTTATAACAAAGCACCTGAAAGTGAATTTTAAAATGAATTTGTTTAACTAAACACTGAATACATAACATTTAAGCATGCCTATAACAGAATATAAAGAAACATAAACATGAGATAAACATCACCATAAATGATTGACACGGGAATCCCTGAACAAGTAGACTTCGTCCTTCATTATTCAATGAAATTTTTAAATAGAGCTGCACAATGCACATTGTCTTTTTTCTATCACACGACAACTCCTTTCGCATAGGAATTTAAAAAATATAAATGAAAAACTCTTCCCAAGCTAAGGAGTTTGAGTTCAACCATTTCCCCAAAGATAGAGTCAGTTACGTTAAGATTTAGAACTGCCTGCTAAAAAATCGGGATCAAATTTCTGAAAATAGGGATCAAATATTAGATCATATCTCTTGACTCATGATATATGCTACAAAATGGAAGGCGGTTTTTATATATTAACTTGTGTTTGATAGAAACCTCTCTCTATTTTTGAAAATTATTCTCCAGATCCTCAAAATATGTGCCCAACGATCATGACTAAAACAGGAAATGACAAAATCTAAACAATAGGTTGTGTTATTGCCCAAATCCACCTTAGGCTGAAGGAAGGCGGGATTCAGGGTAACACCAAACCACGCTCAGTCTGGTAGCTAGCCCTACCAGAACAGGAGAGGGCTCTCTCCGGGTCAATCTCAGTAAAAATGTATCAATAGGGCTTGAGATGACTGAAATGAGTGCTAATTTTAGGCCAGGTATATTAATCAAGGAGTTTGAAATGATTTTTATGGGTTTTTTGTTGAAAAAAGGGAAAGGCAATTTTGGGCTTGGGGATGAGGCCAAATTCTTGCAGAGTTCAAGTTGGGGAAGGGTAGGCAATGACTTTGATGTCTTAGATTTCAATGAATGGATAGAAAAGACTGCTGAGGAGCTGAAGAGGGCAAGAGGGAGCAAGGATCCTCTTCAAACTGACGAAAACATATAAAACTAAACAAAAGTTTAAGACAGAGCACTAGCAAACCTATGAATTCTACCTTACTTTCTCATTTGTTTAATTCAAAAGCAAAGAGAAGGGAAATGGCATACATAAACATCAATGAAAATTACAGATACATGAAGAAAAACATCATCAAAACTCAGAGCCACAAGGATCCCAACAAGTGTTGCAAAACTCTGGTCTTTCCTTTGCCAAAAATATGAAATGAATATACAATGGGGTGCCAAACTATTCCCAAAAGTCCAACCCTGAAAATATCTCAGAAAATACAATATATATACCATCCTAACCCCTTCCCATGCCTCTAGGGGTCGAGCTCATCCTTCTAGGAGTTTTTTCAACCAATTCTAAACATGGAACTGAAATCTAGGCAGCCAAACAACTTGCCTCTATATGCTAGGAAACTGATCCATTCACTTAATTTTCACTTTTTAGTGAATGAATCCTCTAGAACAAGTAAAAACATGCCAAATTTACATCATAGCCAAAAAATTACATCAAGATAGATCAATAATTATATCAAGAAGTGAAACTAGTCAAACTGGCCGAATTTCTGAGCTGAAAAGTAAAAATTGGACCAAAATCCTCTATGCGCCGCGCCAGAAAACTCAATGCGTCGTACCACTTTGAGCCTATTTTTGGGGCACTTCCTGAAGTCCAAATTGAGCTCATGATAGCTCATTGGAAATCCCTATCTGTCTACTATCCAACCCAAGTGGAATTTTTCAATTTGGAGTTCATTTTCCCCTCCAAAACTGCAATCTCCCAAGACTGGTTCCTGCTGGTGCAAAAGGTGGCAGAAAGGTCATTTTTGGAGTGTTTTTGACCCTCAAGACCATCCAAAACTTGATGAAATATCTCAGCCATTCCTGAGCATGCATAAATTTTCATAAAAAATCCAAAAATGTAAATTTTTCCTCCAGAAGATCTCTGAAACGTAAGCGCGCGTCGAGTGGCGCGATGCGTCGGGCAGAAAAACCTGTTTTGCAACCAAAATTTCAAAAATGAAAAAATTTACTCCAAATTTGCTGAAATTGGGAGTGAAGGTCTCCCATCATGTCTCATGCTCAGCCAAGGAAGCTTCGGCCAAGATTTGGAGTGGATCAGGCCTTTTCCGACGTTTCAGTGCTCTCCTCAACCTCGCCTTCAAGATCTTCATCCTAGCTCTGCAAACATGAGTGCGGGCCCAATAGTGGTTCTTCATATGTCTGAGCATGTCTTTGCCCCTATTTTCCTTTCCCAAGAGCTTCTCCAGATGAATTTTGACTCTCATAAGGCAAGTTTCTCGCTCAAATGGTGTCATGTCACCTGGTCTCTTTCGGGCCAATTCACGGTCTTCGTGTATTCTCTGCAGCTCCATGAGTGTATGTTGATCCTCCAATTGTTTATTCCACTGCTCCAAGTAATTTATAAACCACTGAGCTCTCTGCAATTTCTCGGTCAGCATGTCGATCTCAGCTTTCTGCTCCTGGATGATCTCTTTCAGCTTTGAGCTGGGAGAGCTCAAATCAACATCGATCAATATAAAATCAGTATCTTGGCCTCCTGAGGGGCCCTCATCCTGCATAGGCTTCTTGCCTTTGTCCTGTACCTATGCTGATGTAGAAGGCAAGACCCCTTCCATGCCATGTGGAGATAGTACTCGCGCTGATGTCGAAGGTAACGAGACCCCTTCCACCCTGGGCGGAGATAGTACTCGTCGTGCTGCTGCAAATAAGGCTCTGGTACCTCTCTAATAGGTAACACACACTGGAACACTGATAGGCTCTGTCTCAGGAACCTCAAACTGATGTGAAGGCTCACCTACATCGTGAACAATCTCTAGAGGAGGATGAGGGGTTGTAAAGAAGTCACGGGCAATGAACTCCTCCCATGAAATTCCCTGCAAACCAAGCTGATGTACCACAATCATCTTGATGAGCGCATAATAATAGATGTTGTTATGTTTCTGCTCTGGAGTCTTCTTCTGCACAAGGGTATTCATCCGCTCTATGTTTCGGCACATGAAGTATGGAATATTCATCAGTGTCACTCTCGTGAAATGCATCAACAGTCGGATGTGGTGTGCATAAAGGTGTGAGAATATACCCTCGCAACTGAAGTATCTAATGATGAGCTTCATTAATGGCGCATAGGACTCCTTCAAGAATCTGAAAGGAAACACCTTGTTGAGCTGCCTCATATAACCAGGCCTGATGTAAGGTTCATAATATGCTCTATCCAGCTGCTGTCTCTTATTCCACTCTTCACCTATGTTTGGTATCTCGGTTGCCTGAGAAATGGTTTCTGGTGTTAAGGTGAAGTTCACTCCAGCAAGGTTTACATGACCATCACGCAAATGTAGGACAAATAAGCGAACCAACTCCTGATGATGTTGAATCTGAGAAATCATCTCACAATACAGAAAACATGAATGTTACTGAAAGCATGTCATTGCAAGCCGGCAGGCCTGCAACTGAGTCAAGGAAGTGGGCTCTTCTTTGACGTGCCTGCCACTTTTATGAGACCTCCTCGGTACATTTAGCTCTGCGGTTGAGTCACTGTCTTTCTCATATCCCTGTTCATATGATGAATTTTTCTCTGACATGGTGCTGAAAACAAGGTGTTTGACAAGCTAATATGTATGTAGTGAAAACAAGAGTTTGTCTTTCGATACCAAGTGTGCCACATATGAAATAGAGGACTGTGAGGAAATACTACAGTGAATATATAATGGACTGTCAAGTGAAATTGGAGTGGAAGGACAGTCACTGGACAGCTTGAGGGAATTCGGGATTTGGAGACTTTATAAGTGATATGGGAATGGGTGATAGTGATGGGGATATTTTTTAGGGATAGGAGTGAAATGACAAGATATACTCAAGCTAGGTGAAGTCAAGGATGTCAAAACAATCCTTGAATGTTTTGGAAATTAGGACTTTATCAATGATATGAAGGAAGGGAAGTGATAGCAAGCGATAGGGTTTGAGGATGCAAAGGGTATAAGGGATATGGGACAACGGGAATAGGAGAGGGGATTATGATAGCAGTATGAAAACAGTATGATAACAATGATGGGAACACAAATGAAAATGGGGTGGGAGTGTTAAGCACCAATAATCAAATTTCAACACCTCTTTTCAAACCCTAGGGAGCAGATTTTAATATGGATATAGGGTTTGTTCTTTCACCAACCAAACTCTAATGTCTTCGCCTTTAAACCACACCACACATGACTAAAATCACTAAACAAGCATGGTCGAACCTACTTGGAAAAAAATGAGCTGAATTGAATTGACTTTTTATGGAGCGGAGATGAAATTTTTGGCTTGGAGGCTCTGTGCGCCGCGCACAAGCCCAGTGCACCGCATCCTGTGGATGCGTCGTGCTAGAAGAAAAATGCACTCTGTGAAAACGCCCAATGCGTCTTGCAGCCCCAATGCGTCGCGCGCTTACCCAATGCGCCGCGCAGCCTTGAACACAGTCTTGGTTTTTCACAATGACATAATCGCCCTTTCACAGCTTTGAATCGGCTTTCAATCGACCTTTGGATGCAAATGAATGTTTTAAAACAAGTGAAAATATCTTATAGTGGTGGATTCAATTTTTGTTTCTCACAAACCCATTTTGTAATGTTTGGCATCGGCACTTTTTCACATTTTAATACAACTCTGTTTTTCAGATTTCCTTTTGATTTTTGGCTTGAAATGATGGCTTTTCTTGGTTTATTTTTGCAGGGATGGTGGCATTTAACTTCGGCAAAGGATGACCAGAGTCTGCATTTGAAGTACTTCATGGTGGAAAATCATTATTGACGATGAACATCTTGAAATGAAAACTTATTGAAGACATCCTCATGGCCTGCGGGCATTATTTAACATTTCTGAAGACCAAACCCTAGACCTAGAAAGTGAAATGACTCTTTTTTGACCAAAATACCATCTATGACTGTAAATGACTGAAATCAACTTTAATGAACTTTTGATAAATTTCGACCAAACCCAGCAGGTACAAACATGAGGGAAAATCGTGAAGAGACCCTTCCGTCAGATAATGGCATGCCCCTAACGGAATGCAGATAAATGACCAGAATGAGACACCTAAAAATGAAATGCAATAAGATAAATGATCTCTGACGGAGGGATGTAAAGACCTACTCTAACGTTGGCTCTAATGGGGATGGTAGCTCCTGGGAGGTGCCAAGAATGGCAGATCTCTGGGAGAGTAGGCAGTGCCTTCGTCCATTGGGCTATGGAGTCCATTATTTTGACAAAACAACTCAAGACTGTTGACTGAATTTATTTGACTGAAACTTTAACTCAAACTGACTCAACTTGTAAAACTGAAACCAAACCGACTAGACAGACTCAAACCAAAACTGAAATCCTTCTTCATAATTATAGCCTTCACTTCGGGCCCCAAACTGAAGAAAAGACCACAGTGCACACTTGAAATGAAATTGAAATAAATGATATGTACAATGACAATGTGATCAGCAGAAAACATCTTAGAAATGGTACCGCTTGAGCAGCCGACCATTGACCGGTCCTCCTGGACAATCTTCACCGTTCATCTCCTTCAAAAGAAAGGCGTTCTGACCTCGATATGCTGCAATCTTGAATGGAACTTTCCAGAGATTTGCAAACTTACCGTGTTTACCTTTGTCCTCATTCCTAGCATCCCACTTAAGCACCACTTCCTCCAATTGGAATTTATCCACCTTCGCTTTCCTGTCATAGATCTTCTTGATTCTCTCCTTCAACTTGAATGTGTTCTGGAAGACCTCTTCTCTCGTTTGCTGCAAATGAATCATCTGATTTATCCTTCTCTGCATATGGCTTTCTTCAATGCCAGCTTCTTGAAGAAACTTGACCACCAGAAAAGCAAGAGAGGTAGGAAACACTGTATCCACTCCATAAACTAACTTGAAGGGGGACATACCAATGGACTTCTTTTGACTCACCCGATCAGCCCATAGCGCATTGACCAGCTTCTTATGCCAACTCTTCTTATTTATGTCCAGCAAATTTTTAATGATGTTGACTAGAGATTTATTGGAAGATTCCGCCAAATCATTACCTTGCGGATGATAGGCAGTTGAATGGCCCAAAATGATTTTATACTTGGCACAAAACTCAGTCATCTTTCTTGATTTAAAAGCTGCTGCATTATCAGTGATCAATTTACTCGGGCAACCAAAACGAGACAAAATGTTGTTCTCAAGGAAAGAAATGATTACCGAATCGGTAGCCTGTCTGGTGGGAACTGCTTCGATCCATTTCGTGAAGTAATCAGTTGCTATTAGGATCCATCTATGTTATCCTGAAGAAGGAGGATGGATCTCTCCAATGAAATCCAAACCCCGCTGCTGAAAAGGGGCGCTTCCCTCAATAGGTTTAAGCGGCAAAGGCTGTAATTTCTGTCTTCCTTCGAAAATCTGGCACTCATGGCAGCCTTTGACTATTTTATACACATCAGCAAACAATGTCGGCCAATAGTACCCTGCTCTCAAAATCTTATTGGCAGTTGTTTTCCAAAAATGGTGACCCCCGCAGTCTCCTTTATGGAGATCCTCCATTACCTTCTTCGCTTCTTCCTCCACCAAACAATTCAATAAAACACCACCTGGATCTTTCCAATAAAGTGCAGAATTCAAAATACAAAATTTCGCAGCCTTCAGTTTTAGAGTTCTACCTTTGTTTCTAGTCATGCCGGGCGGTGATGACAAATTTTGAAGAACATACATGATATCTGAATACCATGGGGAAGCAACAAACATTTCAGATACCTGAAGGGGCGAATTTTCCTCATCCTCATCAGACATAGCAGCAATGAGATTTATGTCTAGCGCATGAAAATTCGATTCAGCCATAAGCTTCGCCAGCCCCTGTCCCTTGATAAGCTTCGTGGGCCTTATTTCCACATCATATTTCAGCAAAGCTGCAATCCACTTGCCACGTCTTCCTTCCGGATCAGTCTGTACTACAACATCTTTCACGACAGCGTTAGGAACATAAGCCAAAATATGGGAATGCAAAATGTATACCCGGAAATCCTTTAATGCTTTTACCAGTGCCAGAGCTTGCTTCTCAATGATGTTGTACTTCAAGGCTGCGTCTCTAATAGTTCGACTGAAAAACGCTATGGGCTTCTCATGTCCATCTCTTTTCTGCATTAACACAACTGCCATGGTGTTGAGTCCCAAACTTGCATCTTTCCTATACACCTTTCTAGACTTTTTCCATTTACCTGGACCTCCTAAGTCATCAACATCATTGCATATTAATCATAAAAGATCATTTAAAGTGGTTTTTAACTATGTTTTGTGTCTGCTGTTTGAATTAGATTTTTTCTCATTGAGCTGCGGAATCTTGTCACTTTCCGCAGCTGCTTCAACTTTCCGCAACCATTTTGTTAAAGTCTATATTGCAGGTGTCTTCAGGAAAATCAAGCCACATGGGCAAGTTGGAAATGACATGGATATGGACCGAGTCCTATTGGCTCAGTCGAATTCACCAAAGAAGGCCATGGTCAAAGGTAGTCAAGCGATGGTCAACCTAAGAGTCCTACGGTGACAGAACTCCGTTTTTCACCACGTGAAGACTTGCGTGGCCGTTCCTAAATCTCAGGGGACATATCAACACCTGTGAACTGCTCCATAAGCCGAATCCAACGGCCACCCTCCATAGATTTAATCTTCACGGCAACCATAATGCTAGATTTCTGGACGTGGTTGTTCACGTGTCTTTTATCAGCGTAGATTGTAGGAAAGTAGTTATGTCATCCTCTGTTATAAATAATGCGTTCTCATACGCATAGTAGCTAGCTTTTGTAATGTAATTTTTTAATAAAGAAAGCCCACTGTGCCATGACATTATTTCCTTGTTACGACTGTGTTTTGAATACATGAGAAGACTCTGTTCATAAGCATAATTCGTGGTTGATAGTTGTTCCTCGAGGATTGTTCAGAGGGCCCCTGCACACACCGAGGTTTTGTTTATTGCTGTATAGTTTCATGCTTTATTTCCTTACGTTCATTATGCCATAGTTATTCACGTGTATATATTACATCTCTTATGGTATTAACGTTTTATTTCTGTCCATAATTTTTCATGCTTTATACTGCTGTTAACTGATCAGTGTCTTTGTTCCAGATTACAGTAGGTACCCCGGGCATTTGCACATAGTTTTACAATGACTAATGACATGGAATCAGTCTTGTCCTTCTGCTGATTTATTTTTCTTAGCTTTTAATTCCAGCACTGTTTTATTTATTTCAGTTTTGTACATTTGCTTTATTAGTTAGATTAGATATTAAATTACTCATTTCATTATCAGTTACCTCCGAAAGCCATAGCGAGACTAATGGTGAGGGATTGAAGTATGAGTGTGTAGTTTGATATTAGTTTATTTTTCTGCAAGTTAGATATTAAATTGCTCATGTCATTATCAGTTACCTCCGAAAGCCATAGCGAGACTAACGGTGAGGGATTGAAGTATGAGTGTGTAATTTGATATTAGTTTATTTTTCTGCAAATTAGATATTAGATTGCTCAAGTTGTTTATGATTACCTCCGAAAGCCATAGCGAGACTAATGGTGAGGGGTCAGAATATGAGTTGATGTAATTTGATTTTAGCTTTACTTTGCTTGCAATTCTTGGATTTCTTTGAGCACAGTTTCTTTTGTATTTAGACAGCAGCAAGGGTAATGGGTTTCATGATCAATAGTTCACTGTTTGTTTGACTAGTGTAGTGGCACATTTTCATTTTCTTTTAGGAATTAATTTTGTCATTGCATGTTTTAAAACCCTTTTGAAGTTTTGAAGTTTGGGAAATCATTATAAAAGACATCATTGCCTTGAACATTTATATCCATACTTGTCTTTTAGAATTTCCATCTCATAGTAGGAAACCAACCAAGATAAAAACCCCCAAGATAAATAAAAAACCCAAAAACGACAAAAAGTAAGAGATAGGTTATCTTGCACATATAGTGTGCCACACTTCGTCAGCTTACGAATCCCGGATTGACAAATTAATGTAGAAATTTAGGACACACTAAATTGACCAAACATTTTGGCGCCGTTTCCGGGGAAGTGTAACTAGGTAGCCAATATCTTAAAAAAAAAAAACAATAAAAAGAAGCGAAAAATTGATAACTTCTTGAAGTATGCTCTCCTCTTGCACTTAGTGTGATATGGAGGATCAGAAAAGAGAGTTATTGGTTCAATAATTTCTTAAGTATGCTCTGTTCTTGCACCTAGTGTGACCTGGAAGATCAGAAAGAGAATTATTAGCCCAACTTAAAAATAAAAAAAATGACATGCATAGAGCAAGAGATTCTAGGGGAAGGTTTATAGCTAGAGCCAAGACTTCGATTTTCACAACTCCATCTTCTTCAAGGCATAGACAAGATTCACCACCATCTACCCCTAGCCTTAAGATTCCTGGAATTCAAGGAGCAGCTGAATTATAGGATTCTCCTACACCATCTACCAAATCTCATTTAGAAGAAGACCCTTTCTTTACCTCTATAGGAGAGCATATTGAAGTAGAATCACCTGAAGAAGAAAAGGAAGAAACTCCCTCTCATCCTCCCTTGATAGAAGAACCAGAGGACTCTGAGGACTCTGAAGAAACTATCATGACAGAGGAAGTAGTAGATGGATTCGGAGGTAGAGGTAGAGGTAGAGGAGGAGGAAATAATGGAGGCAACACTGGTGGAGGTGGAGGTAATAATGGAAGAAATAGGGAAGGAGACAACTCGTTTGGATTCCCTATAGTTGATGAGGAAACTCATACAACGATGAAAAACATCTCACCATCTGTCCTCCCCAACTATTATGGATTGCGAAGTGAGGATCTTGAAACATTTCTGTTTGAGTTTGAAGTCGTGTGCCGAACCTATGACTATATGGAAGACTCTCAAAAACTCAAACTGTTTCCTTCAACATTGAAGGGAGCCGCTTTGAAATGGTTCATGGGATTAGTCACCCAATCTATTAGGACTTGGAATGATATGAAACAAACATTTTTGGATAGATACCTGGACTATTGCATGCCAACCAATCACAAGGATGAGGTATTGAAAATGGTGCAAAAAGAAGATGAAAATTTGGAGGATTTACTTGAAAGATTTCAATACAACTTAAAAAGAGAAAAGATGAGCAACTTAGATGAGAAAATTTGAAAGCCCTTCTATTAAAATCCATCAGAGATGAATGGATAGATATTTTAAACATGATGGGGAAAGGAGACATTTCTCAACTTCCACTTCGTGACATAGCAGAACTATGTGTCCATCTCTCAAGGGGAAAATCTAAAACGGGAAAAGGGCCTAGAGATCCTTCTCTTATCAGGGCAAACAAATCTGCAACTGGATCAGTAAGTAGGGCAGAGATTGGCAATATGCTTGATGAATTCAAAACTAATATCTTAGGGAGCCTTAGTGAACAACTAGACACCCTTAAAATCCAAAACAAGCAGAAAGCAGAAACTGATGCTCTAGCCATCTTTTGTCCGAAATGTAGGAAGAAACATGCTTTAAGGGAATGTCCCTTGGATGCAAAAGTTGTAGAAACATGTATAATTTGCTCGGAGAATCATGAGACCAAGGATTGTCCTTCAATTCCTGGACTCAAAGTTGTCTTTCAAGAAGACCCAAATTCAGTAGAATCTCTCTGTTTTGTTGCAAGAAGACCTTGGCAGGGACAACAAACTCAAGGGTTTAACAACCCTATGAATCTTCAAACCCCACCAAATTGGAATCCTTGGAAACAACCTTGGCTCCAACATCAAAATCCATATCAACCATGGGTACAAGGGATGCAAAATCCTTATGGGAGATTTGCTCAATTTTATCAATATCCTCCATCTTTTCAAAATCAACAAGCTCCACAACTTCCAAACCCAAATCTACAACTTCCATTGCCATTTCCACAACAACAACCTTCTCAACAAAATCCAAATCCTCAACTCATGCTTCCATTCCAACAAAAGACAAATCAACTTCCAGCTCAGCCATTGCCAAATCCTAACAATAAAAATCCTCAGAATAATTACATGATAGAAGGACAACAATTTCCTACCTATATGATTGTTCCTCTCAATGATGTACAACTCAGGTCTGGTAAAGTTTTAGAAAAACCTTCTATAGATGTCCAAGAGCAAGATACGTCTAAGGAGGACTCTCTTAAAGTCAATAACGGTTCTGAGGAAGCATCTCTTCAAAACTCAAACATTCAAAAAGAGAAATAAAATTTAACCCCCACAACTCCTATAGTTGAGCAACCTACCTCTTCATCCACACCTCCTTTCCCTGAAAGATTACAAATTGATAAAGGGGTGGAAAAACAAATCTTGTTGCCTAACTATGATTTTCTAGATGAATTAAAGAATGTTTGTATCAAGATTCCCTTGCTACAAGCCATTCGAGAGATTCCTATTCTAGCAAAAACAATAAAGGATTTGAGTCTCAAAAGACCAGGAAGGAAACTAAGAGATACAAGAAGAATCCACCTGGTAGGAAAAATTGCAGATATCATGATGGGAAAAATTACCATGCAGAAGTATGTAGATCCAGGAAGTCCAATTGTCAAGACACATATAAATGGGATAGAAATTCCAAACACATTGATTGACTTAGGGGCTACTATCAACATTATGAGTAGACAGACTATGGACCAGCTAAAACTTCCTAACCTTCTTTTTACACCTACTTTACTGCAACTTGCAGATCGATCAATTATTAAACCAGATGGTGTATTAGAAGATATTCCAGTCTCCTTAGATTCTTGGGAATATCCAGTAGATTTTATGAATTTGACTCCCAAGAGTAATCTAGGAGGGCACCCACTTATCTTAGGAAGACCTTGGCTAGCCACAGCTGATGCTTTTATTAGTTGTAGATCTGGGGACATGTACATCTCTAATGGTAATTCGACAAAGAAATTCAATTTGTATCCTCCAGCAAAAGCAATCACAGAAGTAGGAGACAATGAATGGGTTGATGATGAAGACACTATACAACCTGTCTTTACCATTTCTGAAATCAGTGAGGATAGTCAAATTCTGAACACATTAGAAAATTTTGAGACATCTTCAGAATATGACCCCACACAATTTCAGTTGGAATCTAACATTGAATATTTATCATCAAGACAAATGTCTCTTTACTCTATGGAAGATTTTGGTAGTTCTACCATTGAGATTTTTCCAGAAAAAACATTGAATATCAACAAAAATTTGGAAAAGTCACAACAGGAAGAACTAACCAAAATCTTGCAAAAACATTCTACTGCATTTGCATGGGAGTATACTGATATGAAAGATATTGATCCTAAGACTTGCATCCATCATATCTATATTGAGGAAAACAATAGACCAATCAGACAACCTCAAAGAAGGATGAATCCAAACCTTAGGGAGATAGTGAAAGAAGAGCTCCAAAAACTACTCAATGTAAACTTCATTTATCCAATTTCAGATAGCCGATGGGTTTCTCCTTTGGTTATAGTACCTAAAAAGAATAGTAAATGGAGGGTATGCATTGATTACAGGGAATTGAACAAAGCAACTTTGAAGGATCACTTTCCTTTGCCCTTTATCGATCAGGTATTAGATACATTAGCAGGCAAAAATTACTTTTCATTTTTGGATGGTTTTAGTGGCTATAATCAAATTCAGGTAGCACCTGAAGATCAAGATAAGACCACATTTACCTGTCCATGGGGGACTTTTGCCTATCGAGTGCTTCCTTTTGGGTTATGTAATGCACCCGCAACATTCCAAAGAGTAGTACTAGGAATTTTTTCTGATCTAATCCATGATTGTGTAGAGGTTTAAATGGATTATTTTACAGTTTATGGTAATTCATTTGAAGAAGCATTAGAAAATTTGGAAAAAGTACTTATAATATGTAAAGAAACAAACCTTTCATTAAGCCATGAAAAATGCTTTATGATGTTTACTGAAGGTATTGTTTTGGGGCATCATATTTCAGGAGATGGGATTAAGGTTGATAGATCAAAAGTTGAAGTCATCTCCAAGTTTCCTATTCCAAATTTTCAAAGAGATGTTAGAATTTTTCTAGGATTTACTGGATACTATAGAAGATTTATAGAAAACTTCACTAAAATAGCATCTCCACTCTTCAAACTTCTTACAAAAGAATGTGAATTCAAATGGGATCCTGATTGTCAATCAGCCTTTGAAACTTTGAAAACAAGAATATTTGAAGCACCTATCTTGAGAGGACCAAATTGGAAACTCCCTTTCCATATTTCTACAGATGCTTCAGAGACAGCTCTAGGAGTTGTGTTGGGTCAAAAGGATTTAGTCCCTTATGCCATTTACTATACCAGTAAAAATTTGACTCCCACTGAGTTGAACTATACTGTAACTGAAAAAGGGTTTTTAGCTGTTGTTCATGCAATCAATAAGTTTAGACATTATATAACAGGCTATGAAACTTTTATTCATACTGATCATTCTGCGATTAGATATCTAATGAAAAAACCTGTTACTAATGGCAGAGTGACAAGATGGCTCCTACTTTTGCAGGAATTCAATATTACTGTGTTGGATAGACCAGGGAAACAAAATACGGTAGCTGATTTCTTGTCTAGGATTCAGAATACTAAAGAAGATTCTCCTGTAGAGGATAAGTTTCCTGATGAATACTTGTTTGCAGTAACTACTAAGACCCCTTGGTATGCAGATATTGCTAACTATTTGGTTACAGAGAAACTACCTCCACATTTATTTCCAAGTGAAAGAAGAAAGATTATTCAGGAAAGTTCAAAATATTCATGGATTTCTAACGAATTGTTTAAAACAGGGCCAAATATTGTGATCAGAAGATGTGTCAGGGAAGATGAAATGCCTGATATCCTCAAGGCATGTCATGATGAACCATGCGGCGGACACTTTGCTGACAAAAGGACAGCCTATAAAATCCTCTCTTTAGGATATTGTTGGCATTCCCTCTTCAAAGATGCAAAACAATATGTCAAAAGTTGTGACAGCTGCCAAAGAGTAGGGAAACCTACCCTTTCAAATGAAATGCCATTGCAACCACAGGTACTCATCAAACCCTTTTAAAAATGGGCTTTAGATTTCATTGGACCTATTAATCCACCATCTAAGAAAAAGAAGTATATATTGGTTTGTACTGATTATGTTACTAAATGGGTGGAAGCCAAAGCATTAGTGTCTGCTACTGAAAATTCAGTTGTTAATTTTCTTTATGAGAATATTTTTACTCGCTTTGGTGTTCCAAGAGAAATTGTGACAGATCAGGGAAGCCAATTCACATCCAACCTGGTGGAGAAGTTGATGGAAGAATACAAAATCAAGCACAGAAGATCTAATCCTTACCATCCACAAGCAAATGGTCAAGTGGAGTCTACAAACAAAGTTCTTGAAAGTATCATCACCAAAACTGTTCATCTACATAGAAGAGATTGGGCAGAAAGGCTTCCTGAAGCCTTGTGGGCCTACAGAACTACATGGAGAAATACAATAGGACATTCTCCCTATGAACTTGTTTATGGGAAAGAAGTCCTGTTCCCCATTGAGTTCCAAGTCAAAACCTTCAAGATGGCAGTTCAGTTGGGGATGGATCTATCAGAAGCCCAAAAGCATAGAATGGAGCAGTTGAATGAGCTAGATGAGATCAGACAAGAGGCAATTCTAAGAACCGATCTAGTTCAATATCAAAGAGCTAAATGGCATGACAAATACATCAAAGAGAAGAAGTTTCAAGAAGGAGATTGGGCATTGCTATTTGATTCCAAGTTTAAATATTTTAAAGGAAAATTTCAGACTCATTGGCTTGGGCCATATGAGATTGATAAGATCTTTAGCAATGGAGTGGTAAGAATCAAGACCATTGATGAATCTCAAACTCCTCTTATTGTGAATGGCCACAGATTAAAGATCTATCATAAGCCACTCTCAAAAGAGGAATTTGTCAAAAAATTTCAAGATAATTCTGCAATAAGGCTGGTGAAGAAGAATCCTTCTTCTCCACCAGCCTAGCCTTTGTTCTTTTCAGTTTCAAAAAAAAAAAAAAATTGTATAAGCCTGAAAACCAATCACTGATTGGCAGTCTTATACAGAAAATGAAGGGTGAAAATCAGGAACACCTGACACCCTATATTTTCCAAAAAATTCCCTCTCTCTCTCATTTCACAAGTTTTATGACAACCCACTCCATTTCATTCCACTTCATTCCACTCCACTTCATTTCATTTCACTCCATTTCATCTATTTCATTTCATTTCACCAATAAAAATTTTCTTTTATGACCATTTTCATTCAGTCAGTTATCATCTATCCATCTCCATTCACCCAAATAATTGTTGTGTCAGTTTCCGCAGCTGACACCAGTTTCCGCAGTCAGAAGCAGTTTCTGCAGCCACCACTCTGTTTTTCAAAAATTTACAGTCAGATGTTAGTTCAACAATCATGAAATCAAATGCAGGTATGAGGACATATTATGAAGACATGAGGCATTCAAAAGCATCAACGAGGAGCAATTGATTGAAGACTAATGAAAAATGGAAAGAATTCCAAGGTATGAGTAGAAATTTATTTCAAATGGCATTCAAGCACATTTTTACATAGTTATAAACCATAGCTCCATTATATGCAATGATTGCGTTGATAACTCCATAACCGTTCCACGATCTCTATACGATTCCCCCACAATCCTTGCATTCATTTTTAAACGGCCTCATAATCAAGCCTCCGGTCTTCACTCGTGTTCGGCTATACTTTGATACTCCACTTGTAATTATGGAACATGGTTGATTTGACTATGGCTTCTCTCAGCCGCACAAAATCCGCAGCCATTTCATAAACGTGCTTGCATCTACTCTGCAGCCACCCAATTTTAAATACTGCCGGATGCAGTTTACTCCCCCTACTGTTCTATTGACCTCACGGCTGCATTTCCACCGTGCTCACATAAGCCTTCACCCCATTTTGTTCTCTGTTCCGCTTCATTCCGTGTACCTATTCTCTGATATCCGCTTACAGTCACTGGTCTCCTTCATAAACCCTGTTCATTTCCGCTAATTCAGCCGTCTTACCTCCGCTAAACCCTCCTCACACAGACGAGTTTTAAAGAACAGAAGTAAGGATGGGTCGGTTGTTGAGGACAGAACCAGAGGGACCCAAATTTATGGAAGGATACTCGCAAGTCAAAGACATATTGAAAAAGGAAAAATGGCTTCGATTTATTCAAAAGTTTAAAGGCTACAATAAGGAGGTAACAAAAGCTTTTGCGAGGTCTTTCAACGGTCTGGAGGTAGAAATTGGGGACCTCAAATTTACAGTGACTGAGGCATCCATAGCAGCTGCTACAGAACTCCCTCAAGAAGGTGAACGCTGGTTCAAGAACAAGAGCATTGGTGAGGAAGCCTGGAGAGTGATCCTACGTAACCCAGGTATGGATGTCACCATTTTCAAAAAGGGAATTCATGTCCATGCTTTAAAAGAAGAGTGGGCCAGTTTACTATTGGTTATTCAAAAGTTTATCACCTGTGAGGGACGTTTTGGATCAATGCACATGTATCATACCCAACTGTTGATGAATTTCCTAGACAACCAGACCCTCAATCTGCCATAATTTTTACTAAACAGTTTGAAAAAGATGTCTGTAACCGTCCAAAAGCATCTGGGGGACGTAGAACCACATTTGTATCACCATGGTCTCGTGAAAATCTTGATAGAAAAACAATTAAAAGAGAAAAAGGACACTTGGGAGCAGTTTTTAATTAGAAATTTCTTTGAAGAACCCCAAGAAACCCCTGAAGGCAGTACATCAAAAAGAAGTAGAAGAAAGAGAAAAGGTGATAAAACTCAAAGCACTCCTACTAACACAGTTGAAAGAACTAGTAGAGAAGAAAGACTGTCTAAAAGGAGGAAGGAAAAGACTGAGGGTAAAAAGCCAACAAAATCAAAAGAGAAAAGAAGCATTGAGGTTGTGCATCAAACCCCTTCCTCGGAAGAAGACCATCAAGTATTGTCTGAGAGACTAGTTCACCTTCAGGAACAATCAGCTATGGCCAAAAATAAAGGAAAAGAAAAACAGAAGGAAAAAGACAGTAGTCCACAGCATGTAAGAAGAAGCACCAGGCTTAAAGGAAAGTGGAGGAAAGCACAAACAAAAGGACCCCATTTTATTGATTTGGGAGGAGGAACACCTGAACAAACTCCATCTGGCCGTAGTCCACCTCATTCTCAGCCAAACGTTGAAACTAGTCCTCAAGATGTTGACATGAGTCCTTTTCGGCCAGATTTTGAAGTCAATTCTCCTCCACAGAATTTTGGGGAAAGCCCAAGGAAAATGACACCCGAGATAGATCCAAAGCAGCAAGAGGTGTATGATTACATAGAATCCTTAGAAAGAACAGCCACGGGTCCCAGCACTTCATCCATTCAGCCTCACACAGCACAAGAAGCTCTAGTCCAATCGTTGAAACAAGAAGTCTTTGAGTTGGAGGTTTTAAATAGACATATTAAAAATGAAAATGAAGCATTAAAGGAACAAATCAGATTGGACAAGATCATTCATGACAACACTATGCTACATCTGGGACTGTGGCACAAAAAGAACAGGAAATTGAAGAAGAAATGCAAGAAGATAAGTAGAGCACTGATTAATCTCAAATTCAGATGCTCGATGAAGAAGCCCAGGATGTTAGCAGCACCAAGAAAGAGGAGAAGAGGACTGGATGTACTGGCAGAGGTATCAGGACATATGAATTAAAGGAGGATGATTAAAATTTTGGTTGCATGGGGACATGCAACACCTTCACAGTGGGGGTTTGTTGAGTCCCAAACTTGCATCTTTCCTATACACCTTTCTAGACTTTTTCCATTTACCTGGACCTCCTAAGTCATCAACATCATTGCATATTAATCATAAAAGAGAATTTAAAGTGGTTTTTAACTATGTTTTGTGTCTGCTGTTTGAATTAGATTTTTGCTCATTGAGCTGCAGAATCTTGTCACTTTCTGCGGCTGCTTCAACTTTCTGCAGCCATTTTGTTAAATTCTATATTGCAGGTGTCTTCGGAAAAATAAAGCCACATGGGCAAGTTGGAAATGACATGGATATGGACCGAGTCCTATTGGCTCAGTCGAATTCACCAAAGAACGTTGTGGTCAAAGGTAGTCAAGCGGTGGTCAACCTAAGAGTCCTACGGTGACAGAACTCCGTTTTTCACCACGTGAAGACTTGCGTGGTCGTTCCTAAATCTCAGGGGACATATCAACACCTGTGAACTGCTCCATAAGCCGAATCCAACGGCCACCCTCCATAGATTTAATCTTCACGGCAGCCATAATGCTAGATTTATGGACGTGGTTGTTCACGTGTCTTTTATCAGCGTAGATTGTAGGAAATTAGTTATGTCATCCTCTGTTATAAATAATGCGTTCTCATACGCATAGTAGCTAGCTTCTGTAATGTAATTTTGCTGAAAAGAAAGCCCACTGTGCCGTGACATTATTTCCTTGTTATGACTGCATTTTGAATACATGAGAAGACTCTGTTCATAAGCATAACGTGGTTGATAGTTGTTGCCCAAGGATTGTGCAGAGGGGCCCCTGCACACGCCGAGGTTTTGTTTATTGCTGTATAGTTTCATGCTTTATTTCCTTACATTCATTATGCCATAGTTATTCACGTGTATATATTACATCTCTTATGGTATTAACGTTTTATTTTTGTCCATAATTTTTCATGCTTTATACTGCTGTTAACTGATCAGTGTCTTTGTTCCAGATTACAGTAGGCAGTCCGGGCATTTGCACATAGTTTTACAATGACTAATGACATGGAATCAGTCTTGTCCTTCTGCTGATTTATTTTTCTTAGTTTTTAATTCCAGCACTGTTTTATCTATTTCAGTTTTGTACATTTGCTTTATTAGTTAGATTAGATATTAAATTACTCATGTCATTATCAGTTACCTCCGAAAGCCATAGCGAGACTAATGGTGAGGGATTGAAGTATGAGTGTGTAGTTTGATATTAGTTTATTTTTCTTCAAGTTAGATATTAAATTGCTCATGTCATTATCAGTTACCTCCGAAAGCCATAGCGAGACTAATGGTGAGGGATTGAAGTATGAGTGTGTAATTTGATATTAGTTTATTTTTCTGCAAATTAGATATCAGATTGCTCAAGTTTTTTATGATTACCTCCGAAAGCCATAGCGAGACTAATGGTGAGGGGTCAGAATATGAGATGATGTAATTTGATTTTAGCTTTACTTTGCTTGCAATTCTTGGATTTCTTTGAGCACAGTTTCTTTTGTATTTAGACAGCAGCAAGGGTAATGGGTTTCATGATCAATAGTTCACTGTTTGTTTGACTAGTATAGTGGCACATTTTCATTTTCTTTTAGGAATTAATTTTGTCATTGCATGTTTTAAAACCCTTTTGAAGTTTGAAGTTTGGGAAATCATTATAAAGAACATCATTGCCTTGAACATTTATATCCATACTTGTCTTTTAGAATTTCCATCTCACATTAGGAAACCAACCAAGATAAAAAACCCCAAGATAAATAAAAAACCCAAAAACGACAAAAAGTAAGAGATAGGTTATCTTGCACATATAGTGCGCCACACTTCGTCAGCTTACGAATCCTGGATTGAAAAATTAATGTAGCAATTTAGGACACACTAAATTGACCAAACACATGGTATGCTCCGAAGCAAAGGAAAACAAAATAAAATCTTGGGTGTAATCCGGGCTAATTAACACCGGAGCTGAAGATAGTGCCAAATTCACCAAATTAAAGGACTTTACCACCTCTTCAGCCCACTTCACTTGGCTGTCTTTTTTCAGCATATTTGTTATTTCTCTTAAACGTTCAGCAAGGTTAGGGAAAAAACGGTGTAAAAATTTCATCTTACTATTAAAAGACTGAATCTCCTTCTTGTTCCTGGGAGGGTCAATTTGCTGAATTGCTTCAACACGTGTTGGATCAATACGAATGCCATCTTTTGAAATAATGTGACCAAGTAATTTGCCTTCATCCATGGCAAACAAACTCTTTTTAGGATTAAGCGAGACACCATATTTTCTTCACTTTTGAAAAACAATTTTCAAGTGATACATATGCTCTTCATCTGAATTGGAAAAAACCGTCAAATCATCAAGGTATATAACAAGGAAAACATCTTTCTCATTCGCAAAAGCCATTTCCATCGCCCGCTGGAAAGTCGCACTAGCATTCTTCAAACTGAATGGCATCTTGGCATAGTGGAAAGTTCCCCACGGAGTGGTGAACGCTGTTTTGTCACGGTCGTCCTCATGGACCAAAATTTCGTTATATCCAGAATAACCATCGAGTAGTGACATGCGAGATGCTCCAACTACTCGCTACAATATATGATCCATCTTAGGTAGTGGATAATTGTCCTTCAATGACACCTTGTTCAGATTTCGGAAATCAATACACAATCGAACCTCACCTGTCTTTTTCCGCACTGGCACTAAATTGGAAATCCAATTAGAAAATCTGAGGGGAACAATGATTCCTGCTTTGTACAACCTGTTTACTTCCTTCTCAATCGATGGAAGCAAATTCGGATTGATTCTTCTTAGCTTCTGTCTGAAGGGCTTCTGATTAGGCTTGATTGGGATAGTGTGTTGAATTATATTGGTGTCATACGTCTTTAAATCTGAATAATCCCAAGCGAAAGCATCAGCAAACAAAGACAACAAACTCACATATTTTTCTTTTACCTCCGGTGGCAATGATTTGGATAACTTCACCATCTTGGAGTCTTCAACTGTCCCAATATTTACATCTTCAACTCCTTTTTCAGTCGGCCGTAAAGTTGGTTTCTTGGCCACATCATCCTGATCGAATAGCTCTTCTAAAGGTATCAAACCTTTAGGAATAACGTTGTCTTTCAACTACAACGCTTCCATTTGATTTACTTGCATGTCAGCTTCACCATCATCATATTCTACATCAATTGAGGTATCTTTGAACTTCCCTTTATTTTGCAGAAAATCATTAATCTCATCATCATCTTGGAAAACTTGCCAACATCTTTGATTATCCGGGACGGTAGGACGGTGCTTCACATGGATTTCGAACTTATTACTTGAATTCATTGGGATCTTCAAATTACTTGTTGCCTTAGCAAGTGCATCTGTAATTCCATTTTGAATGCGAGGAATACAAGTCAAAGTATAATCTGAAAACTGCTTCAAAATATCCAGAACAGCATTACGGTAAGCCCGCATCCGAGGATGCTTCGTTTGATATTCACCCTTTACTTGCTTAATCACCAATTTGGAGTCGCCATAGACTGCAATTCTCTTAGCATTCAGCTTTCTAAGAATTTTTAGGCCAGCAATCAGAACTTCGTACTCAGCCTCATTGTTCGAACAATCGAATGCTAATTTGTAAGAACAAACCCGTACATTGCTCGGTACCTTGTTTGGAGCAGAAAAAGGACTGCGTACCCAAATACCAATTCCAACACCATCATTTCCCACTGCACCATCGAAATCCATGGTCCATAGACCCTCTTCATCATCCTCTAAGTGCTGAAATTGTGCTAGCTTTGTTTTTTCTGCTTGCTGTCCACTATCTTTAGCTGATTGCTCAACTGTGCTTTCCGGTTCTTGCCTTTAATTCTGCAAAAATTCTCTGAAATTCTCGGTAATCTCTGGAATATCTTCTGCTTGAACCAACTGACTATCTACATCATTGAAACTATCGGAAAACAAAACAAAAGACTCTAAATCTGTATGTACATAATTAATCGGATGATTGACCGGTTTCTCCTTAGTTGTAATCATATACTTCATTTTTTGTTCCTGGTACAACTTTCTCATTTGGCCAAACACGGGAATCGTTGCATAGGAGAAATCTAATTGTAATGTCCCTTTCAATTTTTCTCCCCAAGATATGGAAAGCAACATACCAAACCTGGGAGGAATGTCTACCACAACTACATCCATCAAAACATTATTTGTGGGAATCTGATCCAAACTAACAACCAAATCTTTAATGAGCCCAATACATCTCACTCTGTTAGAATCAAATGAATAAAGATCATGGTACTTCCTAGTGATGTCTAAACCCAACTTCTCCATGATTTCTTTCGGCATAAGATTATGGGAAGCACCAGAATCGAACATGGCATTATGCAATACAAACTCATGCAATCGAAGACTGATATAAAAAGGAGGCACTTCGATGTTTGGAGACTCACCATCTAAAGCTGGTCCAAATATCAGTTCAGGTTGATCATCTTCAATATTCACCATATCAGACATGGGATCGAGATTCAAAATTTTGGAAACTTGACCTTTATAATTGTTGTTCTTCATTAGTTCAGTCAAGGGAATGAACACATTTAATTTAGAAATCTCATTCTCCAAACTAAAGGCTGAAGTCTTTTTGATCTCTTTGGCTGGCACATCTTTCTTTTCAGCCTTCTCCCTCGTTGTAATTGGCTGATTTGATTTTTCTGCTGATGATGACTTGGTGGCAGCGGGATCAACTATCTCTTTTGCTTTCTTTTGTGCAACAGGTGAATCGTTTTTAGGTGTTGAAACTTCCTTTCTCTTTTGGATTGGGTTGACAGGTAATCTCTGTTTCTAAGAGAATATTGCTTCTGTTGGGCTGACAAGGCATTCATATAACCTCTCTGATACTCATCCGACTCTTACTCAAGAGCTGCATCATTAGCCAAGATAAAATCTTCATCTCTTTGTACCGTTGAACTTTCTGCATACTCCTCATCTTCAGTGATATAAATGGGCAAATCATCAGGAGTAAAGAAGTGATTTTCCTCCCCTAATACATCATCTTCATCATCTGAATCCTGACCAACAAAATTCTGCTGAAGAGGTGTATTTACTTGCTGTTGGACTGTTGGTTCTTGTGCTCGATGTTCTCGTTGTTTAATCCTGAATTGGGGCTGCTGCTGACCACAGAAGTTGGGATTTCGAATCTGCGGTTCGGGCTTATCAAGTGTGAACCTTTCGAACATTTTTTCCACTTTACGAAGTAGCTGACCTGATGTAGATGTAGAAGCTTCTTCCTTTATCACAAATTTCTTCTCTGTTTTCAATCTAGCTCTCTTGTCATTCAAATTTGCCTCCACGCTCACCGCAATTTTCTGCATATCTTCTAAGGTGGGCGGATCTCTATCTCGTAAAGAATAGGCCATCTCCGGATCAAAACCATCTGGGAATTTTAACAAAGCTGACTTCTTATAAGGCCTCAAATCATCAGGAATTGCATTATAAACCGCATTAAATCTGATAATATAATCTTGGACGGACTCACCCGGATTGCACTTGATCTTGGTATATTCAGAAGTGATTTGAAGTGGATCTTTCTTCATCTCCCACCGATCTAGAAACTGTCTCTGAAGCTCTTCTAATGTACTAATACTTCTGGGTTGCAAAGCTCTGAACCACTTGCGTACCTCACCTCCAAAAGTTTGCACAAACAATCTCATGGTGACATTCTCTTCATCAATTTCATGGAGATCAAAGAAGTCTGTCATTCTATCAATATGCTGCTGAGTGGGCACACTTTGAGGAGTACCATCAAACAAAGGGATTTTACTCTGATAATCAACGGGCATGGGATCCAAGTTCTGGGGCAAGACAAGAGGTGCGAATCTAGCAGTCATTGCTCTTGGTGGATTTATGATCTATCTTGGAGAAACGGGTGGAGAAGGAGCAGTAGATGTACGGGGTGTATGTCGTGGAGATGGAGGAGGAACTACTGCAGATTGCTGATCAGAAATAGATGGTTGCACGGGAATGGTAGGAATGAAAGAAGGTTCAGCGTGAACTTGTGAATCAGAAATAACTACTGATGGACCAAGAGTTTCAAAAGCATATTCGATAAACTCAGGAATATTCGTTGCCACAATAGAGTTTTGGATGTTCAAGATGTAACTATCAATAGATCTATTAGCTTGTTCAATCTCAAGATACTTGATAAACTTGAGATTTATGACGGTAGAACCACTAGCACTTTCAGATTTAGTTTCAAACAACGACAGCTCGAATTGGTCATCAAACTCAATATCTTCAAGGAACTCAAATACAGTCGGGCATGAATGAGATTTAAACAAAGGGATCACGGGACTTTCTCGACGGAGGATTCTTGAAATCAAATTGGGATTCTCATACACTGGAGGCGGATCAGGATCGGGATTAGCTCTTGTACGTCTTTTGGAAGCCAGTGTGTTGATCTATTCAAAAATCAAAGGACAAAACCGATCTATTTCAGCCTATCAAATTCTGGACTCAATCACCCAAAAGTCCAGAACGATGTAATATACTGGGGTAATTCACAAGTCAAATGTCACGTTCACAAGCTAAACTGGAGATTGACTGAAGCAGCGTTTATCTACTTCTTCTAATGCAAAGCAAAAGCATTTCGAAAGCTACCTGGCGTAACTTCAGGCTCCGTCTGTAACTTATGAAACAAATAACACCAACAAGAAAACCATTTTCTTCCCCAGTATGGTCGCCACTATGTTATTGCCCAAATCCACCTTAGGCTAAAGGAAGGCGGGATTCAGGGTAACACCAAACCACACTCAGTCTGGTAGCTAGCCCTACCAGAACAGGAGAGGGCTCTCTCTGGGTCAATCTCAGTAAAAATGTATCAATAGGGCTTGAGATGACTGAAATGAGTGCTAATTTTAGGCTAGGTATATTAATCAAGGAGTTTGAAATGATTTTTAGGGGTTTTTTGTTGAAAAAAGGGAAAGGCAATTTTGGGCTTGGGGATGAGGCCAAATTCTTGCAGAGTTCAAGTTGGGGCAGGGTAGGCAATGACTTTGATGTCTTAGATTTCAATGAATGGATGGAAAAGACTGCTGAGGATCTGAAGAGGGCAAGAGGGAGCAAGGATCCTCTTCAAACTGACGAAAACATATAAAACTAAACAAAAGTTTAAGGCAGAGCACCAGCAAACCTATGAATTCTACCTTAGTTACTCACTTGTTTAATTCAGAAGCAAAGAGAAGGGAAATGGCATACATAAACATCAATGAAACTTACAGATACATGAATAAAAACATCATCAAAACTCAGAGCCACAAGGATCCCAACAAGTGCTACAAAACTCTGGTCTTTCCTTTGCCAAAAATCTGAAATGAATATACAATGAGGTGCCAAACTATTCCCAAAAGTCCAACCCTGAAAATGTCTCAGAAAATACAATATATAGACCACCCTAACCCCTTCCCATGCCTCTAGGGGTCGATCTCATCCTTCTAGGAGCTGTTTTAACCAATTCTAAACATGGAACTGAAATCTAGGCAGCCAAACAACTTGCCTCTATATGCTAGGAAACTGATCCATTCACTTAATTTTCACTTTTTAGTGAATGAATCCTCTAGAACAAGTAAATATGAGCCAAAATTACATCATAGCCACAAAATTACATCAATATAGATCAATAATTACATCAAGAAGTGAAACTAGTCAAACTGGCCGAATTTCTGAGCTGAAAAGTAAAAATTGGACCAAAATCCTCTATGCGTCGCGCCAGAAAACTCAATGCGCTGCGCCACTTTGAGCCTATTTTTGGGGCACTTCCTAAAGTCCAAATTGAGCTCATGATAGCTTGTTGGAAATACCTGTCTGTCTGCTATCCAACCCAAGTGGAATTTTTCAATTTGGAGTTCATTTACCCCTCCAAAACTGCGATCTCCCAAGACTGGTTCCTGCTGGTGCAAAAGGTGGCAGAAAGGTCATTTTTGGAGTGTTTTTGACCCTCAAGACCATCCAAAACTTGATGAAATATCTCAGCCATTCCTGAGCATGCATAAATTTTCATAACAAATCCAAAAATGTAAATTTTTCCTCCAGAAGATCTCTCAAACGTAAGCGCGTGTCGAGTGGGGCAACGCGTCGGGCAGAAAAACCTGTTTTGCAACCAAAATTTCAAAAATGACAAAATTTACTCCAAATTTGCTGAAATTTGGAGTGAAGGTCTCCCATCATGTCTCATGCTCATCCAAGGAAGCTTCGGCCAAGATTCGGAGTGGATCAGGCCTTTTCCGACGTTTCAGTGCTCTCCTCAACCTCGCCTTCAGGATTTTCATCCTAGCTCTGCAAACGTGAGTGCGGGCCCAATAGTGGTTCTTCATATGTCTAAGCATGTATTTGTCCCTATTGGCCTTCGCCAAGAGCTTCTCCAGATGAATGTTGACTCTCGTAAGGCAAGTTTCTCGCTCAAATGGTGTCATGTCACCTGGTCTCTTTTGGGCCAATTCACGGTCTTCACGGATTCTCTGCAGCTCCATGAGTGTATGCTGACCCTCCAATTGTTTATTCCGCTGCTCCAAGTAATTTATAACCCACTAAGCTCTCTACAATTTCTTGGTCAGCGTGTCGATCTCATCTTTCTGCTCCTGGATGATCTCTTTCAGCTTTGAGCTGGGAGAGCTCAAATCAACATCGATCAATATAAAATCAGTATCTTGGCCTCATGAGGGGCCCTCATCCTGCATAGGCTTCTTTCCTTTGTCCTGTACCTGTGCTGATGTAGAAGGCGAGACCCCTTCCATGCCATGTGGAGATAGTACTCGCACTGCTGTCGAAGGTAACGAGACCCCTTCCACCCTGGGCGGAGATAGTACTCGTCGTGCTGCTGCAAATAAGGCTCTGGTACCTCTCTGATAGGTAACACACACTGGAACACTGATAGGCTCTATCTCAGGAACCTCAAACTGATGCGAAGGCTCACCTGCATCGTGAACAATCTCTGGAGGAGGATGAGGGGCTGTAAATAAGTCACGGGCAATGAACTCCTCCCATGCAATGCCCTGCAAACCAAGCTGATGTACCACAATCATCTTGATGAGCGCATAATGATAGATGTTGTTATGTTGCTGCTCTGGAGTCTTCTTCTGCATAAGGGTAGTCATTCACTCTATGTTTCGGCACATGAAGTATGGAATATTCATCAGTCTCACTCTCGTGAAATGCATCAACAGTCGGATGTGGTATGCATAAAGGCGTGAGAATCTACCCTCGCAACTGAAGTATCTAATGATGAGCTTCATTAATGGCGCATAGGACTCCTTCAAGAATCTGAAAGGAAACACCATGCTGAGCTGCCTCATATAACCAGGCCTGATGTAAGGTTCATAATATGCTCTATCCAGTTGTTTTCTCTTATTCCACTCTTCACCTATGTTTGGTATCCCGGTTGCCTGAGAAATGGTTTCTGGTGTTAAGGTGAAGTTCACTCCAGCAAGGTTTACATGACCATCACGCAAATGTAGGACAAATAAGCAAACCAACTCCTGATGATGCTGAATCTGAGCAATCATCTCACAATACCGAAAACATGAATGTTGCTGAAAGCATGTCATTGCAAGCGGGCAGGCCTGCAACTGAGTCAAGGAAGTGGGCACTTCTCTGACGTGCTTGCCACTTTTATGAGACCTCCTCGGTACATTTAGCTCTGTGGTTGAGTCACTGTCTTGCTCATATCCCTGTTCATATGATGAATTTGTCTTTGACATGGTGCTAAAAACAAGGTGTTTGACAAGCTGATATGTATGTAGTGAAAACAAGAGTTTGTCTTTCGATACCAAGTGTGCCACATATGAAATAGAGGACTGTGAGGAAATACTACAGTGAATATATAATGGAATGTCAAGTGAAATTGGAGTGGAAGGACAGTCACTGGACAGCTTGAGGGAATTCGGGATTTGGAGACTTTATAAGTGATATGGGAATGGGTGATAGTGATGGGGATAGTTTTTAGGGATAGGAGTGAAATGACAAGATATATTCAAGCTAGGTGAATTCAAGGATGTCAAAACAGTCCTTGAATGTTTTGGAAATTAGGACTTTATCAATGATATGAAGGAAGGGAAGTGATAGCAAGTGATAGGGTTTGAGGATGCAAAGGGTATAAGGGATATGGGATAGCAGGAATAGGAGAGGGGATTATGATAGCAGTATGAAAACAGTATGATAACAATGATGGGAACACAAATGAAAATGGGGTGGGAGTGTTAAGCACCAATAATCAAATTTCAACACCTCTTTTCAAACCCTAGGGGGCAGATTTTAATATGGATATATGGTTTGTTCTTTCACCAACCAAACTCTAATGTCTTCGCCTTTAAACCACACCACACATGACTAAAATCACTAAACAAGCATGGTCGAACTTACTTGGAGAAAAATGAGCTGAATCGAATTGACTTTTTATGGAGCGGAGATGAAATTTTTGGCTTGGAGGCTCTGTGTGCCACGCACAAGCCCAGTGCGCAGCGTCCTATGGATGCGCCGCGCTAGAAGAAAAATGCACTGTGTGAAAACGCCCAATGTGTCGCGCAGCCCCAATGCGCCGCGCACTTACCCAATGTGCTGCGCAGCCTTGAACACAGTCTTGGTTTTTCACAATGACAGAATCGCCCTTTCACAGCTTTGAATCAACTTTCAATCGACCTTTGGATGCAAATGAATGTTTTAAAACAAGTGAAAATATCTTATAGTGGTGGATTCAATTTTTGTTTCTCACAAACCCATTTTGTAATGTTTGGCATCGGCACTTTTTCACATTTTAATACAACTCTGTTTTTTCAAATTTCCTTCTGATTTTCTAGCTTGAAATGATGTTTTCTTGGTTGATTTTTGCAGGGATGATGGCATTGAACTTCGGAAAAGGAGGACCAGAGTCTGCATTTGAAGTACTTCATGGCAAAAAAACTTTAAAATACAGATTTATTACAAAAACAAATTTGACGATTTCTTCTTCAAAACAGAGTTTTGAAGAAGAAACATCCTTGAGCATTATTGACGATGAAAATCCTGAAATGAAAAATTATTGAAGACATCCTCATGGCCTGCGGGCATTATTTAACATTTCTGAAGACCAAACCCTAGACCTAGAAAGTGAAATAACTCTTTTTTTACCAAAATACAATCTATGACTGTAAATGACTGAAATCAACTTTCATGAACTTTTGATAAATTTCGACCAAACCCAGCAGGTACAAACATGAGGGAAACTCGTGAAGAGACCCTTCCGTCAGATAATGGCATGCCCCTAACGGAATGCAGATAAATGAGTGGAATGAGACACCTAAAAATGAAATGCAATAAGAGAAATGATCTCTGACAGAGGGATGTAAAGACCGACTCTAACAGGTTGTAAAGATTCATTCAAAACTCCCAATATATGATATTTGTGAATAAACTGAAGGAGGTTCTTTTTATTTAGCTCGTTTTTAAAAAAAACCTCTTTTTTTCTAAATTAATTTCCGGTTGTTTAGAATCTGATTTTGAAAATGATGCCAAAAACAGTTTGTGTGCAACGAACTTCCTTTTCATACTATATAATTAATGCTTGAATGTTGATGTCTTATGAGCATAATAATGAACTTGTATCATTCTACAAATCATCCTTCAACATACCATAACCATATAAATTGATTTCAAGAGATCTGGAGTTGGATTGAAAGTTCAAGTTGTTGACTATGTATAAGCGTAGCAAATTTGCAGTGATACTTCATTCTTTATAAAAAACGCAGTGATTGAGCGCGGTGAATTCACCATTTTCATACCTTTGATCATCTTATATATTTTTTATTGTGTCAAATAGGTGGAATAAAACCCTTAAAACATCATATACCTATTAGAAAACATATGTTCAAATTGAAAACCTCCTTTCTTGAAATCATCACCTACAGGAAAAGCGCAGCAACTGAGCACAACGAAAATTCACTTGCGTGGATTTGACCAAGTTTTGAAGTCTCTAACCGAGAAAAATGGTTGAAGGATGATGTTTACCATATCAAATACCTTATTTAAACCTCCATACATAATAAAGAGTCTCAAAACTCTGATCTCACACTCTTCACAAAAACTAAGGACTTGATCTCTATGAGATCATAGCAACACTTTTACAAATTGACAAAAATGATGAAAATACTAAACCTTACTTTTATTATTATAGCATAGAACTCTAACATTGGCTCCAATGAGGATGGAATCCTCCCTGTGAGGTGCCAAACAACATCGTAAACTAGTAGCATGGTCCATTGGGTTGCTCCCATCCTTTCACCACTTGCAACATGCAAACTTACCTGGCGACCAAACCCACTAAAAATAAAAAGTGTACATTGTTGCAAGATGAGGTTCGAAACGAAGGAAGTGCCATAATGAATTCAGAAATAAGAAATGTTGATAATGACTACTATTTCAATTTGAAAATTGAAGCCAAACTACTAAAAATAATGTTGCAAAACCAAACTTAAAGGATGCTTGCCCAGCAAGCTTATTGCACACCATACTCTATTCTAACCTACTCAGGATAGCTGCAAAATCATGTAAAATGTTCCTTCCATTGTATCCAATCAAGCCAATAATTACTTGATTTCTTTCTGCTTTCATTATGCTCAGACAAAAAGAAAAATATGAGAGATGACCCAAAAACATGAAATTTGAACCCAAATTCAAAATTTCTACATTTTGAGAAGCTAAATCCACTTACTAATTCCAGGAATACTTTACATTTCTCATAGTCTAATTTTTTCAACAAACTGGACATAGGATCTTTAAGGAGCCTTAACTTTTCTTGATGAGAAAAAGGAAAGGGATACTCTTCATTTTTAAATCTTGTAGCGTTTATGTAATAAAGTTTATCATTTTGTTGACTGTGAAGAGAAATTTCTAACAATGAATATTCTTACTTGTGTCTTCTCTATTCTCATTATGAAACCCACAACCATCATCTAAAGAAAAGACGACATTTTTCTTGGTAAAATTTCCATTCATATCATCCACAAAGGAAAGCTTTGAATTCTCGTGAAAAAATTCAAATGGAACAACTCCAGTATGTGTCTGAGGAATTTCTGAAAATGAGCCTTCATAGGCTTCAATAGGAAAATCATTTTGATTTTCAAATAAAACAAGAAAATCAAATTCCTGCTCATTATTTTTATCAAGTTCTATTATTTCTTCAATTTTCTCTTGAATAAATAACTCAGGAAAAATTGATTTCGTTCAACATTTAGTAAACCATTGATATCCCTCTCTACATTCTCTGGAATTTCTAAAGACTATGAATTTTCTTTTTCATTCCCATGAGTAAGAATATGAATCTGAATATTATGGCCTTGATCTATTTCATTTTCATCCAAGGAAGAAATAATTGTTTGCTGGAAATTATTTTCATTATCATGCCAGTTGACTTCTACATCTTCTTCCTGATGGTTAAAATGGTTCTCATGAATAGCCTCTACAAGATCTTCATCCATAAATTGATCATCTTCAAAAAAAAATTACAAATGCTCAATAATTTTTTAGAATGTGTGCAATTGTCTTTGACCAACAACAAGGAAGGATTTTATTCTTTATATCTCTCATAAAATAATGTATGAAAATCTGATGCAGACGAACTGCAATTTTACACAAACCCGCGGACCTGTGGGTTATGGCCCACACAAGTTTTCATAGCGCACAAATCGGATTGCAATATCATGGATTTAATAACTTCGCAGATCGCAGATTTTAATATTTCACATGTCACAACTTATAACAAATAACTTTAACAGTAAATCATAACAATTTCGATGCGAAATTTCACTGGGTTGCGATGTAATCTCCACCGTTGATCTATTTCATATCTAACGGTCACGTTGTACCTTCTCTCATGCGATGTGCGATATGCTTCGCATCGCGTCGCCACCTCCTGTCTTTATCGCATCGCAACCTAAATGACTTACCGTGTGAATTCTTAACAATAAACACAAACATCGCCGATGCGTGATATGCACATGAATCCTCCTCCCGACACGTGTTCTCTTCGCAACTTTCCCAACTTACTGCATCGCAACTTAAATCATTACCTTGCGATCGGACATTCCCAATTAATATTGTGATGTGATATTAGTCGTCGGTCCTCGCTCTGGACTCTTTTAAGGGTTTTATTCCTTAATCGATTTTTTTTTTCTGACTACCACCGCTTTGTAACTCTGTCTCATCCACGCTACTCCTTCCTAAACTTTCTCTTCTTCTTTTCACTCAGATCTATAGCTGTCACGCTCACTGCTCACTTGCACACTATTTCCAATCCAGAATACCATTGCGTATTCGTTCTATGAATCTGGAATTTAGATTTGTTTCACATTCTGGCCTACACACACATTACTTGCCCCAGACTAGAATCACGCAGATTATACCTAGCCTTTAAGTCTTCTATCACTCAGAAAATACTTATGCATTCATCAAGATTCATTCAACCATGAAATATCACATAGAATCAGATTCGTTGAATTACGGATCACTCGGCTCGTAAGAGAGACAAAAACACAGTCACAATGAAATCAATTTCTCATTAATCAAATAAGTTGTACAGATACAAATAAAACTTGTTTACAGTTTGGCTTTGGCCTGATGTGCCTTTGCATAGCCCTTTTCTCTTCCTCTCTCTCTATACTCGTAGACTTACAATCAAATATCCTATCTAAGAATCATGGTCTTTATGCCTTTGAGGCTTTACAAATATATACAAAATTTATGCAACCAATTCTGGTTCAGATCCTCAATCTTCTCAACTAAATCCTAAGAATCCTCTAAATCCACAAAATCATCAACTAGTTTCTAAGTCTAGGATTCACAATCCCTTTAAAATCTCAACTAGCCTAAATCTCTCATGTTCTCCTACATTCGAGAACATTTACAAATATGCCTCACAATATTTAATTAAATCCTATTCTAAATGTCTCACATAAAATCACTCAAAATATTGAAAATTACATTAATTAAATACTTAGGGAACCAACTCCCTTGAAAATATAAGACCCTCTATCTTCTACTAAATGTACAAAATTTGGAACCATGATGCTCCTGCATCAAAATATCTAAGATAATACAAACAAGCATTTGGAAATATTTCATACCATAATTGTGCATTCCCCCTCAAGGATACAATAAACATCTTCATCAAACAATCCTATGGAATTAAACCCTTAGCTTGCATACATGCATGTGAAATTTGACCAAATGAAGGGCAGCATCGTCTCCTTTTCCATCTTTGAATTTAGGTAGATAAGTTTGCCAATCTAATTGAGGCATGCTATTTGGAAAACCTGGAATGTGATCTCGATTCATGGGAGCATACCTTGCAGATATAGAACTCGTCTTGAGTCAGTAGAGTCGCTAGTGGAACATTGAAAGTTGAATTTTGGATCCCGTTGACAATGGAGTTGCCTAGTGAATATTGCACAACCTTCTTGTATCTGATCATTGTTCACCATCAGTGATCACATCTAAAAATTTATGGTTATTTCCCAAGGAAGATGGAACCTTTCACTCCTCGACATTGGTGCCACTATGTTAGCACTTCGTAATTCCTCCAAGTTGAGGAGAGGAACCCAAAGGTAACCACAAAAGAAAATTTAAAGATGGAAGCTAGCCCTTCCAAACCCACAGAAAGCTCTCTCTTATGAAATTTTTTAGATATTAAGCTAGGTATATATATCAAGGTATAATAATTTTAGTGATTTGATGGCAGGGGAGAGGGAAAATGCATTGGGCATGGAGTCAAACTATGCTAAATATTTAAAGTGCTATGATGGGAAAATGAAGAATCCTTAGACAGGGGCAAGGTATGAAATCCTTTATGGTTTCTTTTTCAAATTTCGTTGTAGAGAGATGAGTAGAGGAATAATGAAGTTGGTAGTATCTAAAGCATCTATATGAGAATGAATTTTAGATATTATGGTGGAGGGAAAAACACTGAAATGTTTAGTTACTTATAACAGAGAACATGAAAGTGAATTTTAAAATGAATTTATTTAACTAAACATTGAAGACATAACATTTAAGCGTGGTTATAACAGAAGATAAAGAAACACAAACAATAGATAAACATCACCATAAATGATTGGCACAGGAATCCCTAAACAAGTAGACTTTCGCCTTCATCATTCACTGAAATTTTTAAATAGAGATGCAAAATACACATTGTCTTTTCTCTATCACACGCCAACTCCTTTCTCATATATATTTAAAAAATATAAAGTAAAAACTCTTTCCCAAGATAAGGAGGTCTAGTTCAACCATTTCCCCAAAGATAGAGTCAGTTACATTAAGATTTAGGACTACTTTCTAGGAAATAAGGATCAAATTTCTAGAAAATATGGGTCAAATATTAGATCATATATCTTGAATCATGACATGTGTTACAAAATGGAAGGAGGTTTTTGTATATGAGATTATTCTTGAGGTACACCTCTATCATTTTTCGCAAACTCTTCTCCATTTCCTCATAATCCACACCCAAATATCATGACTAAAACAGGAAATGACAAAATATAAAAAATAGGTTGTAAAGATTCATTTGAATCTCTGAATATATGATACATGTGAAGAAAATTAACGATTTTTTTTGTTGTTTAGATTTTTTTGACAAAATATTCTTTTGGTTTTCCAAAATTCATTTCTGGTTTCTCATAATCTGATTTTTAAATCATGAAAAAAATAGTTTGTTCGCAATGAAATTCATTTTCATACTATGTAATTAATGCTTGAATGTTGATGTCTTCTGAGCATACTACTGAACTTGTATCAATATAAAAATCATCCTTCAACATACCATAACCATATAAACTGATTTCAAGAGGTCTGGAGTTGGATTGAAAGGTCAAATTGTTGACTCTATAGAAGCGCGGCAAATTTTTTGTGTTACTTCATTCTTTAGAAAAAGTGCAACGACTGAGTGTAGCAAATTCACCATTCTCATACCTATTATCATCTTATATATTTTTGATTGTGTAAAATAGGTGGAAGACAACCCCTAAAACATCAGATACCTATTAGAAACATTTTTTCAAATTGCAAACCTCATTTTTAGAAAATCATCACCTAAAGAAAAAACGCAGCGACTCAGCGCAGCGAAACTTCACTTGCATGGATTTGACCAAGTGTTGAAGTCTCTGACCAAGTAAAATGTTTAATGTGTGATGTTGTAAATATTAAATACCTTCTTTGAACCTCCATACATAATAAGGAGTCCCAAAACTCTGATCTCACACTATTCACAAAGACTAAGGACTGGTCTCTATGAGATCGTAGCAACACTTTTAAAAATTGACCAAAATGATGAAAAGACTAAACCTGAATTTAACTACTATAGCATAGGAATCTATAACAACCTAACATCACTATCACAAAGTAGAAGAATTACAACTACGAGCTTCAAATGAAATAAATTTCAAGTTGAAAATTCATTCTTATTTAACTTTTTTTTATTAAATTTAGTGCATTTTATCATGATGAGGCTAAGACACCCAAATTTAGCATTATAGGAGAACCATTATCGCCTTTCAATTTGGTTACCTTCAACTAAGCAATTACAAGTGAGAAATATTTATTATGCCAAAGTCATTTAAATAGTGTTTACACCTAGCCCCAATAGTTATCACTCATCAACATGCACAAGCCCTCACATATCCTTGATAGGCTTGAACCCCAAAGGGGGACATATTAGTTCTATGATTTTACCAAATTTACAAGTAGACATTGCAAAATGTGGAGAATTTTTTAGATATACAAGTTTTTCTAGAATCAAATGAGTCATTTAATGAAGCATGTTTATCAACATTAAATATATTAATTAATATCGCACTATTAATTCATATGTGTACTCCCTTATTAATGATTTCTTCACTAATGTCCTCTACAATAAAAAAATGTTGTAGTTCTTTTATAAGCTAAATTTTCGTTGTAGAGGTCACGTGTTTGGAAGGGGGGTGCATTTTTCACTTGTAGTCTTTGATCTACTATGAATTATCAATATAAAAGCATCAAGGGATAACCTTTTCTTGGGGTCTTGGATCTACTACGGATGAAAAAGTAGAAGCATTCGAAGCTCAGTGGGGTGTAAGGTTTTTGAGCAATGGAACCACTTATACCATTGTAGTCATATTAGGTGGTTTGACAACAATTGTAGGAACCATAATACCTAGAAGAGCCCCTTCCTCCTTAAGCATGGATTGTATTAACCAATTAACAACTCCAACGTTTCAACAATTTCAAGAAGTTATGCATTACCTAGAAAAGAGCATTCTTAACACCTCAATAAATGTCATGGAAAATGTTGGAGCCTCAAGTCCCAAGGAAGATTTATTGGTTAGGAAAAAGGAATTGAAAATATCTAGTCATATCTTAATATTATGAGTTTATGTTTACTTTTTTAGAAGTAAAGGTCTCATCTCCCCACTCATGTCTCACACAAAAAATCTTCTTGAAAGGGAAAGTTGATAGTTTCCCTAATGTAAAGATTCATTCGAATATATCAATATATGATACCTGTGAATAAAATTAAGGAGGTTTTATTACTTAGATTTTTTTTGACAAAAGCCTCTTTTGGTTTTTCAAAATTCATTTTCGGTCTCTCATAATCTGATTTTTAAAATGATGACAAAAACATTTTGTCTACAATGAACTTCCTTCTCATACTATATAATTAATGCTTGAATGTTGATGTCTTCTGAGCATACTACTGAAATTGTATCAATATACACACCATCCTTCAACATACCATAACCATATAAACTGATTTCAAGAGTTCTGGAGTTGGATTGAAAGGTCAAATTGCTGACTATGTAGAAGCGCGGAAAATTTGTTGTGTTACTTCATTCTTTAGAAAAAGCGCAGGGACTGAGTGCAGCAAACTCACCATTCTCATACCTTTGATCATCTTATATATTTCCAAGTGTGTCAAATAGGTGGAATACAACCCCTAAAATATCATATGCCTATTAGAAAACATTTTTTCAAATTGCAAACCTCCTTTCTTGAAAATCATCACCTATAGAAAAAAATGCAACGACTAAGTGCAACGAAACTTCACTTGCATGGATTTGAACAAGTGTTGAAGTCTTTGACCAAGAAAAATGTTTGATGGATGATGTTGTAAATCTTAAATACCTTATTTGAACCTCCATACATAAGAAGGAGTGCCAAAACTCTGATCTCACACTCTTCAGAAAGACTAAGGACTGCTCTCTATGAGATCATAGCAACACTTTTACAAATTGACCAAAATAATTAAAATACTAAACTTGAATTTGATTACTATAGCATAGGAATCTATAACAACCTAACTTCACTATCACAAAGTAGAACTAGTACAAGTACTAGTTTCAAATGAAATAAATTTCAAGTTGAAAATTCATTCTTAATTAAATTTTTTTTATTAAATTTAGTGCATTTTATAACGATGAGGCTAAGACACCCAAATTTATCATTATAGGAGAACCATTATCGCCTTTCAATTTGGTTACCTTCAGCTAAGAAACTACAAGTGAGAAATATTTATTATCCCAAAGTCATTTAAACCATGTTTACCCCTGGCCCCAATATCTAGCATGCATCAACATGCACAAGCCCTCACATGTCCTTGATAGGCTTGAACCCCAAAGGGGGACATATTAATTCTATAATTTTACTAACTTTACAAGTAGACATTGAAAAACACAGGGAATTTTTGAGCTATATAAGTTTTTCTAGAATCAAACGAGTCATTTAATGAAGCATGTTTATCAATATTTAGTTCTTAATCAACGTTAAATATATTAATTAATTTGGCACTATTAATTCATATTTGTACTCCCTTATGAATGATTTCTTCAATAATTTCCTCTACAATAAAAAACCCTTGTATTTCCTTTATAAGCTAAATTTTCATTGTGGAGCTCACGTGTTCGGAAGGGGGGTGCATTTTTCACTTGTAGTCTTAGATATACTATGAATTATCAAAATAAAAGCATCAAGGGCTAACCTTTGCTTTGGGTCTTAGATCTACTATAGATAACAAAGTAGAAGCATTAGAAGCTCAGTGGGGTGTAAAGTGGTTGAGTAATGGAATCACTACCATTGTAGTCATATTAGGTGGTTTGAAAACAATTGTAGGAACCATAATACCTGGAAGAGCCCCTTCCTCCCTAAGCATGGATTGTATTAACCAATTAACAGCTCCAATGTTTCAACAATTTCAAGAAGTTGTGCAATACCTAGTAAAGAGCACTCTTAACACCTCAATAAATGTCATGGAAAATTTTGGAGCCTCAAGTCCCAAGGAAGATTTATTGCTTAGGAAAAAGGAATTTAAAAGATGTAGTCATATCTTAATATTATGAGTTTATGTTTACTTTTTTGGAAAGAAAGGTCTCATATCCTTGCTCATGTCTCACACCAAAAAGCTTCTTAAAAGGGAAAAGTGATAGTTTCCCTAATTTCGGCACCCCCATGTGCCATTTTAAGGAACTCTAGGTTTGAAACCATAGGTGTATTGGTATGAAACCATTCTCGTCTCTAAGGCTTGAAATCATGGGTGTATTGGTATGAAACCATTCTCATCTCTAGGGTGGAAAGATTAGGAAAGGTTACATTATTTTTGGTCTCTCGATGAGAATAATGTGTTTTAATGGTGATGTCTATAGAAAGATTATGGGACACATTAGTTCTCATTGATATCACTTTCTTGTCTCAAACTCTATTGATATTCTCATATCTTTTTATGTTTTCAAATTTAAAGAGATTAGTCCCACACATTCATGAAGACACACACTAGCAAAGGTAGAAAGATAAAATGATGAGGACACCCACGAAAATAGGAAAATGGAGAGCCCACTTCAAAACTTGAGGGGTCAATAGAGCATGAAAATAATTAAATGTCAAGTCAAGTAAACACAATCTCAAACTATAAGAATGGAAATAGGAACGTTGATCCTTTGTTTCAATTGTTTGAATAAAAACAAAATTACCGACTTAATGAGAACTATAACCTCAAAACAAGAATTCTAGCCAAAAACCCTCAAAAAAACCTGAAAACGGCCCAAAAATCAAAAGTGTATATGTTGTAATGATGTTTTTCTTTCTGGGTAAATTTTCAACATTTTTTAAAAAAGGCAGTAAAATCAAGTTTGTTTGCACAAGAAACATGAACAAACACTGAAATGAAATGTGTTGATGCAACTTGGGGGACTTAAAATTTCATTTTTTTTGTAACAATCGTATTAAAAACTAAAATATTTGTGCAATAAGCATGAAAAACACCCTAAAATCAAAAAGTGTTGATGCTAGCATCAATGTTTATTTTTTTGCTGAAAATCCATTATTTTTTAAAATGGCATTAAAAATAAATAATCAAGACTCCAAAAATCATTAAATTTCAATAGTTTTCAACTATACGTTGAAGATAAAATATCATGACTCCAAAAAGCTTAAAAATTCCAATAATTTTCAACCATAGTGTTAAAGATAAATATCATGACTCCGAAAAATGTTAAAATTTTGACATTTTTCAACTATGGTGTTCAAAACAAAATATCATGACTATGAAAAACCTTAAAATTTCAACATTTTTCAGCGATAGAATTAAAAATAAATATCATGTCTATAACAAACCTTGGATTTCCAACATTTTTCGAGATCAAATATCATGACTAAATTAAACCTTAAAAATAAATACCTAAATCAAAAACTCATTATACCAAATGCTAAAAATATAGTTCTTTTCAAATGTTAATTTAAGACAACTTGGCACATTGCAACGAAAACTTAAAAATAAACCATCAAAATGACACATATTAAGGGCATGCTTGACCCATTCCAATGAAAAATTAAAAATCAACCATCAAATTAACACATAGTAGAGACGAACTTGATTCATTGTAACAAAAACTGAAAAATCAATTATCAAATTAACACATTGAGGTTGGGTTGTTATTCAAACAAAAACACAACCCCTTCAACAAAAAATAAATAAATCAATCAATAAAATTAAAAAACAAAAAAATTAAATCATAACCCAAAAAAATAATAATAATAATAAGTAAAGTAAAATAAAATAAAATTACAACATTGAAAAAGATAAATTAGAAATGAAAAAAATAAACCAAAATTAAACAAGTGTAATATGTAATCTGGCTTCATGGTACCTGATCAAGTGCTCAAAAATATGATCAAAAATGAAAGTTGTTGGAATGGTGTGGAACCTGAATGACCACGTAGATCTCATCATTCTGAATCCGATGTAACTCGTTTCGTGGAAAGCCAACACCGTATGCTCCCATAGACGTGTTATGTTCGTTTTCCCAAACAGGCAAAATTTTCAAAAAAAAGACAATTGATTGTGTATTTTGGGTCAGTGGTAGGCTACCACGTGCCCTATCCTGATTGGCTGAAAATTCAAAAAAAAAATCCTACCACAACTTAACAAGTGGAAGGCCGTGATTGCTTTAGTCGTGGTTGAATTTGGTTGGTTGGTTAGTAGCCAACCACATGCTGCCACGTGGCCCAATCGGAGACCGCCACACGGCAACACAGGGGCCACCAAAATTTGGTTAAGGGTCAAACTGCACCTAATGGGATTCGATACTACAACCTCACTGCTAATAGCACAGAGTCTTAACCGCATAGACTACCATATTACTTGTTTAAACATATGACCCAAACCATATATAAAATGTAAGTCGACAGAGTATGGCGATTGTTATCACACATAAAATTCCAATTTTTTATTGATAGGGTCATTAACCTAGGTTTCATTTGTCTCGTAAAATTGGTTCATGAAATTGATGAAAACTCATGAATTGATCACTATCCTAAGTTTAGAAAGTTCATTTGTCATGCCCATCACAGTCAAATCTATCAAAATCCACCTTAGGTTCACATGCATTGGTTTAAAGTTTGGTAGTGGCCACCTGTCTGATTTTTCCCAAATCCGCAGCAAATATAATTGCAAACAGGTTGTTTTCGCTACGGACTCACCTGACCAGTCCGTAGCGATTCTGACAAATCTATAACATAAAACATTGTGGAATCATGTTTTTCTGCACCAATAAAGGGGATGATGAGTTGTCAAGTTTCTAGAGGTTTAGGGTGAATGTGAGGTCACGTGATTTGTTATTAGTGTCATCCAAGCATGCATAATCATGAGTGGTTTTCATCATTACACTTCACTCCACCCATATGTCATTATCCCTCCCATATTTGAATTTCATTTTTTTAAACTCACCTCCAAAGCTCTTAGCCGTCATCATCCTTTCGACCTTTCCATGCATCAGTTGATTACCATCCTTGAAGAGTCAAGCTCCATCACAAACAGCTTGTTGTTCATTTGTTTCTTTGAAGGTGTCACAGTTTCAAGAAGGCAGCGTAGTATAAAGGAAGATGGCCATGAAGAATAAAACAAAAAAAGGAGGCTCTTGTGTGAGATATGAACCCATGGACCTCAAGTTACTCAATGAAGACCCCATCTCTGCAGAAGCTTTCAGCAACGTTGGATGCATGAAATTTTGCCAAAAACTTCAAGGTTTTCATGATCAGGTATCAAAAGATTTTGCAGTGAATTTCATAGGTACATCTTCGAAGGTGGGGGCTCTAAGTTTTATAGAGTCACCTGAGACCATTTCTCAAGCCACAGAGATACCAAGGGAGGGTGAAGAGTGGTTCAAAGCCACTAAGTTCAAGATGCAGAATTGTGATGAATTTACAAAACCATAGCACATTGGAGCAAACATGGCATCTAGAATTCCAAGGAGCTACATGAAATAGAAATACTCCAAATTGTTGTATGTAATTCAAAAGTACTTTACTTGTGAGGGGAGATTTCATATGGTTTATCTGTACCATTTCAGGCTCTTTTTGCACTTCACTGGTAAGAAGTCACTTGATCTTCCCTTTTTCTTGTTTAGGAGCTTAGGAAGATGTTAGACAAAGTTCAGTCGGGCCAGAGAACAGTGAGACCTCAATTTTCCATCATGGGTTGATCAAACTCCTGGTGTTGGAGGAGTTGAAAAAACTAAACAAAGGTCAGGCTACCTTTCTTTTTCTTAGTGGTTATGAGGTTGATTCAGTAACACCCAACAAAACTCCAAAGTCAAAATCCACTCCTTCAAGCAAGAGTGACCAACCTGCAACTGAGACAGAGGGTGTGAATGAGGAGGAGATGGAGCCCATTATAGAGCCAATGGATATTGAAATAGAGCCTGCACAAGAGACAGAAACTCCACATCCTATTCTTGCAAGCAGCAAAAAAAATATCAACAAGAAAATCCATAGAAGAATAACCAAAAGTCAAACAATTGGGAAGGGAAACCTTGAAGATATTCTTCAAGCTATAGACATTGAGGACACTCCAGTGGTCAGAGCTAAGATATTAAAGGTGAAAAGAAGAAAAATAAAGGTATGACTGCTAAGAAGCTGGATTTTGCAGGAGAAGATGCAGGGTTCATTTTTCAGCCAAGAAAACTACTCACCGGGCTTCAACTTGCCAAAGGTGTTATAGCAAACAAAAAGACAGAGGTTACTGACAAAGACAAGTAGCCTATCACAGAAGATATCATTGATTTGTCTCCAACAACAGAGGAGATCATTGTGCAAAGGAAGGGTAAAGAAAAAATGATTGAGAAAACTAAAGTGCAGATGTTAAAAGAGCAGTTGAGAGAGGCTAGAGAAGAGGTTATTGAGACCAAATTGAAGTTGCAGGAAGCCAAGGTAGATAGGAAGTTGATGGAAGATTTCAAAGAAAAGGTAAATGACTAACTAAATCAATATGATGAGTCATTGACTAATGTCAAGAAACTGCTGAAAAGGACACTTCCTTTGAGAAGGGTAATGAAGCACACAAGAAACAAAAATTTATGTTACAAGCTCGAAGAAATAAACTCAAAGGCTACGTCAAAGAGCTTGAGGATCAAATGGAGATGATACAGTCAGAGTTAAATAAAAGAGGCCTTAAAATCATAGTCATAAATGAACTTGAAGAGATTCAACCTCCTACTGCCAAAGGTGAAACTTCCAAAGCTTGAAGAGTAGATCTAATACCTTTTTGACATTTTTGCATCATTCAAAAATCAGCATTTGCAAATCCATAGGAAAAATTTTGAAGAAAAAGGACAATTTTTAAATTTTCTGCAAATCAGGCAATTTCGTAGCGAATCCCAGGCCTGAAGCCCAGATTTTTCTACGAAATCATTGTAGATGCATTTTTGTTTAAAATCATGGATATAGTCAAAAGAAAGGTGGGAAAAATATTTTATTTAGCTCAATTGACTCAACAAACACTTCCAAATCAGCGAAGAGGGATAACAGGTGGCATAGATAGGTGAAAGCAATTTTCTACGAAATTGCCTTGACTCCCATGTTTCTGCAGTGAGCATTTTTTTGTAGCAATTTTGAGTTTTGATGTTTCATTAGAGGTTAGCCAGCCACGTGGAAAGCTTAAAGAGTACCAGAGAAAGATTTTGTTGGAAGCATGGTCTTCGACAAGGTTATACAGCTCACCGGTTCATCATGAGGACAATCAGCATTTATCATGACACCAAAATTAGGAGGATTAGTTTCCTAAGTTAGTAAGGACATTAATGTCTTGGTCATGGTCAGTGCCACTCAAGCACATGACCATATTCAATGTAAATATGCAGTCTTTTCAGTTAATTGATGTAATAAATAGGTGGAAGATTCCTAGTAGGTTTCTAAGTCCTAAAGTTAGTAGATGTCAGTTTAATTTCCATGTATTTTTCTTATTGTTAAGATAGGTGTCAGCAAAGGAGTTCGATGATCTAGCTATGTAGGCAGATCCAATGTAAAATAACTGGAGCCTATTAATAGGCAGAATTACGAAGAATGAAAGGTTGAATGATGTTATTTTACATTACTACTATTGTAAAATTTTCCTGAGTAGTAATATACAGTGGATTTTGGTTCTTTCTTCACTTGAGATTCATCTGATGTTTTCAGGAGTACTTGTTATTATGCTTTCAGTATTTTAATGTTTGATTACTCATAATTCATGTACATCATGCTCTGAATTCCTTCAATCATTAGACTATTGTATTTCTGTGTGTGTTGTCCTTTCATTAAAACATCTATATGCCTCAGCTTCCACAAGAAGAACCATGTCACTGAGTTTCTTAGCACTAGTTCCATAAGCCCAATGGTAGTAAATCCTATACATTTTTCACCTGCATACAAATATACTCAAAACATTATTACAGAGTTAGCCATTTGATTGAATTTCATTTGAACAAATCATATTTATCTTTGAGAGAGCCCTCCCAGGTTGAAAAGGCTAATTTTCAGCTAGAAGTTGGTTTGAAAGAGTTACTCTAGGTTGTCATTGTTGGAGCAGCCCATTTGTACCCCCCTGAACAACATTTCACATGATCGTTGGCTGGAGACCAAGTGCATGGCAGAGCCCGCCGAAAATTTATTTAAAAAAAAAAAATTTCAACCATAATGTTATGGTTTAAAATGAGGATAAACTATCTGACAATTGCGCCCGAAATTGCATGAATTTGTTGCTCAGTTAGTCGAAATCAGGGTGAATCTGTAGGAAAATTCTGAATTTTGGGGAATTTGTGGTGTGATTAGCAGCAAAGCTAGGAAGGCTCATAACTACTTCTGTTTTTGACCAATTTTGGAGCAGAAAGAGGCTAGACATGCATTTTTTATAGCTCTAGAGCTGATGGAATAGGTTTTGAAGCCATTTGAGCACTGTAAATGTATGTAATCACCATTTTGAGCATAATGAAAGAGGGTCAATCCATTGGAAGTTCGACTAAGGAGACATAGCCCAGGAGGGGTGAACTCCTTCATCACTTGTTGTGTTGTGGTTATTTTTATGGTGCATTTGTCTATTGTTTCTACTATTTCATAGTTTTAAATGCATGCTTTATATGTTTAAAAATTTAACATAAAGGCCCACAAAAATCAATTTTTAACACTTGCAATTTACAAAACCATCAAGCACATTTTCATTAAGATCTCATATAGATCAAGTTTGGGATCAGAGCTTTGGTTTTCTTGTTACTGTGAATATTTGATTGTTTGCAAGTGTATGTGATGCTTACAAGGTTGAAGCTCAAGAGAGGAGAAGGAAATATTGTGGTTGCAAGTACCCAAGTTAGTTCAAGGACAAGGAGAGAAAGTTTGCCACAATCTCCACCACAAATTATTCCTCAAATTGCAGTTGAAGCTTCAGCAAGTATGTCACATGAAGGAGATCCTGGAAATATGTCAGAGGATGAAAAAACCTTCAAGAAAGCATTCTTTTATATGACAAGTATGGTGAAAGTTCTCTATGAGGAGAGAAGCACAAGGATGCAAGGTGAGAGCTCCAATATTCCAAAGGGAAATAAGTCTTCAAAACGAGATGGATACTAGCCTCCAAAAGGTAATGGAAATGGTGACAAACTGCATTTGACACCACCACTCTCCTCACCACCATCCTCACCGTCATCTTCTTCCACAACAAGCCCTTCACAAACAGCTCCACAATCTACAAAATTTCATAGTAAAAATCCATTTTTAAAGCTTTACATTAAGTTTGATTTGCCTACGTATTATGGAGAGGTAGATTCTGAAATATTAAACAATTGTGTATGTTAGCTTGAATTGTATTGCAGGATACAAATAATCAAGGATGATGACACTAAGATTTAGCTTGCTTCACTAAGATTGGAAAGTGCGGCTCTTATTTGGTGCCAAGCCAAAACTCAAGAGGACATGAAGAAACATGGTAAGCTCTTAACCTCTTGGAATGATTTTTTTGTTGCCTTAAGGATACAATTTTATCCATTAGCATAAATGCAAAAGGATATAATGGACTTGAAAAACTTTAGGCAAGGTAAAGGACAAATTGTGCAAAGCTATACTCAAGAGTTTAGGAGAAGAGCACTAATTTTGGGTGTAGATTTGACATCTCAAGAAACTTTGTTAAAGTAGATTGGAGGTTGGCATAGTTAGCTAATACATACTATTCTCATTTTTAATCCTTAAAGATTAGATGAAGTATGTGTACAGGCCACACATCTAGAGGCAAGAGGGAAACATGTTTCAGAGGAGACAAGGGAGGATACCTTTCAGTCTAAAGAGAAAGGAAAGGGGAAGTTCAAGGCTAAAGGTAAGAATAATTCTTCCATCAATATGGAGAAATAAAATCTCACATACAAATAGTGTTCCAAAGATAGGCATGATGAAGATCATTGTTGGAAACTTCATCCAGAGATGAGACCCAACAAGCTTAAAAACTTGGAGAAGGAGAAGAAAGTTTCAACAATAAAACATGATTTACATTATGATTCTGGAGATGAAACAAATATCACCACAATGGGTTTGAAAGGTACGGACATTGCAAGTACTAGTTCTTCAACTTGTCTCAATAGTACTCAAGACGATGAAACAAGAATTGAACTTTTCCATGTTAGAGTTATTTCAAAGCATACTAAGATTGACACCCTATTTGATAGTGGTTCACAAGCAAGCCTTATTTATGAAGATTTAGTCAAGAAGTTGAATTTAGAAACCATTTTCCATCCAAGACCTTATCCTTTAGGTTGGATATGTAAGAATGCAAATTTGTAGGTGACGAGGAAGTGCATACTTAGATTTGCAATCACTGCAAACTTTCTTGATGAAGTTGAACTTGATGTTGTTTCGCTTGATATTTCTAGTATTGTTTAGAGTAGCCCATATCTTTATGATAGGAGAGAAATCTTTCATTGCCATGAGAATAAGTATCACTTTTTCAAGAATGGGATTGAGTACATTGTTAGAGCGCATAGTAAGAAGATGATTTCTTATCTTATGCATGCTGGACAAATGAAGAGAATTGTGAATGCTAGTCAAAAAATTCCTTTGTTAATGTTCAAGCATCAGGATGTTGTGAATAAGGCCTTTCAAGGAGATGCATAAAATGAAAATTATGATTTCATTGAGGTTTCTAATGGTTGTGATAAGATGTTTCAGGAGTCTAACATGTTGCCTTCAAAAAGAGGTAAACAAGAGGCGGTAAAATTGTAGCAGAATGCATCATTGTTGACTAGTGATGTGAACAAGATGCCAGTGCAAGAGAGTGCAAAGGTCAAAGAGAAAGTGCCCAAGAAATTTGACAAAGAGGGCATTGGGTTCAAAGTTTCTTCTTGTGGGTTTCACAATGTATTGTCTTTAAAATGGGATGGTAAATGGTGATGGCGACCACATTTGGTCAAGATTCGAGCCAAGAACAAGGCGAGACATTCTAAACATTGTCATGTCGACAGTGTTCGAGGCAAGAAGAATTTCAAGTTGTTTAAGTCTCCTTTCATTGACGACCGAGGAGGGAACATGTTTGTTTCTTCAAGGACAATTTGTTGTTCTGGAATTTCTGGGAAATAATTTGTAGCAAGATTGTATCTACAACAACAATTCAAGGTCTCCAAATTAGAGAAAATATCAGTTTTCATGAAAAGCTCAAATTATTGAATTCAAGAAAATTCCAGTGGATTGAGACTGAAAGAGTGAGGGGTTATACCCTAATCTAAATTTTCAGTAAGAAAAGAGATTTTGGGGTCGAAAAGCTTCCAGTGGGGAGGTGTGATCAAGTGCTCAAAAATGAAAGTTATCAGAATAGTGTGGAACCTGAATGCTTTGTAGATCTCGTTCTTTTTAATCTGGTGCAACTCGTTTCGCGGAAAACCGACACTGTATGCTCTTGGAAACGCTTTCTGTTCATTTTCCCAAACAGACAATTTTTTCAAAAAATTTACAGTTGACTGTGTATTTTGGGCCAATGGCAGGCTACCACATGGCCTCTCCTGATTGGATGAAAATTTTGAAAATTTTGGCCTACCAAAGCTTAACAAGTGGCTAGCCCTGATTGGTACAGTTGTGGTTGAATTTGGTTGGTTGGTTGGTGGCCAACCACATGAACCACATGCTACCACATGGGGGCCACCAAATTTTGGTTAAGTGCTAAACTACACCTCATGGGATTCGATACCGCAACCTCACCGCTAACAACATGAAGTATTAACTGCATGGGCTACCATATTACTTGTTTAAACATATGACCCAAATCATATATAAAATGTAAGTCGGCAGAGTATGGGGGAAATACTTACGGCTAACCCCCCCCCGAACAACCAACACTACACATGACTGTTGGTCGGAGACTAAGGGCGTTGCAAAGCCCGTCGAAAAATTATTTTAAAAAAATAAAAATAAAAATAAAAATCAACCATGATGTTATGGTTTAAAATGAGGATTTTAGGCGTTATTGGGAAAATAAACTATCTGACAATTTCGCCCGAAATTGCGCGAATTTGTTGCTTGGTTAGCCAAAATCAGTGCGAATTTGTAGGACGATTTCAGCATTTGGGGAATTTGTGGTGTGATTAGCAGCAAAGCTAGGGAGGCTCATAACTTGTTCAGTTTTTGACCAATTTTATAGCAGAAAGAGGCTAAACATGCATTTTTGATAGCTCTGGACCTGATGGAACAGGTTTTGAAGCCATTTGAGCACTATAAATGTATGTAATCACCATTTTGAGCATAATGAAAGAGAGCCAAGCCATTGGAAGCTAGACCAAGGAGACGTAGCCCAGGAGGGGTCAAATCCTTCATCACTTGTTGTGTTGTGGTTATTTTTATGGTGCATTTGTCTGTTGTTTCTGCTATTTCAGAGTTTTAAATTCATGCTTTATGTGTTTAAACATTTAACTTAAAGGCCCATAAAACTTAGTTTTTAACACTTGCAATTTACAAAACCCTCAAGCACATTTTCATTAAGATCTCATACAGATCAGTAATTGCCTCTTACGCAAAAAGTAATCAATAGCAATTATTGAATGCTTGAATAAATTCATAAGTCTAATAATGAAACACATTTGAATACAACGAAGGGAAGTAACAAAAATAATTATTGGACTAGATAACCTTGGAGCAAAATAGAGATAGGTGCATAGATAATTTTGGATGAAACACCCCCGGATGCGGGTGCTTAAATTGATTCAAGAGGTGGCAGCTTCGCAGTGTGGCACATGGCCTAGCCACATGGCCACGCATGGAGCTTGTCCTGCAGCTCTTAAATTCACTAGTTGCTCACCTCATGCAAAAATTGTTGTCTCTGCCTCTTGCCTTAATGTCCATCCAGTCCGCAGGTCGAAGAACTATTTCATGGCGCCTCTCCCTTCTCCGTTGTCATTCGCATCCTGCCGTCTTTGTTTCTCAAAGGCTTAAATGTGAGTGCAAAAGGTTCCTAAAAATATTTTTTTATTTTATTTTTAAGTTATGATTAAAATTGTGAAGACAAAAATAAAATCTTATTTATTGTAATGTTGACCTAAATTTTAATTTTTTATATTACATCATAATTTAAAATTGAATTGTGAAAATATATAATATAGGCAAAGGTTTATTGAGGAAAATAATTGAACCAAGTTCACTCAATAAGAAAAATCAGCAAGGAAAAAATAAGAAGAAATCAGTAAGGGAACAATCAGTGTAATATGCGGCGTTGCTAATTTTGTTTTTTAAATCGGCTAATTTCCATGGTTAATAAAAGCCCGAAAATTAATGACAAAAAAAATTATTAATTATGGAAGAATACATAAATTTGGGAATTTTTTTCAATAATTAATTTATAAGGACACTTCGCGATTACAAATCTTTTTTAATTTTTTATTTTTTTAAACAATTTTTAATTCTCAAAATTTGATTTTAAACCACATAAAATTAGTCATCCACCAATCAAAAATTAGAAATTCAATTTTTAAAAATTCAAAAAATAATTTCAATTTCTAAATAAATAAGTTTAATATTTAATTTTACCAAAACTTTAATAAACTTTGGAAATAGTATCTAATTTTTTTTTAATTAATTAAGATTCAAAGCATTTTGATCCAAATTGATTACCATATACTTTTCTTTCCATAAGTATAAAAATAATAAAAATATATATAAGAAAAGTGTATAAAAAAATAAAATATACAAATGTGGAGATGTTTGTCAACCCCGGGCATATGGAATGATATTATTTCCCATAAACACCTATGATCCTTCAATAAGGAGGAATTACATTTATTGGAAAAGCAGCTGGAAAAAAAAGGTTATGTCATATGGAATGACTTCCGAAAGATATGGCCGAACTTCTATAAGTTGCTTAAATGGAAATTTGGAAATGGTGGACAGATTCTAATCGGGTCTGATAATATTATTGGATGTCCTCAGTTTAGATTGATATCACAATGACTGACACAAAATCTACAAGGCAGGGGATTGTTCTTTCTGGGATAGTTGATAGAACAGTGGGAGGTAGAGGGCCCGCGGTGGAAGACAGCTACAAATATTGGTCTACAGGGTCAACTGGCCACGGAGTGGGAGAATCATACAAGTTTTCTGAAAAGTGTGGGATGTTGTCACAACAGCTCTGGCGACCTGCTTACATGGGGAGGGACAGTGAACAAAGGTTAAATCAATACATCTGAGACTTACCGGAAGCTACGAGTCACACAGGGCGTACACTCTACAAGTACATGGTTTGCTAAAATCTGGAAGATTAAGGTACGAATCAAAATTATCATTTTTATGTGGTTTGTTTGGCAGGACAGGAATTTAACGTGGTAGAATCTCAAGAAGTGGGGCAAGATAGGACCAGGCATTTGTTGTTTCTGTAAGGCATCTGGGGAAGACAATCATCACCTCTTCTTGACATGCTCCTATGCCATTGCTATTTGGAATATTTTGTTCACTTTTTACAAGAAACGGCAGAATGTTTTCATGTCCGTTGAAGATTGTAACAAGTAGTAGACAAAGCAGGGGGATACTCTAAACAGCATCCCCCTATTCTTTTCTGGAGAGTCTGGTGCAGCAGAAATAAGAAGATGTTTGAGGGACACAATGAGTCACCAAATTGGGTAGCATCACAAATCATCAGAAACTGGAGCGGGATGCGGATCCAACACAATCCTCCAAGGGACCTGTTGATCAGAAACCACCCCTTTGAGTTACATTTTCTAGCTGGCTTCTTCAATGGGGCATCTCAAGAATCGAGGTGTGGGTGCGGGGCTTGGCTCATGATAACACCGCAATGCCACTATAAATTGCACTGGTACGGTGGAGTGGGTTCCAATATGAGAGCGGAAACTTTGGCTCTCTGGAGTTTATTTTGGTTCACTAGGCACCTATGCGTTGATAAAATATGGGTATATGGAGATTCAAAGGTCCTCATTGAGTACATGAACCAAAAAAACAACTTGGCCACTGGACACCTCTCGAACTAGCTGCACAGAATCAATGCTCTCAGAAGATCTTTTTCCCATATCACTTTTTCACATATCTATAGGGAGAAGAATGAAACGGCGGACCGCTTATCAAAGTTGGGTCTCAAGGGCGTCTTCGGAGTGATCCATTATGAACTCTTCAATACTGCAGTTCAGGGAGCTAAAGGTTTTGTCAACTTTTACTAAATTGTTTGTTTAAATGCTACAAGAGCTGGTAAAACCATTTTTGGAACATAACACACAGGCATCAACTATGACATTGGATGGACATTGGATGAAAAAACTTCTTAAATACATAGGGACTTTTTTCTATGGCAGAGTAGACTCACTAATCGGACCTTTCCTACAAGTCCCCGTTATATGGATTTTTTTTGTGTATGAGCAAATTTTGGCTTGACGTCGCCATCCGAATGAATGGCTCATGAAAAACAATGTAATATGCTAAACATGGACTGATTTATTTGTAAAACTGAATACTCTGATTTTGTATTGGTACATATTATATACTGAGGAAAAACATAAAATAAATAAATAAAATAAAATAAAAAAATTTAACCATAAAATAAAATAAAATAAAAGTATTATAATATATATATATATATATATATAACACAAAGAATTTGAAAAATTGGGTTTCCACTCGCCAGCCCATCAAGGGGCTGCGAAAGTTGGCTGCGTAGAGGAATGATGACCGACGGGGTGGTTGGTTGATTCGACGGGGTGGTTGGTTGATTCCCAGAATCAACCAACCACCCCGCCCAGTTGCCTTGGCCCACGATCCCTTATTTCTAATAATTTTTTTCTTATGTATTTGTTTAAAATATTTGTTTCATTTTCTTTTTTTAACTTTAAACATTTTAGTTTTAATTTTGGTACTTTGATTTATTTTTTAACATTGTTTTTATTTTATTTTTAACAATACTTTTTATTCTGCTATTTTTACTTAAAATTCTATGTGAATCGTTATTTATTAAAAAAAAAATCAATTAAAATTATTATTTTTTCAACTTTTTTTGTGCAATTATTTCCATAAAAATCATTTATTTGACATGTCATTTTTAGCAAAAAAAAGTCACTAAATGTGTATTTTTTTAATTATATCCTACGCAAAATGTATATTTGTTTGTCAAATATTTAAAATTATTATATTTTTAGTGATAATTATTTTGTGTGTATTGAATTATTACCCATATATATATATATATATATATATATATATATATATATATATATATATATATATATATTCTAAGGAAAAATAAATAAATAAAACACAAACTTGAAAAAACCCTTTAAAAATAAGCATTTCAGGAAGTTAGAAGAAAAATACGACAACTTGAAAAATGGTTAAATAACCAACAATTAAAAAAAATGCATACTAAAAGCATATAAAAAGTGGAAAAAATATGCGGTGAAAATAAAAATTAAAAAGGTTTGCATCAACGTTTTTCAAAATCTGCATGAAAATCACCAACATTTAAAAATATATATATTCATACTTAATATATCAAAAAAAAATTGTTAAAAATAAGCCCAAAAAAGAGTTAATGTTGCATCAACACTTTTCAAAAATAGAATGAAAATCGCTAACATTTAAAAAAAAATATGCATATTTAATACACAAGAAAAATTAAAATGTTAGAAACATGCTCCACAACAAAAAAAAATGTAATTTGAATCAACACTTCTCAAAATGGGATGATTTTTTACAAACAATTCCTATTAAGTTGGTAACTTTATTTAAAGTGTCTTTGGTTGGATGCCTTTATCTTGATGATCCAAAACCTTCTAGCCGAAGTGACTAACATCATCAATCTATGTCTTCAAAATACAATGCCTTAAGCATTCCCTCAAATAGGGACTTCCTAATGATTTTAAGGATGATTCTAACTCTACCAATAAGGTGAAGTCGATGACTATCTTTTCCTTTAGAGTTTTAATCAATTTATGTAATCATGTTCAATATTTCTAACACACTAGAATTTACAAGAGCTACATAGTAGCTAGTACCTTCCGCTTAGCTTAAATATAAATTAATTAAACTAAAAAATAATAAAGACAAAAAAATTATCACAAAAGTAAAAAAAATAATTGAATACCATCACCAAAAATTAAGAAATATGATTAATTAATATTATTTATATTAGCATATATACACTTTAATATATATAACCTTAACTAATCATTTTATAAATAAATAAATTTAAATAATAATAATAAATAAATTTCCAATATTAAATTATGGATAGAAAAATTTAATTAAAAACAAATTAATACATAATCAAAACTAACTTATAAAAAATTAATATATAATCAAAACAAAACTAATATATTACTAGACATAAATCTATTTATAAATATATAGCAAAGTACATAATCTAGATTATAATTGTTAATATACCATTATGATCAAAAACGTTTTTTTTAATAATTTAAAAATGACCATTACTTTTTAGAAAAGTAAGTTTTATTGCATTCTCTAAAATGGAAAGTTTTGCGATTGAGTGTATTGATTATGGTCACAACTTTTAATGATTCCTTCGAGAACAAGCCCAATAGTTTGATATTTTTTTAAGCTTTCACAGAAGATTAAAATAAAATAAAAAATTAAGTTCAATATATTTATATGTGAAAGGATAAAATAGGGTGTTTATTGAAAAAATGGCAAAATTTGATAAATCAATGAAACACTAGTTTTGAACAGAAATATTCTACTCGATATATTTTAAAGTTGTTTACTTTCAAGACTACAAAAATCTAATATCAAAAAGTAATATAAAGATCAAATTATTTAATTGTGCTTTTATACAAGCTCCCAATTATGTAATCGTGCTTTTATACAAGCTCCCAATATTTATCTGGTTCAAATGCAAGTTGTTCAACATATTAATAATCCCTCAGTTTTCTAATAAAGGGAAGCTCCAAAGTATTAAGAACCCAAGAAGTTGAAAGCCACCTCTTTCAATATCTTAGAGCATATTTAATTCTCAGCCAAAGAATGAAAATCTAACAAAGGTCATAAAAAAGGTGTGGGAGACATAATCTCTCATGGTTTTACCCATTATACATGCAACAACTACCCAATGCCCAACCATGCACAATGAAAGCTTGTCAACAATGAGGTGGGAAAAGATGTAAAATCTCACCAAAAATGACGAAAATATACTCTGAAAGATCTCCACAAATGATTTTTCTCACATTCTCAATTTTTTCCTTCTTAAATAGATCTTCTCTAAAATATTATGCACATTGAGAAAAAAAAATTATTGAATGGTTTTGTCATTGATGCCATCGTCAATATTGGAATGCTCTTAATATTCGTCTATAGATTGCATTGATTGAAAGCTCAAATAGTCAAGAAGCTCTAGAAGGATGAGAAGCTCCTACGGTGTGCTCATGTTGTCTTGATTTTGATGACAATTTTCAATGAGATGATCAGTGTTTTTGCTTACAAGACCATCATCATTTGATATTCCTCGTCACGATGATTCCCCGGTAGATGGCTTGGCCCATAATTCCTCATGGTTGAGAAGATTGTTCAAAAACCAAGTGTAGTGGAAATTAGGCTTGATTTCTCTTACTTGATAATTACTTGTGAATGTTAGATCTTCTTCTTATTATTCAGTATGTCTTCTTCATTAAGAAATTATACAAATGTTCAATCTTTTAGGAAAATAAAGAGACTAGAGACACCAATTATACAAATGTTCAACTCTTTTAGGAAAATAAAGGAACTAGAGACACCAAAATTAGGCTGGTAGCCAAGGCAAAACCCCACAAGGGAGAAAACCCAACAATCCTTCTCTTATAGAATTAGATCAAAATGAGATATCCAAGAGCATGACCAAAACCAAAATTGCCACCAAAAATGCCATGTCAAGCCCTCCTCGATGTCACCTCCAAGGTCAAAGTCAATGATGGTCAAACTGTCCCAAATATGATCAACTCTTGAAATTTCAGTTTTGAAATTTCGGCCCCTAAAATTTTAAGCCTGCAGTAGCATAGAAAAATTTGGCCTTCAAGTCTAAAATTCGGTTTTCTTTCTTCTTTCACTTCATTTCTCTCCCCTTTGACTTATGTGTTTTTTCATTCTTCACATGGTTCAAATGTATTTCCTTTTGTGTGTGATGGGATGATCCCCAGGGGGGTCGAACTTTATTCTTATATATAGTTGTTCAGGAGGTCGAACAGGTGTCTCTTCGAGGCCTAGGCCGACTTGTTCCAAGGAGGGTTGACTTGCCATTTTGTGGACTTATTGACTCGACATAAAATTCAATACATGACTTAAGAATGTACGTCCTTAATGCTTATCCAATCCACCATTCTCCCAACTATTGTTCATGCACTAGGTTTACGGTTGTTAGTCCTGGCCATAGTACATGACACATGGAGAACATGATATCCATCCTCACTCCCTCTCAACCAGGGAGGTGATATCCACAAGCCTAAGTTTGTCTCAAAAATACTCATCATTTTCCATGAAAAGGAACTTCATCAATACATCGGCTACCTATTCGTCAATGGAGATATACTTGTAGCTTCACGGCTCCATCAAGTCATGAATCATAATTTTCTTCGACCTTCTTGTATCTCTAACAATCTTCAAATAGCTTTGACCAATGCAAAAATAGCATAATCGAATCCAACATGACATCATATAAACCATCAAACATCTTATGAAGCCAAACTTCTTCGCAACTAATCTTCCTTTTTCGCATTGCAACGAAATTATGCTTCATGCTCTTCCACAAAATCATATTAGTTCCCAACCATCAATATTATTTCTATCAACATTGATCCAATCAATGTGTTCTTGAATTGAATATATAAGAGAACCAATAAATTGTTGGTACAGTCATGTATCAACAATATCATAATTCTTCAACTTGTTGCTAAAGGGTATTGCCATAGATCTGTCATTTTTCCTTTTGAGTAATTTCAATCACAAGCTTCTATCGATTTTTTCCAAACTTCAAGTAGCATTGTATCCATCCAAGTTATGTTAGATTCTACTTCCAGCTCCCTCTTTCTAACTAAGTTAAGCAAACTTCTTCACTTTTATTGGAAGACCCTTCTCAAGTATTTCTCTCATGTTGTCATCTAATGCATACTTCAAAACTAATTTTTCCCTCTTCATTTACATCTTCTCGGAAATTATTTGTGCTTTGTTACATTCTTTCATATGTTTTCAAAGCTTAGGTAGTTCTTATATTAACATGCAAACTTTATTAGGAGGCTATGAAAGAACAACTATATTTAAGAAAATTATAAAGACAATAGCAATAATAGTAATCAAGGAGATGAACAACTATATTTAAGCAAATTATAAAGACAATAGAAATAATAGTAATCAAGGAGATGTAGAGTACTTATATTTTGAAGAAAATCAACTCCCCCTTCATCTTGGACCTTTTCACCAACCTTTTCCTCACATCAGTGTGATGTCATTTTTGTCATTATCAAGAACTAGGGTTTCTTCTTTTAACAAAGACGATAAGCCCTAAGGTTTTATCTTTAGGGTTTTTCTTATTTGTGCCTTAGCTAGGGTTTACAAACCCTATATGCTTCATTATCCAGAATCTCCAAAACCTACCAACTTTTAGATTTCCAAATTCTACAAGCATACTAATATGTTAGCTACAAACCCTAGAAATGTTATTGATAAGAAATTTCTAAAGAAATTTGTTTCCTTGAACACCAAAATCTAATCTTCATATGAAAGAAAATACTTTGAGTGCTAACATATCAACGATCTCTAATATATCTATGCAGATCCTTTTACTTATCTTTCAAGAGAACATAAGGTCGTTTGCTTATTCTACATATTAATCATGACCTAGAAAACACAACATTATATGCAATATTATTGACATAGGTCATTGGTTGCAAATGAGCAAAAGTTATATGTACCTCTTTCAATTTTACCTTATCCAACCTTCCAAAGATATGATCATTTGAGTTTTCTTTAGTTGACATGTATATTAACTTTCCTCCAGCTGAAGTACTTCAAATTTAGTCACAAATTCTATGGGTTGTTTCAAGAAACTATCATTGCAATTTTACAAGGACAACTCCACCAAGTGTATAGGTCAACCCTCCCTATAACAACTTTATACCAGGTTTGGATCTTTGTCACACCAATCACGGGTTTAGACCACAAGTCACCACAATTACCACATGTTCGAATTAATAGTCACCACAAGTTCGAATCACCGCAGACCCCTATATCACCTCAGGTTCAATCACCACAAAACTATGTATCACCACAAGTTCGGTTTGCTAGCACATAATTCATATATTTCATAGATTGATCATTGCTACAAGGAGATTAGATTTCACAAATTTTAATGTCACGAGGATGAGGCTTGATATAGATATAGACTTCAAATTTCTATGATCATAGTCCTTCCACAGAGTTCAAAGATGATCCATATGTTTTTGGTCCCTATCATAGACTATATACCACATATCTTTAGTCCAACAACGTGATTTTCTAATGACCCAAAAATGTTACAGGTCTGTCAAGGAGCCCCAAAAATGTCATAGGCTTGTCAAGGAGCCCCAAATTGAATGATAAACGATAGCCTCATTATTTGTCAAAGATTGGGAATTTATTGAATAAATATATTGACCAATCAACACTCAAAATGAGAATTCAAATCAACGCTAAAAGGAGGAAATTTTCATTGAAAATATCAGCTCCAAAGTTTGATTAATTCAAAATGCTAAAGTTCAGGTCAGCTCCATATTTGAAAAAACAAATTTGAATTTATGTAGGTTGGCTCCAGTTTTAAAGGGCATGTCAGCCCCCTGATTGACCCCCCTTTGTTCAGTATATATAGTAGCTCGATTCTCCTCCAATAAGCATCAATTTTTCATGTTTATATCTATCAATTTGTTTGATATTTTCTTATGCAAAAAATTGTTATGTCTATCTGAAGAGAAAGTTGAATTATCAAGGGTTATTGGGCTTATTGTTTTATCTTTTTATGATGGTTCTTCGTTAGTTACTAATTAGAGGAATTTGAGGTCAAAAATGGGTCTCCTAAGAAAAATGTACAATCAAAATTCAATTTATGAGAACCAATTACATTTTAGGAAATGACATCATCCCCCATAGTTGAGTGGCATTGTTTGAATTAAAGGTACTTGGTGGATAAAAACTCATTGTTAATCAGGGTAGTGTTTTAAGTGTTTTAAAGTCAAAGTAAAGTACTCATAATAAAGGTCATTTCACAAATATTATTATTGTCATTTCATTTTTTTTTAAGAAATACATATCCCAATACAATTTTCATGTCTTTACACACTTTTCACTAAATATTATATTTTTATATTTTTATATATTATTTTTAAATTGGTCATTTCACAAATATTACTATTGTCATTTCATTTTTTTAACAAATGTCTATCCCTATACAATTTTCATGTGTCATTTCATAAATATTATTTTGTCATTTCATTTTTTTAAGAAATGCATATCCCAATACAATTTCCATGTCTTTACGCATTTTTCAATAAATATTATATTTTTTATTTTTTTATATTAATTTTAAATTGGTCATTTCACAAATATTACTATTGTTATTTCAATTTTTTAAGAAATGCATATCCCTATACAATTTTCATGTCTTTACATACAAACAACAAAGCGGAGATCATGGCACTTTGGAGTGGGGTTATGGTTGCCTATCATTTACAGATTCCATGCATTGATATTTACAGGGACTCTAAGATCATTATTGATGGTATTTCTGGCAGATCCTCTCTGAACGGTGCTAATCTTAAAGGATGTATTGACCGTATCCGCTATATCCTTTCTAAGTTCCAGAGGTTCTCCATGCAACATGTCTACAGTGAACTTAACAGGAGAGCGGATAGTCTGTCCAAGTTGGGTTGGTTGAGTTGCATGTCATATTATAAATTATAACTTCGTGACAGAGTTGTCCACAAAGATATTTTCTTGTACAGTCAATGTTGATGAGGATCTCTATTATTATATTGTTGTTAACATATTGTTTACTAGGATTAGTATGGCTTGCTTCACATGAGTGAATTGTTATGGTACTTGATGAAGATTTTATAGCTAGAGATAAGACTTCTGATGTTTTTTAGATGAGTTGTGTTGACGATTTGTTGCTCAATGACTAAGTGTCATGTTGTGGAGTTAATATCCAAATAAGTATGTTGGTATCATATCAAAACTTGGATTGAAGTGCAAGACAAAATCATTATTCATGACTGAAGTTTCATGCTTTGACCACCAACTGACAGTGATGTGATGTTTTTGAGCCTATAATGCAAGGATTGGCAAAGTGTATTGTTTAGAATTGGATTATTCCCAGAGTATGACCTTCTTGGACTATTCTTCTCTTGGGTAGCCAACCCTCAGAGAATATAGGTCCACAACTACTCTTATCTTGAATGCCCTATCTCATTCTCAAAGAGTATCGAATGCTATGATGGATTGCCAAAGGTTATTGTTTAGAATTGGATTATTGTTTTTGTCGTCAAGTATGCTATGATGAGTTTGTCAAAGACATAGTATCAAAATATGTTGCTAGGGTTTGAGCTCAGAGATTGATTGACATGTTGTTGAGATGAGTTGAGCAAATTTGTATATTGAGTTATTATTGTTGCTAGGGCTTGCTAGGGCTACTAGTATGATGTATTGTCGAGTGAAGTTGGATTTTGATTGTCGAAGCATGCTGCTAGGGTCTGACAGTTTTATTGTCTTGAGCAAAGTGTGGTTGTTGAGCATTGTTGCTTATCTTTATCAAAGTACAGGCTTTTTAGTGCTATTGTCAAAGACAAATCTAAAAGGTATCACTCAGGAATCAAATCTCTGAGTATATTGTTAATAGTACACTACCCAAATTGACAACTAGTGTAAGAGTTGCTTCAGTGAATTGTGTTACATGTCATGTTCCTATTGAACCCGTGTATTATCATGATATTTCCATGTACTCGTGTTGAGGGCATTATTGATGAAAGTTGCTAGAAGGTTGCTAACTTGTGAACCTACCAGAGAAAGTTGTCATCAGCCTTCGATATCTTCCCTGAGTAAGCTACATGAACAATTTTGATGTGCCAAGGCTATACTTGGATGAACATTGATATATTTGTCTTTGCATAAACAAGTTGATGAGCTAGGGTTTGAGGAGAAGATCTTGTATCTTGCAGCTAAAGTATTACTCAAAGTATTGTTGAGACACTGCTAGGGTATAGCAGAATTTGTTGTATGGTTGATTAAGAATTTGTTGTTGCTAATGTGATGATTGATCGGACTACATATGGTTGTGCATAGGCCTTAGGCAGAGACTAGGATTGCATTGCAAAGAGGTAATGCCTTGGGCAGAGACTAGGATTGCATTGCAAAGAGGTAATTGGCTTGGTGTCATATGATCTTGTGTTTCCTCAAGCAAAAGTAGCTTAAGATGGGGCACAAGACAAACTTGTGGCACATTGGATTGTGCATGTAGGCACAAGTTAGCAACAACAACTATGGATTTTACGCAATATTGTGACAGTGACATGACTAGTGCAAGCCAACATCTCTTACTATAAATGGCCATTTATAAAAGACAATAGTTTCAATGTCTGTTCTCAAACTATATAAATCCTTTAAAAAAAAATTATTATAATTTTGTTAAAACTTAAAATCAACTATGTTACTATGGTTTTCGAGATGGTAAATAGCAAGGATGGGGAAGTTCTCAAACTATATAAATCCTTAAAACATTTTTTATTATAATTTTGTTAAAACTTAAAATCAACTATGTTACAATGGTTTTCGGTATGGGAAATAGCAAGGATGGGGAACACATTCCCAGGGCAACTAGATTGCACCCCCAAATTTTTCAAGGGGCAACAGGTTGGGGATAATAATAATAATAATATAGAACTCACTATAAACATTTGTAGTTGCTTGTAAGCATAATAGGTTAAACTATATAGTATTATACACAATTTTTTCAATTCTAAAAAGCTCAAGCAATTTAAAAGTTAAGTGGCATTTAATTATTGGCCCCTAGAAATAAGTAGTATGCATTTTAGCTTTAGTGAACTATTTTCAATTTGCAATGAAGTCCTTGATCTGTCTATGAAACAAAGAACTGCTTATATAACAGTTTTTCTTCCTCGTTTCTTGTTAATGATAATTATGTTAACACTTAAAAGGTATTCCCTTCTCAATAAGTTCAGCATATTTTTATAGCTGTGTTGAAAACCAGTACAAAACACTATGGATATGTAAAGAGATTATATTCAGGTTTGAAATTAAAAAGTTGATTGAGTAGGAATTTATTCAAACATTCAGTTCCCAATCTGAGTCAGTACTACCTGATTATTTTCACAATGATTGAGGTTGTGGAAGTACTTGAATGACTCCTGGAAACCCAAGTACAATATCTAAAAGTTGACATGACCCCAAAAATGAGAAAAACAATAGCAATAACTACAAGGATCAGCCTTTGAAATGTTGCATTTCCTGGTTTTTTTTATAGAGGCTTTGCTTGCTGTAATATTGTTGCTGAAAAGACAATATTTAATTCAACAGAAACCCAAGTCGAAAACCATCATAGAAAACCCATGTTTCATGCTGCAACTTGTACCACAGATTTAGATTTGGAGTTGTCTACCCAGGCAACGAAATAGCCCGGACGGCAGTTTTCAAGAAATCAGGTAGTTGGAGTGTTTGGAATCCATTTTTGACAGTGGAAATGGATTCAGCACTACCAAAAACCTTTAGGGCACTCAAAATACTAAAGTTTAACAACTGTAAACATGATTCTGATAAAATCTTTGCCAGATTTTTTAAAAATCTTTGCCGGATTCTGGGCCAAAACGTTGCCTGGAAAGACTACGGCTTTAGATTTAGTGTAATACAAAACAAATAGATAGGAAAAATGCTAATAATGTCCAATCATCAATGTCCATTGTCAAAACTGAAGGTACATGCCCAGAACATCCCTGAAATCTGGCTATAACATGCCTGAAATCTGTCCAAAACATCCCTGAATTCCCGCTGGAACATCTTGGGGAGAGCCAGAAAGTTCAAGCCCCCGATGAAGTACCCAGCAGTTCGAGGACATTTCCTAGGGTTTCCCAAGTCCCCGAAGCACCGGAACGTACAAGGTTTCTTCTTAAGGGGTCAGGTCCCCATGCAATATAGAAAATTATCATTTTCTTTTAAAAAGTAGTTAATGCAAACTGTGAAATAAAACTTTCCAGCATGTTTCTCTTCCAAAGTGAAAATTCAACAATGACTAAAACAAGGCCGGAAAATCATAAACATGTTAAAAAGAGTTATTTGCAAGAGTTTTTTGCTACAAAAATATGCATTGAATTACTGCAGCAATCCAGCTGGAAATTACCCAGTGAGATGAAAAATGTAACAAAGAAAGCAGCAAATAATCGTGAACATCAGACATGGGCACTGGAAAAGATAATAAAGCAGTTCTTAATCATCATCAAATGCCAGAGGAACTTTCAGGCATTTTCCACTTTCGTCAGCAAAGACTGAATGCCAAATATAACAAAAAGAATTCCTCCAGAAATTGCAACCTGTTCCATCAAAATACCAAGCAAGAAAATAATCAGTGTAATCTGATATACTAGTTACCATTTCAGTAATTCACCATTTTTGATAGCAAAGACTGAATACCAAATACACCAAACAATTCTACCAGAGAATATCCTACTTGGCAAAAAGCAGGAACGAAAATAATCAGTACCATCAGAAATAAACTTCATACAGCAGAAAATGAATCCAGCATGAACAATTACCATTCTTTCAGATATCCGAGCTGCCAAAGTCTTCCCTCCAAACACAGCAGCCGCAGTGCAAAGAGTGTGCCCTCTACAATTAGGAAATGCATAAGGCCATTAATTTCAAAATTAGTTGCATGACATCATTAATTTGCAGAAACCTAGATCATTGACTCACGAATATTTTGTGAACACTAATCTTCTGTATCTACCAAATGAATATAGATATAAGAATCCATTGATGGTCCATCTTAAAATTTAATTTAGAAGGAAAGACTCCTTCATTGCTAAAACATATCCTTGAAGGTACATACATAATGCCCCCGAGAACTACACCAACTGGATTTTCGTCTGCTGCCAGTCCTATTGTAGCAAGCTGGAAAAAGTGTCAAATTATAATAGATTAATAACTTCAAATAAGTGCATTAATGGCATCTTCTCAATTTTCCTCTAAAATCCTATTTTAATAAAAACCATTGAATACCTGGCTCTTATCACCCCACTCTCCAAAAAATGTCAGCGAAAATGCCTGTAAATGTGGAATTAGAAATATTAAATAATTCTCTTCAGAAGCCTGAAGTAAATATGGTTGAAACAACAAAATTTTACACCATTTAAGTTGGGCTTTAATTAAAGAAGACTGCTTGCCTCTAGGAGAATTGGTGAAAAATACTTTGTAAGGAAAAGTCTCTCTTGTTTTTTTGTATCATCGTCCACCTAAAAACATCAATAATAACTGTTAACTATAAACAGGCAATTACGTAATTTGAAAGCCAAAAGCACTCAACACCCCAACTCCTTGCTAACACTCTGCATCCATGAAGCAAACAACTTAACCACCAATATTTATCCTCGTTCAAAATCTAAACCAAACCTAAGATAACAAATTCCAAAAAAACAGAGGAACAAAAGAAAGGAATAAAATCACATTCAAAGTCCCTCGAATTCAAATTAGGCTTATTGAAGTTACTTCCGTACCTTAGATTTTTTTGTTTCCTTAGTTGAAATTCCATTTTCATTCCGATCAGCAGACTGCATCCATTCACCCAACAAATAGTCCAGTATTACAGTCAATTTTAACAATCTCCACAGTTGCATTGTGCATGATTGAAAATAGAGTAGTTTTTCAGTAATCAGCCACAACTTTACCGAAAGTAATGTGACTACTTAGTTATGAGTGTGATAAATCTATAACTAACCAGCTTAGCTTCCACCTCAGCCAACTCTTCTGATCCTCTGCAGAAAAGAAATCCCACCACAATAGGCATAGAACAGCAAACATATCAAAAATTTGAGAGTTGACAAGACAATCTCAGTGTAAGACGAGAGAAATAGTTGTAGGAAAAACACACCCATCCTCTGTGAGTCCTTCCCATAATGACCACAAACCAAATGCAAAGAACAAGACTGTTGTAACAAAATGAGTCCACTCCCGAGATAACTGCACCATTTTAAACGGAAGTTAGAGCCATTATCAAAATAGCATCCAATGAAAAATCTATATTAACCTAAGGTGCAGGGATGAGGAGAATAGGTGGGGAGCTTAAGGAAGGAAAAGAACCCCGCATTTCAGAGGATGCAACAGGAAACAGGGAACATGAGATATTAAAAGTTAAAACATATAAAAATTAAATATCAGAAATATTAACACTGCATTTCCCATATATCTATGATCAAGGAATAAGACGTATCAACATGCAAGCATCAAATTCCGTATTTACTATGTTAAGCTAGCTATAGATTATCTTATTACTAGTGAAAATGAAAATACAATGATCAATCAATGTCCATTCATACACAGTCCACAATATCTATAGGAGATATAAAGGCATGCACAATCAAAAACTGTGATACATTATAGCAATACAGAATGATGACAACTAAAAGCCTGAATTCAAAGGACAAGAGGAAAGAATATAAGTCACCATCAATTGTTGTGAACATTGTCACTTATCACATATGGCGCTGTTTATAACTTTATTGAGAAGCTATAATGTCCAAAACTAGTTTTCGCAATTACCATCGAGGTATTTTTAACCAGCACTTCGCAAAAATGGCATTGCCCATTATTTTCTGCTAATTATTAATATAAGGACATTTTGTCAAACATATCGCATGCAGTTTAACATCAGGGTGATGCCAGCCATGAATTCTGTAGAGCCAACTCCTGAAAATGTTACATTACTGACTAAATAAATTGGAGAGCTCCATTCCAATGCTACAACGCTGTATACAACAATGAAAAATGGATTTACGCGCTTGTAAAGAGCTATGCAAAACCATTTCAAAGAAGCAATATTAGATAGGGCATGGACAGAGGCTCCCAAGATCAAATACTCCCAGTGCCTATAAATCGTACCACCATAGTGAATGAAGAGCATTTGTCATGCTGTCAGAATGTGCATGATGAAGTATCATGCCCAGCAATTGCAAAAGAAAGAGAAACTAATAACGAAGATCCAAACAATTTTGATAACCTTAACCATGTGCGAGAAGATGACATCATTTGCAATCTTCAAGGGAATTCTTGTGCTCTGTCTGATGAGCAAATGAAAGACGTAAAGGCTAAAAGCGTAGACACATACAAACACAAAAAAGTATGCTCCAATGCCTTCATAGGAGGAAACAAAGAAAACAGTAAGGGAGAGGGATCTAAACACATATCAAAGAAGAAATCCAATAGGTCAACAAAAGAGTCAATTGGCGAGCGAGACAAGTTCCTCAAGACTTTTGGTGAACAAATAGCCAGCTATAACAGATGGAGCAGCCAAAAGTTCCTGTTCAGGAAAGCCATCTGTAAGAATGGATTTTGGTCTGAACGAATTGTCCAAGATTTAAATTCTTGTTTCCCTTTTATATATATATATATATATATATATATATAACACCTGAACATTAGGAGCATGGATGAGTGTCCAATATAGCTAGAAGTTTCGGCTAAATTTGCAAGAAACATCAAATTAGAAGCAATAATATTATTAAAAAAAAAAATTACAACATATCTAGATAATGATTATCGACAAATATTCATCAAGTTAGGAGCAAATGATTATCGACAAATATTCATCGAGTTAGGAGCAAGAAACATCAAGTTAGGAGCAATAATATTATATATTAAAAAAATATAAAAAATATTTTAAATTACAACATATCTAGATAATGATTATTCATCAAGTTAGGAGCAAATGATTATCGACAAATATTCATCAAGTTAGGAGCAAGAAACATCAAGTTAGGAGCAATAATATTATATATTAAAAAAATATAAAAAATATTTTAAATTACAACATATCTAGATAATGATTATCGACAAATATTCAACTGGAAAATGGGAAATTAAATATGTGTAACTGTCTTTGTAAAATTGAACTTTCCATATATAAACTTCCAACATATTTGTAAATTTGAACCATTGTTCTAGTTCTGATTAGAAAAACTAAATAGTACTACTCTCATAATATAAAAATACAATAAAAATCAAAGAAAAGTTGGTTGACAACAACAAACACTAGCAAATGTTTATCATTGGTAAGGCATCGATTCATTGGACTTGTGTTTACTTTAAGTCAAAATGCAAACATATATGCATTAAAAGTTACTATAAAGTGGGAATAATTAAGTTTTTAATTTTTAATTTAACTCATTTTTTAAAAGATATTTGTCTAGTTTAGCTTTTGTTTTATAGCAATATTTTGAATAAATATAATAAAAATACTGTAATAATTAAATAAAAAAATGCATTTCAATTCAATAATACTAAAAATCAAGTCCCACTAGCACAACCGGTTAAGAATGGGCCTCGTCAGCAAAGCGATCCAGGATCAAACCTCACAGGGGTGGTTGTGCCAGTGCTAGGTGGAGGAGACACGCTAAAAAATCCAGTCAGCTTAGGGCTGGTGTGGCCCAGGCCGGTTGCGATCCCCGGGTGAGTTTGACAGATTAGGGGGGAGAAGACATGCTAAAAAATCCAGTCAGCTTAACTAAAAATAAAAAATAAAAAATACTAAAAATCGGTATTTGTTAATACCAAAATTAGAATTCTAACTTGAAATTCTCTATATCAGAAATTCATTCACAATCTCTCAATTCCTTGATACTCTCTATATCAGAAATCATTCACAATCTCTCGATTCCTTGATGTTGAAACTTGAAAGTACAAAGTTCCCAAAACCATGCCCAGCCAATAGGGGATGTTTTGTTCCTGTTCCCAAGCAACCGGAAACATCAAAAGGGTGGGTACAAGTTTCGAAGATGCCAAGAGAGGTTGCCATGCAACTAGGATTATAACTTATAGTATAAATTAAAATTTATAAACTTCAAACTAAACTAATTAAAATTAAAATTTATAACTTATATGTAATAAACTAATTAAAATTAAAATTTTAAACTTGTATGTAATGTGTTTAAAATGTAATATATTAATTATTTTATGTTACACAAGCTAGAAACCCTAGACGGGGTTACATCATTGAGCACACGAGAGAGATTACACAATAACATTCATTGATATTATGAATAACAGGTGGACTTGCTACAAGGGAGTTTACCTCCTTATATCACTGTTCATTGAATAATTTCCGTTTGTAAGCATGAGATCGACCACTTTACACAAAAAGTGAACATAAGCCTAAACCTAAAGCTATAAAGTGACTATTACATAGTAAACCTTAATATTCTAACACTCCCACTTAAGGCTTACAGTACTGAAAGAAAAAGATATCATCTGAAGGTAAACACACACTAATTAAGCACAAAAACAATAGAAGTAATAAAAAACAAACATTCTTTAAAAGGTTATATTTTGAAAAATAGTTCATGGACCAAGTGGAGCCCAATCAAGCTGCCTTGTAACCTTTGTAAAGATGTAGCTCCCAAACTGAATTCACGACTTCCTAAATTCTACCTCCCAAATGATAAATCTTTTGAATTAAATTACTGAGCAGCAATCCAAATGCACGTCTCATGACCTCCTTATTGGATGGCAATCCACATGTATGTCTTAAAACCCTAATGAGGGGATAATTCTCAAGATTCACAAACTCCAAAATATATTGGCAACTATCCATGCTTAAATGTATTTACACTAGATCCTATCTTGTTTTCAAAGTGTGGGATCCTTAAATGTGTAGAATGTCCTTTCTTTAATAAGATCATCAACAGTTCCTTATCGAGGGTTCCTTATCAAAGATTCCTTATGAGATCTTGCTAGATGAGGCTGGTTTATTTCCGATGGAGGCCGAGGCAGTTGTTCGCTTGTTAAGTTACTTAAAAAAGGTTGAAGGCATAGATGAGCATCGCTGGCCTAAAATAGTTGTTGCAGAGGAGTTGAGGAAGAAAACTTGGGGGAAACAAAATGACAAGTGGTTGGGCAAGTGGTTGGACAAGTGAGGCATTAAGTGGCAGGATTGTCCTAACTCTAAAGACGAAGTTAAAAAATGGGTGCTTGAAAAATTTAGGCCAACCATGTGCGAAAAACAGATTGGTCGAAAAAAATCTGTATGTCAAAGATTTCAACCCGACATGGTCTCATGATGAGAAGATATATTTGGGTGCCAAAATCACGGGAAAGGCTAGATTATTAATAGCACAGTTGAGGACCGAGTCTCATCATCTCAGATGTGAAACAGGTAGATGGGTAACTCCAAAAGAAAAGTGGGAAGAAAGAATCTGCATATTTTGTAGGAAAGGAGACGTTGAAATAGAATGGCACTCCATCATGGATTGTCCGGGTTTTGAGGTTATTCGTAATCAGTTTAAAAGCATTCTGAAGGTGGATTGTTTGAACAAGTTGTTCGAGGAAGCAAGGCTTATCAAAACTGCAAACTTCTTGGTCAAGATTCATGACAAGAGAGTAGACTTAGAGAAAAATTTGAAGTTGTGATGGGCTGGAGTCCTAGGTCCCTTAGACTGCTTGGTCTCGTAGACGTCATTAAAATCCCTTCATTCATGCATCACCGCTATCAGCATCCAGTGGATCTTCAACAATGTTTGCATTAACTAAAAGTGGTCTGTCTCTAACAGTGGTCTGTCTCTAACGTTTCCCTTAAAGAATGCTACTGGCTGGAAATTTACTATTCCAAGTTGTGTGACCCATTTTCTTGCAATAAACATTTCATTTTCTCCGTCTTTAGTCGATTTGCTACGATTATTTCTTGAGTATAATGCCATCTCAAGTTGAAGATTGTTTTTCGTCCCTCCCGCAATGGTTCTCTTTTCTTCAACTAAGAGAGTAGCAATCATATCTTCTAGAGTTTCAGAAGGTAGTTGACTAAGTAAAAATAACATTTTGTACTAAGAAGGCAAACTATCTAAAAAAATGGCTTTGGCATCTTCCTCTATTGTAGCTTTGACTTCAGCGAGTTGTTTAATGATAGATCTCAGATTGTTTGTGGCTAAACATAGTGAATCTCTGCTCTACCATTCCAATAATTTACTAGGAAATGTTGAAGATCTCCCAATCCCTTTTAGTATTCTCCACAGATTTCTGTCCATCCACTGCACCTGAATTTTTACTTTCCAAGCGTGGAAATGAAACCAAAGTGTTTTTCTGATGGCATCCCCATGCTTAATGCCCTAACAAAGAGATCTAAAATGATTCTTTGCTTGATCTAGAGACTCAAATGAACTAATCAGAAATTATACTAGTGCACGACTACATGCAAGTTGTACAGTCACTGAAGGACATTGTAATATTTCCGTACAGCAACATTTGTAAATTAAAAACAGCCGCTACTTTCTAACTGTATATCTGTGTGCTGAAACAGCAACTCTGATGTAGAAAGAACAAATGTCTCATTGGAATTATTTACGGAAGCATCTTGATCTACAACAAACTGCCGTATGCAGTTGGCAGCTGCTGAAATTTCTCTATGATTTGTGGTATGGTGACTCCTTGGATTCGTGGTTCCTTGATCCAAGTGGATATCGGTGGCCTCCCACCTATTCCATTTGGACCCGCAGCATCAATTCTTTCAGTGCCATCACTATCCACATTATAAGATGTTTTGTCCCATTGAATTTTAAATCCGTGGGATGTTGCCACCAATTTTCCAAACAGACCCATCCAAGCTTACGCCATTTCCTCCGGTTGTTTTGGACGTTGATTCTTTAAGATAGGCCAATGGGCTGAAGTTCTTCGAGCCTCATTGTGATAGCTCAGATGTAGGCCGGGAGGCCGATACATCTTTCCTCAGAGATAAGCGCTGTCAGTACGGTTCTAGCTCACACACTTCCATCATGTCCGCATTGTAACACGTTCAAGGGCTGGGTAGGCCGCCACATCTCTTCCCTGTGGATACGCCGCGCATCCATAGCGTATCCCCCAGAAGAGATGTCGGTTACCGCCCCTTGAACCGGTGGTTCCACGCGTACATGATGGAGATGTATAGCTAGGGCACCGGTAGCGCTTATCTCTGAGAAGAGATGTATCGGCTCCCAGCCCCCTGAACTGTCTTACAATGAGGCTCGAGGGCCTATTTATTGTTGAGAAACAATGTAGAATCCGAAACGTCCAAAACCCTAACCGTAGGAGATGAAGCGCCAAAACTGTGGGCCCCGTTTGGGTAAATTGGGTGGCCACCAATATCCACCTGGATTATTAATGCCCCAAAATGGCTCCGGGTGTGCAGGACCCGAAAACCTGCTATAAATAGTAAGCTGTGATGAAGCTGAAAAACTGAAAGAATTGATGCGGGTCCAAATGGAATAGGTGGGAGGCCACCGATATCCACCTGGATCATTCCTCCAACTACTAAGTGATGGCTGCTGCTATGGTGGCTTGAATGGAAGCTAGGCAGCTTACTCGACCTCCTTGACCTCCTTCAAATTGGCGGCTACAGTACTCTTTCCATAGGCTTGGATTGATTTGACTTGCAGCTGCAAGGAATCATGGAGACAGCCGATTTGGTGATCTACAGCAACAATGATTCCTGTATCATTTGCGGTATGGTGGCTCCTTTGTTTTGGTGGTTTCTCCAACTAATAAAGGGTGGCTGCTCTAATTTGATGCGACAGCTGCTAAGGTGGCTTGAATGAGGCTGGGTGGCTTACACAACCTCATTTGAATTGGCGGGTACAATGCTCTTCTCAGTGACTTCGATCCATTTGACTTGCAGCTGCAATGAATCATGGTGACGGCTGATTTGGTGAGCTACCACAATGAATGTTTTTCTGCGATTTGTTGTATGGTAGCTCCTTGGATTGGCAGTTCCTCCAACTAATAAGTGGCAGCTGCTATGATGCCTGGAATGGAGGCTAGGTGGCTTGCTAGACCTTCTTCGAATTGGCAGCTATAGTACTGTTCCCGGGCAAATGCTATGCACCATGCAGTAAGCCAATGTTTACCGTCTTTTCATCCTCTCCATTGAATACCACATTATTTTCATTCAACAGAATGATTGGCTTACTGCACAGTGCATACTGCTTAAAATTTGCCCTCTTCCCCTTCTTCCCATTGGGCTTGGATCAATTTGACTTGAAGCTGCAATGAATCATGGTGATGGCTTGTTTTCCTTTGGCAAGCTACTATAATAGCAGAGTTTGCAGACATACAGAAGTTGTACAAAGGTTTGATGAGCTGAATACTTTCTTTCATACTGGTTGTGTTCAAACGATCCTGTTTTTACTGGTAAACCAGTTAAATTTGGCCTTAAATCTGGCTGGAATTATGTCAGAAGTCAGAGTTACAAAAATGTGATGGAAAGTTTGCCCCCAGAGGGTTCTGGCAAATTTTAAGGTGCCCAAAACACCAGTTTTTCAAAAAAGCAATCAAAACACATGGAACTTTGACTTGACGGAAATGGGGTGATTTGACTGCCTGTAGTCGACACCCTTTCTCTAATGCCTGCTTCTCAGCATTCAATCAATAATCTAATTAGGTAAATACTGAACCTGCTCTGATACCATGTAACAAGCTAGAAACCCTAGATAGGGTTACATCACCAAACAGATGAGAGATCACACAATAAATTATAATACTCATTGATATTATAGATAGCAGGTAAACTTATTACAATGAAGTTTACCTCATTATATATCATGTTCACTGAGAAAGGCATTTCCATTTAGTTTCCCACCTGTATCCGGATCCTAGATTTTCAAAATCTGATGGATCCGTATCCAAATCCTGGTAATTTAGCCTTATATGCATGGTTAACCTTGGATAGTGTTTTCATGTACTTCCTCAAGCTATTATAATTAACAGCCAATGTTTAAAAACTTGACTGAAAAGGAGAATAAAGGGATTTATTAAAAGAAATATTAAAAATTAATAATGAAAAAGAATTGAAATATAGAGACTCAACAAAAATGACCTTTATGTACTATTTTCCAAATGCATTCAAGGTCAAATTGATAGAACTAGTGAATATTTTAATGGCATTTGTGAACCCTTGTCATGGTAAACAGGCCATCATATCATCAAAAGAAAATAAAATTTAGTTACTGTATTTTGGAAGCAATATTTGACCAAAAGTTGTTTGCATCACCAATACTTCACCCATTTCTCGAAATAAGTTTACATTGAAATTTTAGTCTCAACTCTGAAAATTAAAAATTTCTACTTTGCCTTAATGATTGTATTACCAAATTGTGATTTTACGTGGAAGCACTCATATAATCATCAAATAAGCAAATTAGTTTGAAAATCAAAAAGGCAATAGACTGTTAGATGTTATGAGCATGATCATCAGACACGATGATATCAAGAGCTTCAGCTATCAGAAAATGATTATATTCATACCATGCCAAATCTGGACACAATTACAACTATAAATATTTGAAATGCAAACCGTGTACCAAGAAAATACAATTCAGGTTTACAAAAAAAGAAAAAAGACTATTACTTCCTTCCAAGATTAATCTCACAAGGAACCTACAACATAAGCATGGATTACAGGGATATGATTCTCTTCAAGGTTGTACAAAATGCGGATGACATGAAATGTCTTAGTCTTGAGGATTCCAAAAATGGCAGTACTGTTAGATGTGATGTGCATGAAAATGACAAGCATAATGAGATCAATGACTTTGACCATTAGATAATAATTATAAGCATACCATGCTAAACCAGGAATCAATAAATTTCAAATATAAATCATTTCAAATGGAAACTGTATACAAAGAAGATAAAACTCTGCTGTAAATATGTCTAGACTAAGCAATGCAAGTACTACAGGAAGGGAAAAAAAACCACTAGACAACAAAACTGCTACAGATATTCATAAGATTCTTAATTCAATGGAAAAATTTAAATAGCCAACCAGCAACTTACAAGATTTGGTGCAGCCCAGCCGAAAAATACAGAGATGACAGTCATAATCTGTATGGTAATAGAACAATTAAGTGAAAACACATAACAATGGTGGCCACTGGAACTAACTCATTTCTCCTGTAAAGAATAACAAACTAAGCACACCTACTGCTAACAGCATTTGAAAATTAGAAATAACTAAAACTTCCAAAGCTACATCCAAGCACAAGGACAATAAAATAAACTGTACTTACATATAGAGCTCCAAGAGATCCAGCCAAAATAAATCTCCTGGGATGCCGCATAGCCATGATCTTGAACACACAAAAACTCAAACAAATGAATCTTACCCACCATGTTCAATCTAAATTTCTGTAACATGAAGAAAAAGGAATAGACTATCCCAATATCAGAAGCATTTTTGTTACCCATTGTATTCAAGCTAACAATGTTTTGTAATCAATAAGATAAAGGTATTTCAGAAAAATAGTGAGATGGTGGTAAAGGACATATTGGCATTTATCAATTAGGATGCCACTTCAAACTTAGGTCAGGACAGTTTACCCCTGGACTAGTAGAGAAGTATGTACATCAAAAAAATGCCTGACTGGTGTTGCTACGGACACTAACTGAACCAAACAACATAGATAAGAGCATAACCACCACAACCAATGCAACTCCCGATTCAACATTTCATCAATGTCACTCAGTTCAATGTCATTTTCAGCAATGCCAAGGTTGTAAATCTTGTTATGCCCCTCAGCACAACCTATACCATGTGTAGGAGTCATACATTTGTTTATTGATTTCTCTTATTAGATTCCTGAAGTCAATATTATCAATGCTACTGTTATGAAATTCATTCCAAGATGATCTCAACAATATATAATATCATACTTTTGCTAAAGATCAAGGAAGTATAAGTTGATGATAGTACAAGTCAATGCTTGACCCACTTCATTAAATTTTAACGAAGGAATCAATAGGAAACAAGAGTTGACATATGTTGTCAGGGATTTGGTAACTCTTCTTAAAGTTATAAAGAGATATTCTTCTCATCTAAAGAATCATGATCATCATCGAAATGAACTGATATTCATGTCCAAAGCTTAAGAGTGTGACTCATATCCTAGTGTTACTCCATCTTATCACAGACTCATGATTACAGTGTATTAATTTCTCTCCATTATGCTTTGTTGTTTTACCTTGTTTTGAGTAATTTTACAAATGAGTTGTGTCACTAGCATAAAAAGTCATACCAGAGCTTAATGGTCACAGACAAGAGTTTCAAGGTGTCACAACCCTTCATATTTCATTTTCATACAGTTTTGTATTGAATATGTTGTACTGGCACCAAAAGTGTAAAAGGTCACACCCCTTCACATCTCATCTCTATACCCCTTCATATTTCATATCCATGCAACCTAATTTCTCATTTTTGTATTATTTCATATTTAATTACTCGCACCATCACAAGAGGTGTGAGAAGTCACAACACTTCATATCTTGTTCTCATACTCCTTTCATATCTCGTTCTCATACCCTTCCATATCATTATATACCATATCATATCCTTTCAAAGGTATGAAAGCTCACATCCCTTCATATCCCATTTTTTGTACCCATTCATTTGTTAGCGGGGAACATGGCCAATGGAACTTTAAGTAAGGTCACTGTAGATAGATAACTTAAAGGACAAGATATTGCAAGATCATCAAGTTGCCATAAACAAATCTCAGGTAGAAATATGGAGTTTAATACTATAACAGTTAAGCAATGAGAATGGAATGATCTTTAACAAATTGAACATTAGTGGTTACAACAACGTTGGTTGTGGTCCTAATTACAATTCATATGGAGGTTGTTCTAAGGTTCCACAAAACTTGCAAATCAAGGTTCCCCAATTTAAGTTAAATGGAGAAATCAAATTGAAAGAACAGATACACAAGATTAAATGGGGAGTATGATGATATGATGATAAAAATGACAATCATCAATGCTCCATATGAGGTACAACTTGTTCACTTTTTGTAAAAGGAGTTAACAATCAAGAAATATATCAAAAAATTTAAGATATGCAAGTTAAATACAAATCTTCATGTTGACTGTGTGAGAGAATTTTAAGATTTGAAATCATATAAAATGGTTTTCTCAACAACTGTAGATAGTGCCATTCAATACACCAAGCAAGTAGAGGAAAAGATATTAGCTCTTACGAGAAGATTCTTCCTAGTGCATAAAAAAACATTGGCAAAATACACAATCACAAAAGAACCAAGGCAAAAAGAATTCACGAAGCCCACCAGGAGGTCCCATATGCTACACCTATGATAGCCCTCATCATGAGAGCACATACACATTTTGAAAATACTCTACATGCTTGAATCTAATAAGGACAATGATTTGATGACAAAAACAAAACTCTAGAAGAGACCACACATGTCATGAAACATCATAAGGATGACCCATCGTCAAATGCTCAACCTCCCAAAAGTATGAAGTTATGAACACCAAGGAGCCATATGTTTCAATGGCTACCATGACAAAGATGAGTCATCTCGATACTTTTAAGACATATGAGTAATTTGGGGAAAATAATGTAAATATACTTGTTTTAATTAATTCTAGTGTAGTGTATTGATCTGTAAACTACAGTGAATATTCCACTGGACAGTTCATCACAACAGATCTGCTAAAATTATATTTAAAATCTGAAATTCTACACTATTACAGTCTTATTAGATTTCTAGATTTGTAGATTTACTGTTAATAGTGCATGCATGCAAATAAAAATTATGCAGAAAATACATAACGACAAAATAAAAACTCACATACATTTAACACAAGATATGCTTTGAGAAACCCTTTCGGGAGACAAAACCAGCTGGAAGGTGAGGTTGCTCTACTCTCTTCCTCCGAATGGAAATATGGTTGTGAGTACGAAGAAGTATGGTATGTGGCCCGTGGGCTGCTACAATGCACAATCCTCTTTGTATGCTCTATCTTATATTTCTCTTGGCCATTTTTGCTTAGCTATGGAACAAATGCACTCAAAAGAATGGAATCCCTTTTCCTCCTAGTGGCCCAGTTATAACTTATAACACGGCCTGATAACCTACTAGTCGTTAGGTTTAACTACCTCAACTCTTAACCAAAGTTACAATATAGAGTCTTCTACATCATAATCACGTGGCTAGCCCCTTTTTCATGAATAATGGGGATTGACATGGCATCCTGTTGAATTATGGTGTTGAAAACAAGAAGATCAACTTCTGAGTGGTATAACTTTCGCATACGAACTCTGATTGACGCAATTCTTGCATCGTTGGAAGGGTATTTGTGTATAGAATAGGAAAAAAAATGTGTGGCACTAAAGTTTTGCCCAAAAAAAAATGTCATTTGATGCCTCAAAATGCTCCTAGAAGGTTTCAAACCTCGTTTTGCCAAACTGGGTCCCAGTCCCATGAGTTGATTCCTCCACTTTTTCCACTTTGAAAACATCAAGATGGATGACAAACAATATAATGATCCAATCAGGATCATGTATGGACTTTTGTAGATCATACTGAGCCTACACATATCCCTTTCGATACAATTATGTGCAATTTTCATCATGCATTAGACATACTTGACCCACCTTCTGAACACATAAAGTTCCCCCAATCCATCACAACAATGGCTCATATATGTTCAAGTTCCCTCTTTGAGTTATCTTACTATGGTCTAAATATGTGCTTTCGATCTCTTGTTTGATGCTTAGTGCCATGCAAGGGTGCCTTCAACTAGAATTTGGTCTTTTCCTTCCTTAGTGGTATGTTTAGTTCTAGTGAACTCTTTGGCCAACCTATTCAAGCAATCCTTCACAAATTTGACCTCTCCTAGACCTCATGCACTAGTTGGGCCTTTGGTTAGTTTAGTCTCCCTTGACTCCTAAAATGTCCCAAATCCATTAGGGTGATGTCTTTGAGCTTTTTAGTTAGTCAAATTTTCATTTAACTAAAGTGGTCATGGTACATGCTCCAAAACACTACTTTTCTATCTAAACCACCTTTGTGGCCCGCAATTCATACTTCCTGGTGATGCAAGGAACAAATTTCTCCAAAGACACTCATGGTTTAGTCTTGTTACTCAATATGCAATATAAAAACCCACAAGTTGATTGTTATAAAGAAAATACCCTTCAATAATGAATGTAATGACTAGATAAACCACTCAAGCAATCCCAAATCAATCTATGACACTCCCTTGCTCATTATTAAGGGTCCCATTTTGGTCTCTTTTTCATACCAAAACTGTCAAATTTATAGCTATCTTGCATTCCATCAAATGTCTTTCCACCTTCCACAGTCTTGGACTTACTTGGATATGTTGTCTCCATCTACCCACCACCTATTGGAGGTTGCTACAAATAGTACTTCCCTCTTCATTGGCTTCAATATTCCTTATCACATTAATAAGTTGGATTGCATTGTTTTTATGTTTATCCCTAATCCCACTTCAACTGACCTTCATCTCCACCTTAAAGAGAGATTCAACACATGTATTTGAATAAGGAGGTAAACTTCTCAACTAAGCACAATTGGGTCAAACATACTTTCTTTAATTCTCATATATTTTACATGCATGTACACTTGCTTGTGCTTTGATTTCATTATATGCAAAGATAGCATATCCTTGATGAAAGACGTGATTTCATAGGTACACACATTAGGACTCTAACCCTCCCTTTGCTTCTTGTTTGTTCCTTTGTCCCTAGGTCCAGATAACTTCTTGTAATATGATTAGATTAGTTGTATATAGTCTTACACCTAGTTAAGCATTTTCAAGCCCCTGGGAGGATAACAAATCCCAAGATCTCTTCCCAATTTGCTTGACCACCAAAGGAAATTGAATTAATCAATATATTGCTCATTTTTCACTTGTTTGCATCGAGGTGAAGGGTTTTGGAGGTGGGATACTCTTTTACTTTAGTTGTACTCTTCCTATTCATAGATGAATTTGCACACATAAAGGGAAAAAGGTATGGATAAATCAGAAGTCTATTTTCATTCATCTATTTGTTAGTTAATCTACCATCATTGCAACTAAACCCAATTAGACTCTCATATAAACCCCAAATAAACTAGTTGTAGATATATTAAAAATTGATCTTTCAATTAACTTAGAGGCCTACCTTTGTCCTTCCTCTTTCCCATTCTAGCACCCTCTCCTAGTTTTTCTCCAAAAAAAGGTTGGCAACTCCAAGTCCCTTCCAAGCACTTTAACTTACACCTCCCATCATCTAGGAGTGTGTACCTCACTCTAACTATCACATTAAATTTTGGCAACTCCCCAAGGAATTTCCATCAATGTGAAGAAGGGCCAGCAAGGGCAACATGTATCGTTGTTGCCACAAGTTTCATTGTCACGATATAACTAACTTCCTTCTCTATATAATCTTGAACAAGTTTCTCATATTTGCGCCCTTTTCCAAAGTATATGGTGTTGATATTTGTAGCTTGGGAGGTTCTCCAAACCCTAGGGTACAAGGTTATGGAGGAATTTGGCACCACAAAAGTCATTTGTGGGCTAAGTACCCAAGAGATGGGTTTTGCACCAAAGCTTGTGGGTGTGAAACCATGCATGGTTTTGATGATTGGACACTTGGAGGATGTGTGGCACCCTTAGTGGACCAAGGGGCTACTAAGAAATCCAAGAGAGCATGTGCCAAATGGGAGAAAAGAATTTTGTTTTATATATTGGTGGGCTAGTGGCACAAAAAGTCAAGTCGTCCTTGCTTTAGAAGAGCCCTATAAGAGGGCTAGTTGTGACACCCAAAGAAAATATAAAGACAAGATTAGAGAGATCTCATTTGGCATCCAATCAAGGCTTTTGTTTCTTGTGCGAAGACTGAACAAGGAGGCTAAGTACTTCTGAGATAGTCGCATCCCTAGAAGCCTAGCGAAGGAGAACATCAAGTCTGGATTTTGGATTGAATCTTTATGATTGTTTGGGCTATGGTTGGGAGGTACAAGCAGCGAGGAAGGGGAGACAAGATTGAGCTGACTGAGGGTAATACTTGGTGCAAAATAAGTGGAATTTCTCTTTGTATAGGCCAAGATTTTTCTGTTGTAATTGCACACAGACAAGAGTCCTAATTAGGGAGGCCAACTAGCCTAGAAACCTTCCAAAAAGAGGTTGCATCCATCTAAGGCAAGAGCGCAGAGATACAAGGTTTGTAGGTGTGGAAATTTTGTGTTTTAAAGTTGCTTCAGGTTGCCCTAGACACTGTGTTTTAAAAAACGGTCGATTCGACTCCGACCAAGCCTGGTCGACCGAGCCATTAGGCTAGCCGGTCCAACCAGGTACAAGAAACGGCCAGTTGGCCAGTTTGTTACCGAGCCGGCCGATTTTTGTACCGGCTCGGTAACAAACCGGCCGACCAAGCCTGGCCCGAGTTAACTCGACTGAGCCAAATCTGCCGGCCGGTGGGCCCAAAAACTCGCATTTTTTGGACATGAAACCGGATTTTATTCTACTGTTAGGTTTGTTTGAGGTTGTCTAACCCCTCCCCATGCTATTTAACTAACCCAACCCCTCTCAATACCTCACATCTTTCTCATTCAATTTGCTTGAGCATTTGTGAGAGTTTTCTGAAGATTGTGGAGTTGGTTTTGGAACAGCTTTGAGGAGTCTTTTGGGCAAGTTTTGGAGCAGCAGTGAGGAGCTTATTGGGCAAGCTTTGGAGCAGCATTGAGCTAGAGGAAGCTAGAGGCTAGAGGTATTTATTTTTTCTCTTCTAAATTTGCCTTTGTTTGTTTTATTTATTTAGCAAATCTAGCATTTGCCATTTGCATTTGCATAGTTTTTGGCATTTGCCATTTGGTGAAAGAAATGAACATAGAATGAATAGTTTTTTTTTTTTTCATGTTCAGATTTAAACATTTTATTTCCAAGTCAAAAACTCAGTCCAAAATGGCCCCTAGAGCAAAAGACTCTGCTTGGGCATATGCTAAAATGGTTGGGGATCAAATGTTTTGCAAATTTTGCAAGAAAAAATTAAGGAGGGTGGAGGGGGCATTCATAGACTGAAACTACATTTGGCTGGTGTTAAAGGCCAAATTACTGCATGTGAAGCACCAAACATTGGGGAAATTAGGAAGCAATTGAAAGAACAATTTGACAAGTTTGAGCAAGAGAAAAATAGGCAAAAAGAAATACAGGCTAAAATTGGGAGGAAGAAGAATCTACAACATATGATGGCTGCCAACTCAAGTTTTGAATCTTTTAATTATGAGGATTCCTCATCTATCCCTTCCACTGATGCATCAAAAAACCCCTTTCGCTATGTTCCTCCCTCTAGGGAGTCTATTTCTGACAAGGGTAAGGGTGCAATGAGAAATAAGGGTACTACTAAAAGTTTTTTTGTGCCCTCATCTCCCTCTGATAGTGCAACTGCATATGGTCCTAGTCCTCCAACTGTGCAGCCCACTTTAGATGCTCATTGGAAAAAAGAATTGAGAGATGTTGCTTGTGAGTACATTGCTAGATGGTAGTATGATGCTGATATTCCCTTCAATGCTACTCGTTCACCATATTATGAACCTATTTTTGATGCCATATATGCTGCTGGAAAGGGCTTCAAACCTCCTACTATGCATGAGTTAAGAGGATCTTTTTTGCAAAGAGAGATTTCAAACATTGATGATTATTTGAAAGAGTTCAAAAACTCATGGGCACGTATAGGATGTACCATCATGTCAGATGGATGGACTGATCAGAGGAACCGTACCATCATAAACTTTCTTGTCTTTTGCCCACGGGGAACCATGTTTCTAAGATCAGTTGATGCATCTGATAGGGTGAAAGATGCACAGTTGTTGTTACAACTTTTGGATGAGGTTGTTGAAGAGGTGGGGGTGGCAAATGTTGTTCAAATCATCACAGACAATGCCTCTAACTATGTTCTTGCTGGTAAATTGTTAGAGGAAAACACCCAACCATCTTTTGGACCCCATGTGCTGCACATTGCATAAACCTCATGCTTGAGGATATTGGCAAAATAGACTGGATCAAGAACACTATAGAGCATGCCAAATGCATCACAAAATATATTTACAATCACTCATGGATTCCGAGTCTGATGAGGAAATACACAGGGGGCAAGGAACTTATTAGGCCTGCCATCACTAGATTTGCAACACATTTTTTGACATTGCAATCTATGTTTGCCCAACATAGAAACTTGCAAAAGATGTTTTCTAGTGATGAATGGAATGAAAGTCAATGGTCTCGCAAACAGGATGGCAAAGATGTGAAAAGGAAAGTCGTTGAAGAAATATTTTAGAAAAAGGCAGCAAAGATTGTGAAACTTGCTGAGCCATTAGTTAAGGTGTTGCGCTTGGTGGATGGGGAAAGATTGGCTATGGGCTTCATTTATGAGGCTATGGATCAAGCAAAGGCGCAGATAAGGGCAGCATGCAAGGACAGCGTGGCTAAGTATGGGCCCATTTTAGAAATCATTGATCAGAGATGGAACAATCAACTCCATCGCGCGATACATGCAGCTGGGTATTTTCTGAACCCAAGGTATCATTATAAAGCTCAGGAAACAGGAGTTTTGACTGGGAAGGTTAGAGATGGATTGATTGACTGCATTGATCGCATGATCCCCACAGAGAGTGAGCAATTGAAGATACACAAGCAGATCACTATGTTCAGCCATGCCACTGGTACCTTTGGCAAGAACCTTGCAAGGATTGCAAGGGAATCAGATGAGCCAGGTAAACAACGAATTTCAATTTTCAAATTTATATTTTATAATTTATTATTTTGTATAATTGTTTATAAAATTATAATTTCAATTTCAAAGTTGAATATAAATTGTTGAGCTAACTGAAACTCATTTTTTGCAGCACAATGGTGGGAGGCATTTGGTAGCCACTGTCCTGAATTGCAGAGGTTTGCAATCCGCATTTTGAGTCAAACTTGCAGTGCTTCTGGGTGTGAGCGCAATTGGTCTGTCTTTGAGAAGATTCACACACACAAGAGAAACCGTTTGGAGCAAAAACAGTTAAATGATCTAGTGTTTGTCCCGTACAACCTCCGACTAAGACGGAACCAATTGCTGAACAAACGACTTGATTCAGATCCCATTGTGTTGGAGGATATTGATCCAACATCAGATTGGGTAGTGGAGTCTTGTCCACCAGAGTTTGACATAGATGGGGGGATTGACTTCGATTTAGTGATGGAGGATACTATGCTCAATGTAGATCCACTAGTAGCAGACCCAGTCCCAAGCCATCCAGTTGCAGGTGCAGGCACTTCCTCTAGTCAGCCACGACAGAGACGCATAGCTCGTCTATCTGATTCTCAAGGTGGTAAGGGAAAGGGTATAGTTCCAGTTGAGGATGTTGATTCAGAGGAGGAGGCAGAGTGAGCGTCTTCCCCCTCTAGTTCAGAGTTTGAGGAAGAGACATTGGCTTGTCACAGTCAGATGACTAGCAGTAGTTACTAGTGACTATTCATGTTTTGTTGTAGAGGCCATTTAGAGCCTCCTTAGTTATGTTTTTTGTTTTGATCTCTATATCATCATCATGTATTGGTCCTTGGACAGTGCACTGGGTGCAGTTTTGATATAATGGATATATTCATGAGCCTACTTTGATCATATGTTGTCTTTTGTCTATATTGTAATGCTTTGTGTTTGGAAAGTGAAACATGAATAAAAATCTTTAAATTTATGTTTTTGTACAAAAAAATTAATATTTAATGTATTAATTACAAAAACCAAGTCATTGAAACCGAGTCGACCGAGTCATTACCGAGTCATTACCGAGGCCTGGTAGCCGACCGATTCCATTTTTTAAAACATTGCCTAGACAAGGCCAATTATCTCAAAGAAGTCTTGCTCAGATCTAAGGTGTTTTGGGAGAGCAGAAAAGGACATCTTCAAGGAAGAAGGGTGCAAGATTGGAGTCAAAGTTGGACAATTTTTTTTGGCATCTTAAGGGGCAAATTGGAGGGCTGACAGTAGGTGCCAATGAAACCTTAAGTGCAAACTTGAGAAGGAATTCAAGCATGCTAGAAGTGGCAGTGGTATTGGCCTAGTGGTTGATCCCTTGAAGTGACAAAGTGGCAATGAAAGAGAGCTAGTGAAATCAAGCCCTAGTTCACTATTTGAGAAGGACTTCTACAGTAGCAAGTGGCCAGCCTCTGTGCCCTTGACTTGTCTTTATATAGCAAGAAGGCAGAAGTGGCCAGTCGAAGAGTTGTTTACAAACCTAGTTGTGAACAACAAATAGAAGCCACTATGTGTTGATGACTTGATGCACTAAGGAGCAACTAGTGGGTAGTATTGTTTGGAGTCGTGTTCAGTGACCTAAAGGACCTGTGATCATTGATAGAGGTTGATTGGGAGAGCTACATATTGGGAGCTAAATGACCAACAATTGTGTTCAAGGCACGTGGACCGAAAGGAGCTGAGGAGCCATCTATATTAGCAAGTAAGTCAGTTGTATCTTGTTCAGGGTAGATTGGTTGTCAAAGGACTAACTCCAAACCCTAGTTGTATTCTTGTATCAGTGATTGTATGAGGGCCATGATCCCTGGTACAGGAGCCCTAGACAGTTCTATTAAATATTGATTAAATAACGAAGCTGGGTTGAAAATTGCAAAAAAATTTGTCTATTGTGCACTAGTTGATTTACTACTGTGTTTATTCCACTGTGCAAAGTAGTCTTGTTGTGGCATTTGAGTAGGTTGTGTCAAATATTGTAAATCCCTAACCTAGATTCTCTAATGCCATGGAAAATCAACATATGGCGGTGGCCTCAAAATCATTCTCCTTACATTGGATTCAACTGTCTTTTCAAGAGTCATGTCTTGCAAGTTCTTCAAGAGGTTTATCAACAACTAGTTGCCTTAACCCTAGACTACTTTTAAACACTACAACTAACAATCCACATCTGTCAACCGTTCACCTTCACTAAAGTTTGTTGAATCGTGCACTATTTCCATGGTCACCAAAGGTTCCTCAAACACCTTTTCTTTTTGTTGTCTCCTCTTGGCTCACCTCTTATTAGACTTGCTCAACCCTTTCTTTCCAATAAGCAATTGAGCCTTCTCAACAACTCTAAAATTGTCCCTTCTAAGTTTTGTGATTTACAACTAAACAATGTCAACAATGCCCTCAACTTGTTGGTCACCACAAGTGCACCCATCAAAGCCTTCAATTCAACAACCCTTTCTTCAACAGATCCATCGCCTTACAATTCAGAGTTCTACAAGCTAGTTGCCTCCTTGCATTGCACAAACCCTAAGTTCCTTTGCCCAAAACCAACTCTAATTACTATTGTACAATGGTACAAGATCTATTCATGGGCTTACTAGTTGTTTCTATCAACTTCATAAGTGACATTCTCCCCAACTTCCTTCTAGTCATCATAGGCACACTACAAGTCTTGGCCCCTTCCAATAACATCAAATAGTTCTCATGGGGCATGGGAACTGTGTTGGCAAGCTTGAGAAAGACTTGTCCCAAGATGACCTTATGGTCATCCAATGGAACCATCCTGAAGCAATGTTTTAAAATTGGACTTGAACTTGGAATCGACTGAGGGTCAACTTGAACTTTGAACTCACCCATGACTCAATTGTTTTGAATTTAATGACTCAATTTACTATAAACATATATAAAATATTAACATTTTAATGAAAAAAATATTTTAAAGAATGTAAACAGTTAGGAAAAGTTAAAACTATGCGAATTGCTCATGTATATACCATGTAATGGTGAATATAACAAAATGAAACCAAGTATAATAGATATCTTAAACAAAATACACAATGTACAAGGCTATACATGGCCTCTAGAGACCAAAAAACAACATGCTACAAGCTACTAGCCTACTACATATCACTGTTCAACATGATCAATCATCAAACCCATCACCACCACTAGAAATGGGATCATTAGCATCAGCATCTAGGTCTCAATCCTCGATCTACTAAACTCCTCAAGGACATCTATAACAACATTAGTACTTGTATAAGCATGGGTTGCATGACTATGTCAGGGAGTGCCACTGACTCCCAGATCTACACCTACATTGACCCCAAGTGAATGTCATCTGCATCAAAATCATGATCATGTTTAAACTTAATCAGGTCAATCTCCCGAGTCCTCTACCCATTCTGAGGTTGGATCAATATCATTCAACACAATAGGATCTGCATCAAGGATTTTGTTTAGTAGGGGTCAAATCAAGAGAGCCAGGGCTTGATATCATTCAACACAATAGGATCTGCATCAAGGATTTTGTTTAGTAGGGGTCAAATCAAGAGAGCCAGGGCTTGATACAAATCAAGCTATGTAAAGTAGGCAAAGAGCCCATACACTCTGGTAAGCAGATTCTACAAAAGAGGAATGGAAAGCTCAGGAAGGCATAGAGCTTGAATCTGAAACAATCAAAATGAGGGCAAAACGTATGAGCAATTTTATCTCTAATTCCAACCCTCTATTCCTTTCAAAATTTACTTCAAAAGATAGAGTGGAACCTATTCCTAAGACTTAGAAGAGATAACTCCCAGAAAGAGGAAGATGGGATTGAAGTAGGTTCGGCCAAAGATAATGAACAATTTCTATGAAATTTGAATACGTAGAAAAGCCTGTTTAACCCTAGCTAAAAAGAAAGCCATTAAATCAAGGAAGGAAAACAAGTGAAAATTAAGAGTGTCCCTAGAGTGAAAGCACCAAGGATGTTAAAGATATGATTGTAATATCACTCAACGTGAGACAGTTCGGGGGACCCATAAAAAGTTAGCTCCCAAAAGATGTTTTGCAAAGTTCAAACCGATGCAGCAATTAAAAAAAACCATGTCCAAGGACTGAGTACAAAGCCTATTATATCACTCCTAAAATTGGTCCTTTAAGTCTCTAAAATCTAAAGGGGGATCAGGAGGCCTCATTACATACTGGAACAAATCCATGGAACTTCAACTTTGACCTTCTTACTTGCAAGTATCAAGGCATATGTTAATTGGGTCTAGCCCAAGAGGCAGTGTGATGGTGTTATCCTCCCCACCCAAGTTCTAATCCCATAAGTGACACAACAAAGCTTCAAGCTTCTATAAAAGCCAGTTTACCCTGGGTACCATCCTCAAAATGAGGGGAAGTGCACAGTGGGTTTCCCCAGGAAATGCATTGTGGAAGACCCAAAAACAAAATTATCTGAAATCAAAAGATTTAGGGAAAGAATTTTCTATGGGGCATATATGGTGAAATAAAAAGTTAAGGAAATAGAAGGAATCAGGGATGACAAATTTATTCTGGAAGGAAACCTTACAAGGCTTCACAGTTGGCTACCTTGTCCAATTGCTTGCAGACTGTCTTATGTGATGTGGCAATTAATGTGATATAGGAGAATCTGTAATGTTTCAATTTGCAGAGAATTTGAAAAGAATAAAGAAAACAATTGGTAGAATTTGAAAATAGTCAAGAAAGACATTGGTAGAATGGGCTAGGCATAGCACTGAAGAAGCCCAAAAAGATTTGATAGATACAAATTAAATTAATATTTTACACGAACAAGGAAGGTATTTCCTCAAAATATGAAAATATAAACTGCAAAAGATTAGAAGAAACAAAATGGAAGTTTCCAGAAAATGAGGAAGATGCATAGAGCGAAAAGCAGTGCCATATGGTTGGCAGTGGGAGATGAAAACGCAATTCTTCAAAATTTTGCTAAGCACAGGAAGAATGTCAATGCTACATGGGAACTCAAAAATGGTGGATCCAAGGCTCGATCATTTCAGGAGATACAGAAATAAGGATTATCGCTTCAAACTCTTATTTAGATACTCTGGGATGCAACATAGCAGAAGTACTGAAGGAGGCATCCTATTTCCCCAGATTAATAGATGATCGGAAAGGAAATAGTATGGAAGCGGGGCTAACAAAAGAAGAATCAAAATCTTTACTCGAGTCTTTCAAGAAAGCAAGGAACAAAGGTACAGATGGATGGACTGCATAAGTTTACTTGGGCGTTTACGACTTACTAGAAGATGATATGTTGAAGGAAATTCAGAATCCAGAAGTCTTGGGGGCTTTGAATGCCACATTTGTAGCACTAATCTCAAAGAAATATGATCCAGAAACATTGGATGATTACAGGCCTATATCATTATGCAATTCTGTTTACAAAATCATTTCAAAAATTAGAGCAAGCATGCTGCAGCCTCAAAGCAACTCTTCAAAAGTCATCTTCGAAGAAAATTTTGGGCTCATACACAACAGTAAATACACGACACAATGGGAACAGCCCAAAAAAGTTTGCACGCAATAAAGGTAAAGATGCTACTAGCTCTGGTAATGAAACTTTTGATTTGGCCAAAACTTTTGAAAAAGTTAATTGGATATATATAAGGCTGATCTTAATTGAAATAGAAATTGGTATCCAAATAGTGAACTGGATCATGGGATGCTCATCTTTGGCTTTATTTGTCACAATGATTAATGAATAAGCTTCTATATTTTTTAATGCCGAAAGACATTTAAGACAAAGTTGTCCATTATCCCCATTCCTTACCTGTTGGTGGCAGAACAATTAAACAGATTGAATGGACCAATTCCTTACCTGTTAGTGGCAGAACAATTAAACAGATTGATTTCAGCATTTAAAAGAGAAGGATCTACCACAGGAATATATGGGAACTCAATATCATTGTCTCGCCTGTGATTTGTTGACATTGTTATTCTATTTGGACAAGGGACTTTGAGGGAAGCTAAAAAGCTCAAAGAAATACTACTGTATAACCAACCCTGACTCAAAATAAATAGAATCCACCACAGGCTCCTCCAATATCCAGCCTTGTTCAAACTACCTATCCAATAATAAAATGTCTCACTCATTTAAGCGACATCTCTGTAGAACCTATTACTTTATATTTGGTGGTGGAAACAAACTATTTGAAAAATGAAATAATGGAATCCAACTTTCAGCATCACACAGGGTTCTAACAATCAATCATTAAAAAATACTAAGAATTCCATGTTTTGGAAATTTTCAAACTGCAAATTTTTATCAATGTTTTAGAAAATTGTAATTCTTATTCTAAGTTATTTTTAAATTATTTTAATATCTTACTAAATTCAAATTCAATTTCAGTAACCACCCAGAATATTGAATTTGGAAAAACACAGATGGCTAAAATTTGGCAATCATTAGAAATTACAAAACATTTCATGCTGCAAGGAGCTTTATCATTGTTTTAGAACATCACAATTTCTTATTCTGACTTCTGTTTTGAGGATTTGCTAGAGGAAAAATCAAAAACAGAAACAAAGGTTTTAGGAATTGACCAAATATGTAAGGATAAATTACTCTATTAAAGTCTGCTTAAATTAATTTAAGTGCTTGTTAAGTTCATGAAACCAACTCATGGACGTCCACACACAGTGGCTCTACACCCCATAAGGTCAAAGTGAAAGTCCACGAGTACAAATATTACAATTTCTGACAGGCAATAAAGGTACTTATCATTTCTCAAACCGAACATTGGATTTTTAAACTTACCGCGGCAACGAAGAAGGTTTTGTCGCCTACTTCAGAAAGGACTGTCATTGCCAGAGACTTCGTTAAACCCTGCAAAACAAAGCACTGATAATCAGAACCTCCGGACTGCACTATATACTCAAAGATAGACAGAGTCATGAGACGTTCCCCAGGGTAGAAATTTCATATCTGAAGCATCCGTCAAAATAAACCTTACTCCTGCAGTTCTAATACCCCCTTTTATTCATTTTAACACAGAATGTTGACCGGCGGGGAAAATTTTTGGCTATTTTTGACGGGAAAATTGCCCGTCAAATTCCATCCCTGCAGGCTCCCGCGTATTTAATTTTTCTTTCTTTTCGATTTTAAAACAGGTGTTTGATTCAGTTATCAACACATTCTACAGTAGCCCATAAAGAAAAAATTGGTCTCATACATGGAAATCCCCTGCACAATATCAATATTATCTTATGTTCTAGGACAGGACCATAAATAAAATCCCTGAACCAGGTGTCATTAACGCGTCCCTCCCATACACGCACGCCCATAGAACTTAGAATAGTTTCAGAGAAATCCCATGCCTGGCTGGAGAAGTGACTTTACTGATATAAAAATAAACCGGTATAAAAGCTGAGACTTTAGGCTATATAAGGCGGCATAGAGATATGGGTGCATGAATACCTCCATTACTGAGAAACCCATTGTTGTTGCGCTGGTAGAGACCGCCGCTGCTGGTTTGATTTGATCTCCAATAACACTCCTGATACTAGTACTTCTGAATCCAATCAAAATCAGTCAGCATCGCCTGCCTGCAACATTCCACTTCATGTGGTTTAAGCAATGTTTGATCTTGCGAACAATAACATTTTACCTAATTATCATTAAAAAAAACCTAGAAATCAAATTTGGCATAAAAAAATGTAAGTCAGTGGGCAATTTCCTACCAGAAATTTGAGAGAAATTTTCCAATCAGTGGGCCTTCTTCCAATTTGATACTTCTTCTTCCTCTCTGGCAGTTCCAGGCAACCAATTTAATTGGTGGCAGTTTTGAGTCTAACTCACGGGAAATATATACATGATACAGTTTGCGAGCTTCCAAACGGCCTCTGCAGCGAAAGCCAAGAAGCTCGATTGGGACGATCCGATGAAATGGTAGGTAATAGATGCAAACTAACACTAATTAGCTCCTAATCAAATGAAATTAAAAACACTTATTTATTTAATTTCTTTCCGTGGTTTAAGTAATTAGTGTTAAAAGAATCTTGTGTCTGTGGATCCTGGAGTCCTTATCGGTTAATAATCCAATTGATCTTATCAGGAAAGTGGAAACAAAAAATATTTCATTTTAGAATCCTAACCTTGTAAAGACAGTAAGGAAAGTTATATAAATATTTTAGTAATTAGTTTTTGAGATAATTTATTTAGTTAGGTTGAAAGCGTTAATTTGTGTTAAAAGAATTTTGTGTATATAGATTTTGGAGTTTTTATGAGTTAATAATCTAATTGATTTTTTTGGAAAAAATGAAAACGAAAAATATTTCATTTTAGAATGTCAATTTCTTTGTAGTTAACTTTTGAGATAAATTTTTTATATAAATTCAGAGCTTTTAATGTAAAATTGGAAAACAAAAAGATTTAATATAGAACAAGTTGGAAAAACAATATATCTCATAAACTATATTTAACCTCGTAAACAACGTTAAAATAATTATTTTTTCTTTTATTTTTCCACTTAAATTATTACTTTTCAGTAAATTATTATTTTATTATTAATAAATTTATAATTTAAATTAAGAACCAGTCAAATCTGAAGCTAGGTTAACCTAGTCAAATGTGAAGCTAGGTTAACCTAGCCCAGTGGCACGTGCCCATCCAATTATATTCTCATCTTTGGTCAAAGCTTTGGGTTCTTTTTCCCATATTTTTGTAAAGGTTTAAGTGTCCTGTGTGCTTTGCGTTGCCTTTTTAGTGGTCTGCATTTAAATTCAATGGTTTTGGTCTTTCTTTATTCCATTGACTTCACTAAATGGATTCGCTTTCATTTTCATTTTTGTGGTATTGATTCTTAATCTTATTGCTGATATGGATATAGATATTTAGTTGTTTTTCCTATGTTTTTATTTGAAGTTAGTTTTAAATTATGTTTATATTGTAGTTAGTTTTAATATGGAGGAAAAAATTCGAATGGGTGATTGATATGTAATAGAATTTGGGATTAGTTAGTTATCATGCGTGGTTTAATGTGATGAGATGGGGAGTTCTTGATTTGTTAATGGAAGACTCAGGAGAATGAGAGGTTTTATTGCTTGCTCTGGAGTTGGATGGCCTTAGTGTGTCTGCGGCAGGCGATGAGAACAAAAGGGGAGTAGAAGGGTGATGGTTATGTTCACTAGCTAGGTCTTTGGCGAAAGCCGAAATGTCAGGGAGGTACGCTGCTAGTGGTTGCAATCAGCCTATGTGTTTGGTTTTGTGTTCAAGAATTCATTTGGGATCCAAGGGAGCCACAAGCAAAGAAATGTGTGCGGGTAGTTGTTTACGTTTTCTTGGACCTGTGGCGTCTTCTTCGATTGGCAGTCTGCTTGTTGCACTAGTGGAAATTTTCCACTTGGAAAGTTCGGGTAACGCTCTATCGCCTGGTCTGGTGTTTGTGGGTTATTTTCAATTCATGATTTGTTGATAGTGTTTGGGTTATCAGTCAAGGGGGGCAATAGCTTTGTCGGGCCAAGCCAATCGCACGCTTGATGAGGAAGTATGCACCCAGTGTGCGTTGTTATGGGTATCACTGGGGTGGGGAGGTAATTGATGTAATATGACTAGTGTTTACGCCCCTTGTGAGGAGAAATGTGTGCCTTCAGAGTCCCATTTGTGAGCACTCGTATATTGCCCCTACAATTTCCGTCTCACCCGATATAGGCGTTGTTGTGAATTGGGGTCACGGGGTGAGAGGTATAGAGCCTATGCGTGTTATAAGGGTGGGAGAGTTAAGGTTGAAGATACCCTGCAACTTGAGGGGCTTTAATTATTAAACTGTGGGAAATTTACTGTCTGGTCGGTGCAATTAAGTGTGATGAGGGGTCTAACCATCTCTATGTTGTTGGGCAGTCGGGGGCGACTGAGAACTAGTTGGAACATAACCATCTCCTGATTCCAGGAAGGTGTGTAGTCTCGTGGTGGGTGGAAGGGGCTGAGCGAGGAAGTGGAGGGTGTCAGTGTTTGTGGGAGTGTGGTGTTGTTCTATCTGCAGGTATGCAAAGACAAAGAGGAAGACCCCGATGAGGGGGTGGTCAATGCAGACGTATCGATAATAGAGGTGGCGGTGCCTCCTCTTCCAGTAAGGCACATTCAGCTAGCTTGGATAGGGAAGAGGAAGAGCTCAGTTTCCTGTGATGCATCCTGTTCAAGTAGACCAGGCCACCTCTCTAGACTCTATTGTTGAACAACTAAGGAGGATACAGGGCAACCTGGACATCCTCCAGGACCATAGATACGAGGACCGCAACAACAATGTTTCCTAGTAGAATGACATTCAATTTAAACCCAAGAAGAAATTCTAGAACAATTAACACATGTCCGTCAAATCCAACGCAGAATTCATGATTGTCTGCATGAGATTGAAGAACAACTGGAGCACATTGAATTTCAGCAGAATGACTAGTAAATTCAAAGGGAGCATCTAGTGCATGCAGATATGACTCTGCCACATCCACCTCCCTAAAATGAATGTAATAGGTTGTGTTCTAATTTTGTCAAATTTTTGGCTTGTATGACTGAGAAGGCCTCCAAAAATAAGGTGCAAATTGAGAAATATTATGATGTATATTTCAGCTCTCCTCGCCAACAAATTAGATCAGATGAGGCAAAAAGAGTTGATGACTATCAGTATGTACTTGTTTTATCATCAGTAATGTAAACTTGGTGCTTTGATTGACAAAAAAAAAATGGAGGAAAAAATGACTTGTTTAACAATGTAATGTTGTCACCAAGATTGTATGAGATTTGGTTTGGTTTAGATACTCGATGAAACAATGTAAGTCCCACAATTGGCTCCCACCATCAATCCCTCTTCATGAGATTTGGATTTGAGACTTGATGGGGGTTAAAGCCCACACAAACCAACTAGTTTACACCCCATAAATTGTGAGACATCCTCTCTATCTTCATATTGATTGTCATCATAATCTCAATATATTGACATTAAGTTTAACCATATATAATTTGATAAATAACTATAACATTATTAATTTCTCTTATTGTGTTATACCACCAACATTTTAAGAGAATGTGATTCATGTTTATCTCTCGCTCAATTTTTTCCAACAACCAAACAATATTAAAAGTCAATATATTTTTGTAAGGTTATAGATGTTTGATTTGATTTGATGTAATTGTAATGGATATAAATTGGCATGCATTAATGGGAGACATGAGCTTCTAGATCGACTTTATCAATGGAAATTATCTTGAAAAAACTAATCACAATTAAAAACAAAAAGAAATTGAACTTGAAAATGTATTTAGTAAGGATGACCAAACTCCATGTGGTTTGACCCCTTCTCACCGTGGCTCAACTTCAAAAAGCATTGGTTATATGTTCAATTTTCCCATTACCACAAGGGGGCCTAGGTGTGTTGTTCAATTTTCCTATAACATAATTCAACCACTAAGGGGCTTAATTATTTCCTTTGCAAAATAACACTCCATGCTACAACGTGTGCACCTCCGGAGTATTATACCCTATAATAAACAACACATTAAATTATAAGACATCAAACTCCTTAAAAATAAAAAATAAAAAATAATATCTAACTTAGACCATTTTTGTACAAGGTGCAGGAGGGGAAGAGACTTTGACCTTATATACATGTCTAAAGAGTATGCAAGTCCTCATTCGAACTATTTTTTTCCTCCATGAGATGATTCAAAAGCAGTTCATAACCTACAACCTTAAGATCAAGGGAAATACTCCCTATCTTATCCTCTTTATCGAATATGGTTTGTCCCCCATTGAAAGTACAACTATGTTTAGATATCTGATGTATAAGAAGAAGCTTGAAAACATGGAATAAAAAAGGCTCCCTAAAATTGCTTCTAACTAGTCAAAAGCCTCACCTTCACCTCAAGCGCAGGTGGCATAAGGATGCCCAGTCCTGGCTCAACCATTGGGGAATCAAGGAGGAGATTAGTATGGGAAGCAAAGATAATATCAAAAATATTATTACCTCCAAGTTCAAAGACAAGTTGTGGGAGGATCAGGAGCTGGAGGGTATAAGGAAGCTAAGATACTATAAGGAAGTGATCAACCCCACCCTTGATAATCAAAATTATCTCTCTGTGTTGTCCAGCAATAAGAAAAAAATGAACATCGCTAAGATAAGAACTAATTCCCATGAGCTTCTGAGTGAGACCGGGCGGTCATCTATTCCCAAGACCCCTTGGAACGATAGAATGTGTCAGATTTGTGATTCTAAGCAGGTGGAAGATGAAAAGCTCTTCCTTTTAGACTACCCTACTCTTACTCACATTCGCTCTCAATTCCCTACCATATGCCACACTTCCAGTCTTCTTGACCTATTAAGCCAACCCACCTATAGTGATCTTGGAGCACTTATTTCCCTTCTCTTTGACCATAGAAACAAGATTTTGAAGAATCAAAATTAGATTCTTTCTCCTTTCTTAAGGTTCGATAGACCGCATTGGTTTTAATGGACAGTAACCATCATCATCATCATTTTTGTACATAGGTGTTGAGTTATTGGTTATAATCATTTCAAATTTAAATAATCCATAACAAATACAAATTTAAATAATCTATAACAAATACATGAAAATAGCTTATTTTATTTATTGTGATGAGTACGCAAATATATATGTTACCAAATAAATACGAGAGTCGGTGTAAACCTAAAACCTCTACATAATCAAAAGTTCAAAGATTTTTAAAAAATTAAAAACAAAATCAATAATTTCACAATAATGTTTTTCTTTATTGTAACTCTTTATATATATATATATATTCCGTGGAAAAAAAATCTTTATTCATATAGAATAACGGATTGGCCATAAAATAGGGTTTTTACAATGCTCCGTGAGCTGCATAGTTCCAGGATCAAACTTTATAAACTTTGATTTACATTTTGAATCTTTACAAAAACCTCAAAACAGGAACAGAAGAGACATTGTTCTAGAAAACTATATTAAGAGAGATTCCTCTTCAGTAGAGGAATCATCAGTGATAATGAGACGACCAGGCTGTAAAATCAATGCTTGTTTTGATAAGAGATCATTGTCTTCATTTAATTCCCTGAAAACATGTTTGAAAACCAACGAGGAGAATTTGGAAAAGAGGTGTTGGATGGCTTTCAATACTGCTTGTAAATGTGGAGCCATGATTCGAGATTTCTGAGCAACCCATTCCACAACAACCTTGGAGTCACCAAAACACTGCAATTTTGTAACTCCTTTGTTATGAGCAACAAATAAAACAGCCCAGAGAGCTGCCAGTTCAGCTTTTTTGTTTAAACCTTGACTCGGAGCAAATTTGATCTTGAACCTCCTTCCTGAAGGGAGGAATATATATATATATATATATATATATATATATATATATATATATATATATATATATATATATATATATAATGAAACTGATAGAGATTTATATTTTAAAAATATGGATTGCAAGGTTAGAACCTTTACATATTCCAAATTTATTTGAGGGTTTGCGATTAAGCACAAAGGCTCAATCTAAACCCTCAAAAGAATTTCCCATGACACAAATACTTTCCTTTTCAACTAAATATTTTCCAAAAAAACCTCATAATACAAACACATTTACATTCCATTTTTTAATTTGATACAGTTTGACTTTTTGTTTTTCATGGAGAATTTTTTTTCCCTTTCTTCCCAACTTGAATCCAACCTACATGTTTGCAAATTCTAGCGGATCGTTCGTCGGCAAGTGCACGTTATTTCCCTTGAAACTTCCTCATCCGCCTGATCTGCCCAATAAATTTCATTTTCAACAAGATTCCTTGTGATTTCCGGAGATAATTCGTTTTCCACAAGGGTCTGATGTGCCCAAGAAATTTCCTTTTCAACAAGATTCTTTTTTATTTGCGGAGATAATCCGTTTTCCACGAGTTTGTCGCTTTTCTGCAAACGCTACATTCGGGGATCTTCACTGGCAACCAGAAGGTCCACATTGGCAAACAAATTTTCTTACTTACTTTTTGTTACCTAACTCCTTCCTAAAAACATTAAAAACAATATAAACTCTTGTATTTTTATATACATTTACACACAGATCCAACATTCACTTAAATATTCTTTTCAAATATGATAAAAGAAATAAAATTGATTTTATTATCTAACCAACCTATATCCATCTAATTTGGATATATGATGCATCTAGAGAGATCAAATCCCTAGATGCAAACTTTTCCTCAAATTATTAATCCAAAACTATTAAATTTAATAATATTAATATTAATTTAGATTAATATTATTAATATTAATATTAATATTATTATTATTATTATTATTTTAATATTAATATTAGATTTAATGATGTTTTTTACATGGCATGGCATGATAACAGAATTTATAATAAAACTACATAAAAAATTCAAATATTACAACTTTGTTTTTTTTTGTAAATTTGGTAGATCGTTTATATTTTTTATTTATAGACAAAATGCATGTCACAAGATACAGCTTTAGGCCTCAACTTGCCCGTAGGAAACCATGTATGTTGGTCGTCTTAACGAGTTATAGGCCATCCAAAACATAAACATCTTAAGTCTATTCCTTATTGTCTTCAAGTAGCTAATATCAATATTTCCAGTCATACACATACTAAAAAAGTAAAAGCTATCCGCTAGCATCCCCAAAAATTAAAACAAGGAAGGTCAGTTCTCATTCCAACACACAGAGGAAATTAAATCAATCTTCATCTGACTCAACAGGAGCCAGATCTTTCACGATGGAGCCAGGCATCTCAACCTGGTGCATGCTTTGCAATTGCTTCTCAATCGTTCCCAAGCGAACACATTGATGGTGTTGGCGCAGGTTAATTTCCTTAATGGACCTAGTGATTTATGCTAAATTTGAGATTGCTTTGGGGTCTCCCCCGATCTCCTTAATAGAAACTATTGCCTTGACCAGAAGGCATTTCAACAACCAATAAGTACGAATTGAGTGATGAAATAATTATATTATGCCTCGAGTGTTACCAGGTTCAGTGATGATCAGATTTAGTTCTTCCACAACCATATCCTCTTCTTCCTCCTGCTTGGCTCTTGCATGGCCCTCCCATCCATGGATCAATGACTTAATATAAGGTGTACCATCAAAATAAGTTTGGAACATATTCTCCATGACTTCTTTGCCCAACTTCCTACTATGTTTGGCTGGAGGTGACTTTGGAACCATGAATTTTCCTTTGTCCTTTGCTTCCTTTTTTACCGAATTTCCTTTCACCATTTTCTTGATAGTCCGGTCTTCCAACAATTTTCTCAAGAGGAGTTCGTTGGAAGACCTATGTCAGCAGCAAAGCCATGACAAGTTTAAAACATCTTGAATGAATAGTAACCGACAGAGAGACCAAAGCTCCACTTTCCATCAATGTACGGAGACCGTAAACTTGGCAAGACTCAAGACTCAACTTGTTAACAAAAATCCTATCTTGATCGGACCCACAAACCAGAGTAGCCCCGTAAACCATAGTAGACCCAAAAACCAAAGAAGAAGACAACACCCAGACCAGAGAGTTACAACCTTTGTTCCACTTTCCCGCATTGACCCTGACCCGGATAACGCTTCCAAAAGTACCAACAGTGTTACCCTTAAAGAGGGAAGTAGTTAAAAAACAAAAGGTGACAGAACAACCAACATAATTGACCCACAGACAACGCAAAACAATATTCTTTCCCTTAACATTGTCACCCCTTACATTAACATCATTAGAAGTCATTCGATCAATTTCCCACCTCTGGTTGTTAAATTTATGTGGTGAGAAAGGAACAGGGCGCCCAAATTGGGCAACATGCAAGTCAAAACAGTGTCATGCCTTGTCCATGTAGTAAGCTGGCGGTTCCTTACATCTCCAATAATACCAATAATAATAGAGCTAGGGACTCCTTTCTAGCCAGAACAAAGTAAGAATGTGGGACGTATTATAAAAAGGCCAATTCACAACATTTATGGTTAAATAAAGAAAAAATATATCTAAGCCTACTAGAACTTGTCTATCCATAGTGAGAACATCTACTTTGTTGTAATTCATATTGTTATCAGTATGCAGACATTTCAGAAAACCAGCATGACAATAATGTTATGAGAATTGATTATGCAATGGATGCAACATATTGTAGTATATCGAACCAGGTAAATATAATCAAGGAAAACCAATATCTTTCGTTGCATAGAACGAAACGCAGAGACTCATTTCATGGCTATGAGGTATGGAGAATTGGATACATAACAATACGATGCAAGTTGCGAAGTCCTTCAGCATCGACTGACATGTTTACAGAAGCTATGCGCGCGGCAGAAACCAAACATGTAGAAAATGACAAACATGTAGAGAAAGGAAAACATGCAGAGAATGGAAAACATTCAGAGAATGGCAAACATGCAGAGAAAGGAAAACATGCAGAGAATGGTAAACATGCAGAGAATGGAAAGCATTCAGATAATGGTGGAAACCTTGTAAATATCTCACTCCCATCTCACCCGGCGGCACACATCCCAAATCATTCATGACAGCCCACCTGACTCGCCAGGTTGTCATGCATTATAACTTAATGCGGTCATAACTATCCGTGGGTGAAGCCATCTGCACGTCATCCTCGAGCATGATGTGAAGGCCTTCGCGTGCCTCTGCCACGTATTCACCTCCCATCGCCATGACGTGTCGCTGGCATCGCCAGTTGGCACCTTGATCAGAGGTCAAATATTACAACTTTGACATGGAAATATTTATGCCTTTAAATATTTCAATATATTCATAGGATATGTCTGTGGGGTCTTAGTTAAACAGTGATGAGGCAGGATGTTGTAGCACTCATCACAGGTTCAATTCCCTTCCCCGTATCTCAACATGTTGATGAAGATGGAGTAAAAAAAAAAAAAAATGAACTTACTATATATATATATATATAGGATATGGTTTTCTTTTTTAAAGATTTTTTTTACAAATATATAATTAAAATAAATATTAAAAGATTTTCGAGTAGGATTTTCAATTCTTTGTATTGAATTATATTGTGGTTTTTTAATTTATATGGTTATTTTCATTTTTGTTTTGGGTCAACATCTTTTTTTATTAGAAACTTGATATACTTACACATCCCCTTATACTAGATTGTAGAATAAGCAAAAACACATTATAAAAATTATTGATTTACAACTTGTTTATTCCCTTCTAAATGTTGATCAAATTAAATTCGGTTTATTATCTCCCTTCCAAATGTTAATCAAATTCAATTTGGTTTATTATCTTTTCTTTTCAATATATATTTCTCTCATAAAATATAAAACAAGCATGAGAACCAAATTGACATCAATTTTTTTCTTAGTGATATTCAAGAGAATTAGTAGAAATTGCAAGCATTACTTAACACAATAGAAGATCGCTTAGCCCACATGGAATTTCATATACAATGCGACCTTAAACCTAAATTGCCACTTCATTCAAGTACAAAAAATATAGATCTTATGCAGTCATGTGAACTCGCTAAAATGTTATAGTCACCTCTTAATCGTCTTCTTTTGTATTATGTTATCAATGTTGTTATTTGTTTCCAATAAATACTTTGAGTTTTCAGAGACTCATCAATAACTTTGATTTTCCATAAAGCCATTCCATTTTTAGACCGCCGATGATATAGCCTACTTTTTAAACCAATTATATATATATATATCGAACTTAAATATCCCATTTTAAGTATCAAATTTATAATATTTTAGTGAATCTTTAAATTATTTTCGGGGTAGCTATTAATTATTTTATCATTACATTTCTTTCCACGAACGTATTAAATTAAGTTGTTGCGTTACGTTTCGTCCCACGACTCTGTTAACTTAGTAATTTAAATTGTCAACATTGTTCAAGTGTCACAAATTCCATATTTACACATGTGTCCTACTCTATCTCCATCTTAATTTACCCCTTTGTCTTATTAGTTTTTTATTTAAATATATTTAGTTAATGATTTGAGGTAAAAATGATTTTAATAAATTAAAATTATTAATTTAAAAATAGCTTAAATTGTATTGTTATTATTATTTAATAAATAAATAAAAATTACTCAAGTTTTAGAGAGACTTACTTTTGTTTAAAGGTGGTTGGTTTTCTCAAGTATATGTGCACATCAATTATATATTTTGGTTTTTTTTTTCTATTTCAATTTCAAGTTATAACAAGTGTAGTATACAAGGTTGTTGCTTAGTATTTGCTTTTTATGAGAAAAATAATTGAAAGCAATTATTGAATGTTTGAACAAATTCATAAATATAATAGTGAATCACATTTAAATATGATGAAGGGAAGTAACGCCAGTAATTAATGGACTAGATAATCTTGGAGCAAACAGAAATAGGTGCATAGATGATTTTGGATGAAATGTTAGCCCAAAAATCATTGTTTCTTACAAAAGTTAAGAATTTATTGAAATGTGCTTGGGCACATTTTATTTCATCTTTAACTTATAAGACCAAATAAAAAGGAGAATAAATATATATATATATATATATATATATATATATATATATATATATATATATATATATATATATATATATATATATATATATATATTCATCCTAATTCAATAGCAAATAAATAATCTATGGTAGAATTTCTATGTCTAAAAAATCAAATTAATATGAATATCACATGTCGTCTTAATAGGGTGGCAAAGAATTCATATGTAATAAAATATCTAATACAAAAGATTGCATTGTCTAGTATATTAAAATAAAAAAAATTTAGTTACACGATTACTCAAGTATGAGTGCAAAATATATATATATATATATATATATATATATATTTTTAAATAATGATTTAAATTGTGAAGACAAAAGAGAAAATCTTATCTATTGTAGTGTTGACTTAAATTATTAATTTTTTCCTATTACATCGTGATTTAAAATTAAATTGTGAAAACATATAATATAGGTGAGGCTTATTGAGGAAAATGATTGAACTAAGTCCATTCAATAATAAAAATCAACAAGGGAAAAATCGTAATATGCACTGTTGTTGTTTTTGTTTTTTTAATCAACCTATTTCCATTGTTAGTAAAAACTTGAAGAATAATGACATTTTATTTTAAAAAAAATATTAATTAGAGAAAAAACCATAAATTTGGAAAAATAAAATAAAATAAAAATCAATAATTAATTTATGAGAATACATGTCTTTTTTTATTATTTTTTTAACCAAATTTTTATTCTAAATTTTTTATTTTAAACTACACAAAATTATTCATTCACTAATCAAAAATTAGAAATTCAAATTTTAAAAAATTAAAATCATAAATTTCAATTTCTAAAAAATTAAGTTTAATATTTAATTTTTACCAAAACTTTAATAAATTTTAAAAGTAGTTTCTAAAAACTTAATCAAAGCATTTTTACAATATACTGACAAGAAAAAAACACACATACACACACACACATATATATATATAAATAAAAGATATTCTCATCTATCTTGGAATCTTTGGGTTTCTCCAATATTTATAACAATTTCAATGGTCATGTTTTGCCTTGACTTATGTATCTAAGAATATTTAGAAATAAGAGATATTCTCATCTATCTTGGAATCTTTGGGTTTCTCCAATTTTGCACCTTGGACTTATGTATTGTGGCTTTGAATTTCATTGGCTATTAAAAAAATATAATCTTTATTTTTTTATTAATGGAAATAAAATAAAAATCTTTATTTTTTATTAATATAAATAAATAAATAAAATTATTATTTTTATTGATGGAAATAAAATTATTTAGTATTTAAGTTGTATTTTATTTTTTTTATTATTTTGGATTGAAAATGAAAATATCAAGATGTGAATCATTTTTTGGGGTTTTATGTTTTGAAGTTTTTAACTGAAATTTAATATTAAAAAAATGTCATATCGTGTGATATTCTGTTATTTTAAATGTGTTATTGATTATATATATGAATTCAAAACTGCAAAAATCTCCCAAAATATACTATAATTATAAATAGCTCACAATTTAAATTTATAATTTCAAGAAATATTTACAAAATTTTGAGCAAATTCTATTGGAACATATGCTCAAATAAAAATTTTAAAAACTCTAAAAATTAACTATAAACATTTTTTATATTATTTATTTTATTTTATTTTAATAATTTTAAATAATTTAATCATTATCTTTTATCAATAAAAATAAAATTATTATGCATTTAATATTTAAATTTATTTATTTTTCATTTTGAATTGAAAATTGAAAACACCAAAACGTGAAGCCTTCTCTTTTCTATATTGATTTAATAAGATTTATTGAACTTTAAAATCTTTTTGTCAACGATCTCCCAATTCTATACGGTTTCACTTCTCATCGTAGCCAGTGACATATTTGTGGTCAATTTAATAGTTCAACTTTGAGTTAGAGCATTGGTTGTGCATTCGATTTTCGATCAACACAAAATAACCACCAGTTACTTTCACAATAAAATCAATGCTCCATACAACCTTTTACACACCCTTCAAACGCACATTGAACCATATAATAAGCAACACACTAAATTATAAAACGCCAAGCACTAAAAATAATTTAGTCTATTTTTTTTTTCTGGTATACAACGTAAAGGGAGGGCAATGAGACTTGGTCTCGTATGTAATGAATGCATATATTCTTTTCTCCAAATAATTTTTTATTATTAGTTTTGTAGATAGTTAAAATAACTTTTTTTTCTATGGGAGTTGGAGCATTGATTCTAATAACCATCGAGAGCTAGAGAAGTCACGATTATTTATTTTAATGAATAGGTTATTCTAATGAGTAAGTTGCTATTATTTATTCTAATAAGTAGGTTATTTTAATGAGTAGGTAAATGTAGATATTATTCAATAAGCATGAGAATTATTGCAAATTTCAGATAGTTTGGGGTGATTACAAGTGGCCAAAGATGACTTCAATGATTTAATAATGAATTTCTATTTTAATTACAACTTTGCAACTCTCTTTCTACAATGTTGAAAACAAGAAAAACATTTGCTCACCACATACAACATTTTCATCCCAATTTTCCTTCAAAATACCCTTTACCCATTTAGAACGTATACTTATGTAGACAAGATTGATTTGTTATCTATGTACACATTTATCATCTAAAAAACCAGCACATATTCTTACATATATGTAATATTCCAAATTGAAAATTTACAGCAAATAACATAAACATGTACAAAGAACAACAACCATAAACATATATCACACATGCATATCAAAACACCAAGAAAATAAAGCACAACAATCATTTTATTAATCTCGAGAATGATGAGTACAATGAGTAAGGAAAATGGAACTTGGGCTTGTTATTGCAAGTTATGCAAAACCCAGGTGAGACAACTCTAATCTGAAGGAAATGTTGGCCCAAACTGGTATTGTGCACTACCCAGGAAATTATTGTTGTTGTTGTTTTAATGGGACTGAAGATTCTACTCTAAAGAATGTTTGGATCACCCTGAAATTGCAGCCACTAGCTCCACTCCTCATACCAAAAAATACCTAGAAAGGGTTTGGCCCAACTCCAAGCCAAAATTAAACCCATAAAGTGAGGGAATACAAACTAATCAGTAATATGCATTGCTATAAGAATGAGGATTTCAGGCCCAAATATCGCCCGAAAACTTATGTAAAATTTTAAGGAGACTCCTCTCAATAAACCCACAAAAATACAAAAAGGGTTTGAGTTGAATCCACCGACCCCCAATGACCCCCAACAAGTGTGAATTGCCCAATCTGGCCATAAAACACCCCATAGTTTTAATACAATTGAATTATGCCCAAATCTACCACGAGAAATTTCTCCCAACTCCAGCTAAATTCTCCACTGAGAAATACCTCCTATCTCCAACCCTTATCTCTCTCGACTCCACTTTTCTAAACCCCTTCATAACATTTGGTCAATAGCTTCTACGCCCTTGCCAAAACATAGAAAAATCAACCCAAGTAATAGCCTCCAATCCAGCTCGACAAATCGATGTCCAAACTTCAATCTAACAATAAGAAAATTCCCTGCAAAATTTCGGAGCCTCTAACCCACACTCTTGCTCCCATAATGTGCTCCACAAAATACCTTTGCGCTAAAGAGAAACACATTGTTGAATAAAATCCTGCAATGATGTCCGATGGAAACTTTGAATTGAGCTCCCCAAATTTCCTCTCTAGGGAGACACTCAAATTCTCTGAAATGAGGGTGGAATTCCGCTTGGAATTCTTTGTGCTAAACAACGCTTTGGACCTTGTGCTAAAAAACTCCAAGAGAAGATGAAATATGAAGTGTAATAACAAAAAGATGATCTACAAAATGAGTCCCTCCTCTCATATTTTCTCTCCATCCTTCTAAAGTCCTTGTAATATTATTTTATTGGCGGGGGCCATTTTCCACTCAGTTACTTTTTCCACCATTTTAATAAAATAATAATTTCTCGTCAATCTGCAATAAAATAATACTTCCCACCTTTCTCCAAAATACTAGTTGCCCCTTTTAATTGATATTACCAAAATTGGGAAAAATTCCCATGCTCACGAAATTGGGGATATTACAGTCCTCCCCGCCAAAAATTGTTTGTCCTCAAGAAATGCCTGAATAAACACTCTCTCTATCAACTAACCCAAATGGCTACTACAAACGATACCGGGGTCCCAAATGTGCTACTCGGTCATCCCTATCCCCGACACTATCATGTCATGAAGAAGTCCCTCAATACAAGGGTCCCAAGCCATCTTAACTAACATGAAGCACCCCTTTCTCCTCTCACTGTCCAACCTAGTACATGCACCCAAATCCCTCTACATATTGTCAGTAAGTAGAGCATCATGATAATATAAAGTCCTGATCAAATCCTATTGCAGTTGCTCTACTGAGTCACCCATCTCATGCGCTCTAAGAGCGGGCTCCTGAAAATACAATCAAACCCCCATGGAGATGAATCTTTGCCCACATGAGATTCCCTTAATCTCCTCTTGTTGATCATCCCTCCATGTTGGTGAAATCCCCATGCATACCCCACCCCCAAAACTGAAATTGATTCTTGATGCTTCTAGAAGGGCATCATGGTAGTGAAGAAAGAGGACACCATTTCCTCTGGTTTTCATGTAAATTTTAATTATTCAAAGCCTCTAGAAGGCCAATTGTGGCGAAATTGTGATGCCTCATGTGTTGTTAGAGTTTGTTTCTTTTGTTTTAAATTGTCGCTTGCAAGTATGTTTGGGAAACCACGAGTACAATGTAGATGTCACGCTGAGAATGGTGTTAGGTCCTAAGTGGCCTATTGTGTAATTTTGTTTGTTTTTATTCAGGGTTTGAGAGGCCATAATATCTAATTAAGTCAGTTTTAAATTTGAGTACATGCGGGCTTTCAATACATGTATTTGTTTATTCGGATGTCTCTATATATTTTATCATGTTTGTATATGTCGGCCACGAAGGTTAACACATTGTTACAGGGTCATACTATCGACGAAGGAATCGTTCAAGCTAGGCCAAATCTAATTGAAAGCAGCGTCAAGATTCTGTAAAGGGCCTTCGTATAGGAATTATCATGAGATGGCTTGAACGCGGGTGGAGTCGTTGAAATGAATGAGAGTCATTGGTCAACATTCATGCTCAATTACGGTATGTGTGCGTGATGAGGAGCGAGCAACCCGACCCCCAACTCGAGCAGGGCCCAGTCGGCTGGTCGGGCCTTGCATTAGTTTAAGTCAGTCGTGCACAAAACAAAAGGTCTGACCCCCAACCACAACCATAAAACCTTGACATGTGATGTCATAGTTACGACCATGAGCTTGGACCCAAAATTATTACGTATCAACGAGAAAGGTGGAATGAAGGGTGAGGTTGAATGCCACTGCGAGATTTTCGTGTAGCTAGAGCATGGTTTGGGCATTCCATTACTACACGGGAAGTAATGAGTCAATGTTGCAAAAACAAAGAATGAGAGGTTGTGTGGGCCCATAACTCACAATTCCCAGGATTGAGGATCTTCTCGGGTCAAATTGAAGAACCCTTGGTATCTGTATTCATCATTTTTAGTTCCGCTTCCCCAGTTTTTAGGGCTTCTCCTTCCATCTGGGTTGTTACTCCTTGTTATTGCCTCAACCCAAGCTAACCTTATTGTGTATTGGGAATTTTCCATTAGACCTTTGATTTTGTTCAAAAAAATTCTTCCATGTTGGCAGCTAGGTGTCTTTCTATCCTAAATATGTGGAATTTTTCTACTGGATAGGCAAGGTTGACCCTGCATAGGATTTTTGTGTCAATTCCATTGGATTGTGTTAGGTTCTGGGGTTCTCTCTACATGTCTTATAGTGGCTTCAAATGTTGATTGATGTTCCCATGAATTAGAGTCTAGGTAGGGATAACAAGGCAAGTTGTGAAACAGTCTGCACATATGTCCTGAAGCTAGTATTACAAGGTTAGTTCCTTATTGACTTGTCAACCTTTGCCTCTATTGTTGGGAGTATGGTGCACAAGGAATCTGGGAAAATTCCTCCTGTTGAGTGGGCAAAGGACATGGAACAAGTGCAATGAGAATTAATTCACTTGCAACTACGATATCGATAGACAATTTCAACTCTGATTGTAGCAATGGATCTTCTGGTTGAGCACAGAGTCAAGTTGTAAAGTGTTGAAGACAAAATAGTGGCCCTTCCATAGTAAATTAATGAGCTCTAAATTTTGGTTCGTTAACTCCAAGAAGGATTGTCTTCTCTATAAATTTGACCAATTAGATCACTGAAAGCCTAATAGATTTAAATGATCCTCCTCCAAAGGACTTTGTTTTGAGCAATAAAATATGTCTTACTTCCCATAAATAATCTATATGTTATTTAAATATATTATATTTTGAAAGTTTTTTTAAAGATTTATATTTTTAACCTTATCAATTTTCTTACTTATATAGCTAAAACTCTTTGATCTTTATCTCTTTCTTAACAACCATAACCACAATAAAATATATCACTTTTATACTTTTTAATATAAAAATATATCTTCGAAAATAAATTTTTAATATAAATATTTATAATTCTCATTAATATATATATAAATACAATATAATCATATATATATATATAATACTTTATCGAATATAATAAAATAACATTAAAATACCACAAATTAAACTAGTGAGTAGCCTAACAAGATTTGAGAAATAAGAAATAGTTGAAGACTTTCCAATTACATAACTCCATGTAAAACAAACACCTCTGCCATGTTAACGTGTAGGCACACTAAAAAGAAAACATATTTTAAAAGTTATAACACCAAAAAAATATAGTACATCAACCTTGATTAAATGCTCTTATTTTAGAGCACGTAGACTCATGGATAAGCAGGTTTATATATATATATATATATTTTCATTTTATTTATTTTTTAATATCATTTTTTATCTATTTTTTAATTTATTTTGTCATACAAAGATGTAAGCTTTTGTAGGTCAATGCAATGGGTAAGACAAAATTTCACATGATAAGAGGAATATAAAATCTAATTATAATTATTATATTTTAGGTTATAGGTTATTTAATGTTGGTGACCAGTATGTTCATGGTTAGATTTAAATTTGTTTAATTTTAATAGTGAGCCTATACTGCCCACTAACATTAAATAATACATTTTGGATAATAGTTATGTTTTATTAAATTTGTAAAAAAACAAAAATATATGTTTTATTGAAATATTATATTGAAAAAATATATATTTATATTTAAAAAATAAATAAATAAAAATAAAAATTCTTACTAAAATAACGACCTAAGCATTGCCAGTTCTTTAATGAATCTAAAATCTGATTATCCAAGCTTTCCCTTCAATATCACCATTTCATCTTTTCATGAGGAAATAGTAATCACTTTCCAAACCTGAGCATTGCCAGTTCTTTAATGAATCTAAAATTTGATTATCCAAGCTTTCCCTTCAATGTCACCATCTCATCTTTTCATGAGGAAATAGTAATCACTTTCCATGCTAGTTGTAGACATGGTGAAAAAATAAGATTTATGGATACATGGAAGCTATATGGCATGCTTTTTTTAATAAAGTTAGTGTTTTATTAGTTAGTTCTAAAGTAGGACTATAATAATCAATTTACACTTTGAGTGTTATTAGTATTTTTTTTTGTATTTTGAGTATTATTTACATTTTGAGTGTTATTGTATCTTTTTAAGATATAATGACATTTTTATTGTATCTTTTTAAGATATAATGCCTTGTGTATTAAAGAGCATTCGTCACTTTTCCATTTTCAACATGTGTGTCATGATATGAATATCATTTAAATATTAGTGTTGTGATTTTTGGATATTTTGTTGTTAATTAATAACTAATATTATTATTTGATATATATTTTTAAAGAGATGGATAAGATTTATATTAACAAAACATGGATTGTGGGCTATAACTTTTTACTCATTTCAAATTGTGTAAATATCCATTGTTCTATACAAAATTAACCCAAGCACTGTGGTTGCTTTTCTTCACAGGGAAAAAGATATACCTATTTATAACTCTACAAAAGTCCCAAAAAAACATGATATATTTACATTGCAACATTTAGTAGTAGGATAACTAGACCCAAAACAGAATGATCCAACCAGGGGAAACTCTTCAACTGAGGCCATTTCCATAAGTGTCATTCCTTTGTTTGTGATGAGGCTTTTTTTTGTCGAGTGCAACACTAGATCCAATGCTACCATTATTTGCCTTTGCTTTGCCACCCAATGAATTTTCCAAAGCAGTGATCCTGACACCAAGAGTCGCAACCTCATCAAAAAGATCATTAAAATAAATTTCTAGGTTGTCAAGAATCCTAAGAAATTTGGTCTCCTCAAGAAGCTGAGAGGATTGATGTTGTCAATCGACGCTTCCATCTTGTTGATGTCTTTCCACCCTCAACACCTTAATCATCGTCAAGAGTTTGTCTATCAATTGACCCACAACACTATAGTCCAGATAGGATTGAGGATCCACCATGTCGCGAGAATAATGCTACACCCAAAGCCTAATCACACCAGAGGAATTTTCCCACTTTGTAATACTGACGAAATCGAAATCACCATGGAAATATTGAGAAGTCGCATAATCCCCTTTATTGTAGAAAATCCACATAGATTTAACTGATCGTGTAATATGCTAAAACAAAATACCTGAATCTATTCTACAAATTGAGGAAACCATTTATGATCGCACAATCACATGAAAAAGAAAGAGAAATAATTTCCATTGCACAACACAAAGATCTAGGGAAAGCCTCATCTAAAAACCTTGTTATATTTATATTGCATTAAGTCAAGAATATGAAACAATACAATGCTTCTCTCAAGCTTGAGAGTTCTCTGCACTATCTCTAACTGACTCACTCTGTCCCCAACAATTTTGGTCCAATACTTAACCAATTTCTTGCTTTTGGATGCTCAACCTTGCTTGCGTAATCCCTAGGGAAATTCGACCCCTATTAATTAGGAAATTCCCAGTTAATGATTGTGCAATACATCCAAGGCCTTCTGTTGACCTCATGCATGACCTGTACAATTATCTAATTATACAACTGATAGTACACTTCCCTTTAACTCCAATCTCAACTGGGTATTCCTCAGAACTGACATGCAAATTATCAGTTATTTGATTGATTGCTGCATGTAAATTAAATCAGATTTAATTCACTGGACCTCTCACTAGTTCCTTCATCAGTTAGAACTAGTTAAATTGATTTTAACTCAAATAATTAAGTTAAATAATTAAAACTCAAAATAAACTATAATTGGACCCCCTAAAACCTAGAGAAAACTTTACATGCCTCCAATTTGAATCTCAAATTGAATTTACTGAGCTAACTAAGTCTTCCCAACTCAGTTAACTCGTACAAGTTGTCATGTGATGTGTAATTAAAATTTACTTCTAATTTAATTAAGGGAAAATTAAATTAGAAGCCTCTTCTTATTGCCAATTTCAACACTCCCTCTCAACACGAAGGGGATTGTCTGCTACCCCAATCCTGCCTCTGTGGAACTCGAATTTGCCTCTTGACAGTGCCTTCGTCAAGATGTTTGCATCCCGCTCCTTTGTAGGAATGTACTTTAATGACATAATCATCCTTTGCACACAATCTATGATATGGTGATACTAAATATCAATATGCTTGGACCTGTCATGAAAAACTGGATTAAACGAGAGTTTGATGCAACTTTGGTTATCGTAATAAATCATCGTCGAATCCATCTGCTTACCAAACAAACCAACAAGTATCTTCCTCATCCATATGGCCTCACAAGCTGCTTGACTAGCAACCATGTACTCTGCCTCTGCTGAACTGAGTGCAACTGATCTTTGCTTCCTGTTGTACCAGGAAAGTGTTGTTGACCCAATGTTGAAGATTCCCCTTCATGTGCTCTTCCTGTTAGATGGACTCCTTGCCCAATATACATCTGTGAAGTCTTGAAGCTTCACCCGCTTTGTCCACCTGTACCATAGCCCAAACTCTATAGTGCCTGTGAGGTATCTCAACACATACTTACCTACCTTTCAAAAGAGCTTGGTAGGCTTACCCATAGCTTGACTAAGCTATTTAACCACACATCATATGTATTTTTGTGTGTTCATGAAATACATGGGTAAACCCACAAGCTGCTTATAGATGGTAGCATCTACTACTTTGCTTGAAGTAGCATCCTCCTTCCTCCAGTTCCCTGCTAGAGGAGTCTCCATGGGTTTGTTTCCCTCCATGTGAAACTTCTTCAGAGCTTGCCTTGAGATACAAAGATTTCCCCATATCTTTGCAAAATTTCCAATCCTAGGAAATAATGCAAGAGCCCCATATTGTTCATCTCAAATTCTCTTGCAATATCCTCTTTGCAAGTCTACTTAATGAGTTTATCATCAACTGTCAGTATCAAATCATCGACATAAAGTACAATGATTAAAATTTTACCTTCTACCACAATATGGTAAAGGTTCGCATCTGCTTCACTTTTGATGAAGCCCAACCTGGTGAAGTAGTTATCGATCCTAATGTACCAAGCACAGGGTGCTTGTTCAGTCCATATAGTGCTCTCTTGAGTCTGAACACATGCGACTCTCTATTGAAGGTCTCAAAACCTTTTAGTTGCTCAATGTACACCTATTCCTCAATCACTCCATTAAGGAAGGTTGCCTTTACATCCATCTGGTGTATCTGCCATCCCATCTGCGCTAAAAGTGAAAGGATAGATTTGATTGACGAGTAACTTGCGACTCGTGCAAAGGTCTCCTTGTAATCAATCCCCTCCACCTGAGAGAAACCTCTGGCCAAACTTATAGCCTTGTGTTTCTCCACACTCCCATGTGCTTCCTGATTCACCTTATAGATCCACCTGGATCCTAGAACTGACTTCCCATCCAATCTTGGGACAACTTCCCATGCATTGTTTCTGATAATGGAGTCATACTATGCAACCATGGAACAACCCAAACTGGTTGTTGCACTAATTCCTTGAATGAGGATGACTAAATCTCTACACTCTCACTCATAAGAGCCATGTAGCCAGTGTACCGCTCTAGGGACCTTCTCTGCATGTGTTGTGATGTGGGTGCTCCCACATTATCTCTAGCATCAAGTGCCAATATGTCATCCTCTCTGGTGTGCTTCCTTCCGTCTTTGGATGTCTCTGCATGAGTGGGTGCTTCCATTCTCTGTTCCTCTGCTTGTGGCTGCTCCACATCTTGAGGTTCTTCTTTCGGAGGTAAGATCTCCTCAAATGCATGCAACTAAAGCTCCCTCTCAAGGTAAATTCACATGGCCTTCTCTTCATCGAATTTCACAAACATTTTGACCATTGTCATCATGTGTGTTGGCAAGTACACCCGATAGTTGTGAGGTGTATCAGTGTAACCAAAAAATATTCCCAACTCAGTTGTTGGCTCTAGCTTTTTTCTAAAATCTTTGGTTACATGGCAATAAACGGATGAACCAAAAATTTTAAAATGCGCCACATCTAGTTTCTTACCTGAAAATTCTTCCTCTAGTGCACTCATCCAAAGAATCTGATGAGGACTTATGTTCTGCACAAATATTGTTGTGTTGCATGCTTCAACCAACAAGTGCAACGATAGGCCTTGATCATGCAACATTGCTTGTGTTTCTCCCACAATATTTTTGTTCTTCATTTCTACAACCCCATTATGTTGTGGGTTAAAAGGTGCTATCAATTCCCGTTAAATTCCTTCTGAAGCACATAAGTTCTTGAATTTGTTCAAGACAAATTCTCGACCGTTTTTGCTCCTGAGAGGCTTCGCCTTCTTCCCTGTATCTTTCTCTACAAGTTCTTTAAACTCACAAAACTTTGAGAACGTCTGATATTTCTTCTGCATGAAGAATATCCAACACTTGCATGAAAAAAAATCTACAAAAATAACATAGTACCTGTGTTTTGTTGTGGAGACTGTCGAGAACGGTCCACACACATCTCAATGAACCCTTTCAAGGATCGCCTTTACTAAAATTTCCTTATCATGAAAGGTGGATTTGGTGTACTTCCTCAATGTACACCCTTTGCATGTATCTCGCTGCTTAAGTGCACCCTTGGGAAGTCTCATAGAAATTTGTTGCATGATCTTCAAAGTGCCATGGTGTATATGGCCCAATATTTTGTGCCATAACTCACTGATGTCTCAGCTTTGCACCTTCTCTGCTTTCGTGCTCAAGGAAGCACGATCTTCTACATCCAATTTGTATAGGTTTTTTACCCAAAACCTAATCTTCTTCACATGTCTCGTGGCTTTGTGACGAAGGAACACCTTTCCTTTTCTAAATATCACATCATAGCCACGGTCTTCTAACATAACAACTGAAACTAAATTGTTCTTTAAACCAGGAGCATACATGACCTATTTTAATGTGAGAGGAGTACCAAACTCCCTTTTAAAGGTAACTGTACCTATGTTGGTTGTGTTATACCTCCCGTCATCTCCCATCTCGATGTGCATCTAGAGATCCTTCTCCTCCAAGTTACTGAAGAGTTCTTTATTTCCGGTCATATGGAATGAAGCTCCACTATCCAAGTACCACACATAACCCATCACCGATGACACCATGCATGTGATGAGAGTGAAATCCAGCTCGAATTGTGAAGCAAGTGCTTCAGTTGCTGATCCTCCTAAGGGCTTCTTGTCAGCCTTCTCGTGCAGACACTTTGTAGCATAGTGTCCAAGCTCATGACAATGAAAACATTTTATCTTCGACAAGTCCTTCTTCTTTCTTGGCTGACCAGAATTTGATTTGGAATGGGTCACCTTCCCTTTCCCTTTCCAGCCAAGGCACAATTCTCCTTATCATTAGTCTTTGATGAGGATCCATCTCTGGTATTTCACCAAATCTCTTCTTGTACCAAGTTGAACCACAATCGCTCCTAGTCTGGTAGCTTCTCCCTCCCATTCACCGAATCCTAGTAGTTGCGTCATCTCTTGGGAAAGCCTAAAAGTGCTAGGCTCACGAGATCATCCTCAACAACTGTCACACGAACACTTCAAATCTCATATCGACATCGAGTGAACTTCGTCAAGTATTTTGGTATTGAGTCACCCTACTCCATCTTGATTTTTTTGAGCTTGTCCTTCAACGCCAGCTTCCTGTGGTTGTTATTGTTTTGAAACAAATATTTTAAGGCCTTCCACATAGCATATGGAGTTACCTTTCCATGGAGGTTTGAGATAATATGATCTCGAACTCCTTTTAACAAAATCCTTCTTGCATTTGCTACATTCTTCTTCCATGCATCAATATTTTGAGCATCTATTGCTGCGGGCCTGGGAATATCACTGTATATGAATTCCTTTAGCTCGTTGTCTTCCAACAATGTTTCCATATTGTCCTTCCAATGTATGTAATTCAAACTACCCTCAAAGGCATAATCGAGTCTCAATCCGCAGAAAGACATCCTGATTCTTCTGCTGGCCCTGAAGAGTATATCTGCATATTTGATTCAGATGTTAAAAAAAAACTCATATTCTTCTCCTCTATAGTGATTCATGCTCTGATACCATGTATAAAATCCACATAGATTCAATTGATCTTGTAATATGCTAAAACAAAATGCATGAATCTATTCTACAAATTGTGGAAACCAATTACGATCGCATAATCACATGAACAAGAAAGAGAAATAATTTCAATTGCACAACACAAATATTTATCTGGGGAAAGCCTCACCTAAAAACCCCGCTATCTATATATTGCATTAATTCAAGAATATGAAAAAATACAATGCTCCTCTCATATTTGAGAGCTCTCTGCACTATCTCTTACTGTCTCAGTTTGTCCCCAGCAATTTTGGTCCAATACTTAACAAATTTATTGCCTCTGGATGCTCAACCTTGCTTGCACAATCCCTAGGGAATTTCAACCCCTATTAATTAGGAAATTCCCAATTACTGTTTGCGTAACACATCCAAGACCTTCTGCTGACCTCATGCATGACCTGTACAATTATCTAATTATACAACTAATAGTACACTTCCCTTTAACTCCAATGTCAACTGGGTATTCCTCAGAACTAACATGAAACAAATATTTATAGCAAATTATCAGGTATTTGATTGATCACTGCATGTGAATTAAATCATATTTAATTCACTGGATCTCTCACTAGTTCCTCCATTAGTTAGAACTAGTTTCACTGATTTTAACTCAAATAACTAAGTTAAATAATTACAACTCAAAATAAAATATAACTGGACCCCTAAAAATTAGAGAGAACTCTACATGCCTCCAGTTTGACCCTCAAATCAAATTGACTGAGGTAACTAAGTATTCCCAACTCAGTTAACTCGTACAAGTTGTCATGTGATGTGGAATTACAATTTACTTCTAATTTAATTAAGGGAAAATTAAATTAGAAGCCTCTTTTTGTTGTCAATTTCAACATTTATAATCAGTATTGAGACACTTCCACGAGCCCATTAGAGTGTGCAATTCCAAATCTCACCCAAATTTTGGAAAATGATGTTGAGAGGACTGGGAAATGAACACATAGGATGATGAAATTAACTCAAATTTAAAACACGCAAAAGGAAATGTGAGATACATATCGACTTCTAACCAGGTTTTCATAAGGTGATATAAATGTAGATGCCATAATAAATAAAGGGATGGGGAGGAATCATGACACATATGAGGAGGGGAGAGACACCTGGAGGAGAAGTTTTAAAAACGACACCGGAGAAGTTTGACGGGCTAGATCCGAAAGCTACTTAACTCTACGACAATACCTTGGGTCCATTTACTTTGAAAGACTGAAGTCCCATCCCTCTGACATAACAAATTTCTAGCAAAATTGGGGCTTAAATTCAAAAAATGATGGCTGGATATTAACATTATTATGGGATGTAAGTAGTTTTAATATTTTTATGATCCAACTCAATTTGACCTTGGGTCGTTATTGAACCACATTTGGCCAGAAAATCAGCCATAGATTTGAGATGCCTATAAAAACATAATTATTATATATGCTCAAAATGAGAGGATAATAGGAGGATTTGGTGAAGAATAGGAGGAAGATCAGGACTTAACCCACTTCTAGCCTTGACCACTTGACGAATTATGACCATCGGATCACCAAAAACCATGACACGAAATACATTTCTTTCCAATGCCATTTCCAAGCCTTTCTAAAGAGCCAAAAAAAATTCCTGATTGTTTGGCATGTGCCCCAGACCCCATGCAAATTGTGCTTCAATTTTTTAATTGGGGCCAATAAGAACCCTCCTGCTCCTGCCTCCTCCTATTATTTGTGATCATTATTATAATCATGTTGTCAATCATATATTCTTAGCTATTATTAGTTAATATATACTCACTCATTATTATTATTATTTAATAAAATCTCATTAAAATATGTTAAAAACCATTAACCAAAATTACATGATCATAAGAGGAGATTTAATTGGATTCATAAATTGAGATTACTTGAAATTATTTCATCTCTATTTTTTCCTACAATACCTCATCCTTATCTTTTGTAAATTTCTATTTTATTTTTATGACACGTCTATTAATAATACCTATCAAAGTTAGCATACATTATATTCAAAGTTATTCGATATGGACTATGTTGCATACAACACTTGTTTATCATCTTGATTTATCTTTCTCTATTTAAATTTGTGAATTCATCGAAATGTCAAAATTAGAAAATGCTAAAATTTGAATTTAAAATGATAAGAAGTTAAGCATGAAATTTTAATTTTAAAATGGAGAAAACTTTGTATTTGGTGGAGTTTGCTTTGACAAAGGCCAACTTAAAAGAAATTAAAATAAGAATTCAAGGTATTTTCTTTTTTATTTATTTATTTAAAATTTCATATGTTTTATATACTATTTTCTACAAATCCATTATAACAAACAAAAACACCAATTCAGTTCAAGTCACTATTTTATTCTAACAAAGGAACATACAATAAGCACTTACTCCAAATCGTTTGTTAAAATCGGCCTTTATGGTACTAATTTTCCGTCATTTCAGTGCGTTAAAGTACTCAAACATGGACGAAAATCCATCTCCAAGCTTTATAAATTATTATAATGTTGAGATAGAACCAATCTTTATAGATTAATATAATGCTGAATTTTCTCATATGAGATTTCGCTACCCACATGCAAGTTTTTGAAAAAATAATTATAATGTAATTTTAAAGTTTTCTGGGGAATCTCCCATTATCCTTCCTCCACAACTTCTGTCGCAGAAAACATATTCTGCGCATACACATTTGGAATACATAAGGTATCTCTACGCCGCCACATTTTCCAATCAATTTTCCCCGTCTATCTCTACACCACCATATTTTCCACTCAATTTTCTCTTCTCGCACACAAACAGCATGAACCTCCCATTCTTCCTCCAAAGCTACTGAAGGCGGGAATATATTTTGTGTCCATATTTTGTATATACACATTCATTAATCAGATCTCTACGCTATCACATTTTCCACTCAATTGCAATAATATTTGGTGGAATTGAACGTATCTCTACGCTATCACATTTTCCACTCAATTTCCCCTTTTCCCACATATACATGTACCGGGCAACCTGCAAGAGCGTTTGGTTGCAGCATATAAACAAATCAAAATGAGGCTAGTTAGTAAAATGTTATTGTAGGGAGGGCTCCTTTTATTGTCATGGTGAACCTTCATCTCAACAAAATCCTTTGAGTTTAGGTTGAATGTTTTTCAACTCTCACAACTCAGGGGTCTTGTCATATTGATTGGAATCCTTAATGTGTTAGTTAAAGGGTGAGGCTATTAAGTTTATAAGTAGTGTGGTTAAATTTTGAAATGAAAATGGGTGGATGAATGGAATCTACATGAACCTCTTAGCAAGGATACCATACCTATTATGTTGATGATGACCATGCATGCATGGAATATCATAATATGTTGCAGGTGGTTGTGAGTAAGGATATAACTTTACAACTTATATGTTTGCATGACTTGTACCCTCAAAGGGAAGTACACAAGCATGGACACACTATACTACAACATTTGGATCTACTGAGAAGTGAGTCAAATTATTTAGTTTACATGGTAAGAAAATAAAGTATATGAGCATATTTTATGCTTGTTCATGAATATATTAAAGCTGAGAATAATGGAGTCGATGAGAAGTTTGTTGACCTGATTTTTTTTACTTTGTAGTAAAAGTTTTATCTTTTATCTTTTATAATAATAGAAAATTACAAAAACGTTGACATGGTAGGCCATTTGTATTCCTTGAAATATGCCCTTCGACCTGTAACCATGTATATGGTTAGCTCACCAAATCTCTAGACATTATGGATAATACCAAATAGAGGTCCTTCTAGCTAGATATTAAACTTTTCCTTAGGAATAGTTGGCCACCGTCATATAATCAAATTCTAGGTCTAAAGTACAACTAGAAATTAGGTTGGGGCCATTGTCATACAATCAAATTCTAGGTCTGAAGTATTGCAATAAATTATGTTGGGGCCATCATCGTATAAACAAATTCTAGGTCAGAAGTACTACAACAAATTATGATGGGCCATTGACATATAAGCAAATTCTAGGTCTGAAGTATTGTAACAAATTATGTCTATTGGTATGTACTAAATCCATTTTAAAACATGTCAACAACCCCCTTGCGATTAAAAAAAAGCTAATGCCCCTAGACAGAAACAAAACCTGAATTCGTAGTTGAGAGGAAGAAACAAAGGGTAATGGAATTTATTTTTTGGATTTAGATGAAGTAGTTTCTCACTTTCGTCATTCATGTTCCTAGCACACACTAGAGGAGCCAACTTAGGTCCTCATTTCAGTTTCTTCTATATGACTTCCACCTTTGATTGTTATCAAAGAAGCTAGCTAATTACTTACTGCTACTTGGAAATCATTTGCAAAAATTGAATGGACGATTTTGAAAAAACAATTATTAGGAAAGGATTGCGTACATTATTTAATCTCCTTACTGCTACTTTCTGTAATTCCCTATTTGCATACACACGTCACTTCACCTTGATAATACCTAAACCAATTATCACTAAAATTATCTATCAAACTTTATAGTGAGAAGGGGTAATCAGATTTCATCATCCCTGCTTTCATGACTAGGTATCTCAAGGAGAAAGCCACAAGAGGACCAATTTCATTAAAATTGACTTTGAATTCATGATTTTTTGGGGAGAAAAATACTACGAGTAAATGGAGTAAATGGAATCCCTCGTTATTGTGATCATATATATAACATATGAAAAAAAGTGTTTGATAGTTCATAAAATCATGTATGCACCAAAGTATTTCTTCCCTTATACCTGGTTTGTGTATATGAAAAAGCACATGAGAAAATACCTTTAATCTTATTAGTCTCTTTCGAGGAAAGACTCTAGCGATTAGTTTTCACTTTGACTAGGAATAGTTTATCTTTGACTTTTATAATATCCAAAGTTTAACATTAGAAATAAGAAAAATAATATATATATGTTTAATGCACTTAAAAATTAAATTTTTAATACCTGATTTGTAGAAATTAGCTGAATAAATCACTTATTCACTGAAGATTAACCTGGTCATATATCAATTTCGAATTGCATACATAACACATAACCTTCTTCTACAATTAATTGTCACATGCGAAAATAACAGAAGCAATCTCACATCAATTCAATCACACATTAACTCAGTATGTATGGGGAAAGCCTATAGCTGAAAACCCCGCAGCTATTGTGTATATTATAATGGAGAAATCAAGTAACCAAACAAGTACAATACTCCTCACAAGTACTCAGTACTCTCTCATGAAGTTACTCACAATCTAGCTTGGTTTTGAACAAGTCTCTGGTTCAAAACACACCACTAACTGCCTTGCCTCTATTGCGCAATCATGGCCTGTATATGAAGAGGTTCAAGGTTCGAATCCCCTTCCCTTGATTGCGTAATTGTCATGGAAAATTCCTCCAAGTGTAATGCAAATCTCATGCAAAACAAATCTACCAACTGATAGCTTTACTCACCCTTTCATCTACCTCTTCCACTGGTCTCCACTGAACTGATCATGCACTGTAGTGAACTGAAGTGTTCTTGAGTTGACTAATGAGTTAATATTTAGTAAATTAAATATTATTTAATTTACTCCACTCATATCTAGTTGATTAGCTAGTTAACTAATCCCAACTAGTTCAACTAAAGCAAACAGAACACAACTCCACTATCTGTCCCGTTAACTCCTCCAAAACTCCTGCCACTGAAGTCTAACTGAAGCCAACCATGCAAGATGCCATCAAACCCTAGGAACCGCGTGATTCCTTGTGTCAGTTGCATGAGCCACCTCCATGACTCAAACTGAAGTGCGCCAAGAGAGTAAACTGCTGTTTATAGTCAAAATATTATTAAGGGTAAATAATATTTGACTTCCATATTTTTAGGAGATCAGTCTAAAAATAGCCTGGGTCCTAAAAATTAGGGTCTCATCTATTTTTACCAACATGTCGCATACTTCAAGAATCTCTAACTGGAATTCCCAAATTATGCTCCGTATGTCTAAAAATAGACATAGTCTAAAAATAGACTTTGCGCCAGAATTTGCTTGCGGGCCCACTTAGTGAAGGCGACTTCATTTCACTAAGCTCCATCATCTTGCTGCATTCTCAACACTCCCTCTCAGCAAGATATGGATTATCTGCAACCCCTATCCTGCCTCTGTGGAATTCGAACTTGCTCCTGGTGAGCGCCTTCGTCAGGATGTCGGCATCCTGATCCTCCGTGGAAACATATGAAAGCATCATGATTCTCCGCTGAACACAATCTCTGATATGATGGTACCTGATGTCGATGTGTTTGGACCTATCATGAAATACTGGATTAGCCGAGAGTTTAATGCAACTCTGGTTATCACAGTAGATCACCGTAGGCTCCAAATGCAACCTGAACAATCCTGCGAGGATCTTCCTCATCCAAATAGCCTCGCATGCAGCCAAGCTAGCTGCCATGTACTCGGCCTCTGCTGAACTGAGTGCCACGGATCTCTGCTTCCTGCTGTACCAGGAAACTGTTGTCGACCCAATGCTAAAAACTCCTCCAGAAGTGCTCTTCCGGTCTGTTGGGCTCCCTGCCCAATCTGCATCAGTGAAACCAGAAAGCTTCACTCCATCCTCCTGTCTGTACCATAGACCATATCCCGATGTGCCTCTGATATAGCGCAACACATGCTTGCCCGCCTTCCAAAAGAGCTTGGTAGGCTTAACCATAGCTTGCGAAAGCTGGTTAACTGCATAGCATATATCGGGTCGAGTATTGACCAAATACATCAACGACCCCACCAACTGTCGATAGACAGTGGCATCCACTACCTCCTCCGAAGTAGCATCTCCCTTCCTCCATCCTCCAGGAAGAGGGGTATCAACAAGCTTGCAGCCCTGCATGTTGAACCTCTCTAGAATCTCCCGGGCATACTTGCCCTGAGAAACAAACAGTCCTCCACTGCGCTGCCAAATCTCCAATCCCAGGAAATAATGAAGGATGCCCAGGTCCTTCATCTCAAACTCTCGTGCAAGATCCTCCGTGCATGAAAGTATCAACTGCTCGTCGCCAGTCAAAATCAGATCATCTACATACAGTACGATGATCAACAGCTTCCCCTCCACCACAATCTGGTACAGGTTTGGATCCGCCTCACTCTTGGAGAATCCAAGCCCGGTGAAGTAGCTGTCTATCCGAGTGTACCAAGCACGAGGTGCTTGCTTCCGCCCATACAGTGCTCTCTTGAGTCGGCACACATGCGACTCACTGCTGAAGATCTCAAAACCTTCAGGCTGCTCTATGTACACCTCTTCCTCAATAACTCCATCGAGGAACGCAGTCTTCACATCCATCTGATGAATGTGCCACCCCATCTGCGCTGAGAGAGCAAGGATCGTCCGTATGGAAGAGTACCTTGCGACAGGTGCAAAAGTCTCCTCATAGTCAATCCCCTCGATCTGTGAGAAGCCACGAACGACAAATCTCGCCTTGTACTTCTCCACACTCCCGTCAGCCGCCTGCTTCACCTTGTAGATCCATCGCGAACCTACAACTGATTTCCCAACCGGTCTTGGGACAATCTCCCATGCACTGTTCCTGATGATCGAATCATATTCTTCGAACATGGCATCAACCCATGCGGGTTCCTCCACAGCTTCCTCAAAAGAGGATGGCTCTGTCACAACACATTGACTCATAAGAGCCATGTATCCAGTGTACCGATCCGGTGACTGTCTCTGTCTGCGCTGTGCCGTAGGTGGTCCTACAACCTTCTCTGCATCCCGAGCCAGTCGCTCAGCTTCTGTAGTGCGCATGCGCCCTCTGATGGTTGGCGCTGCCTGGGTGGTTTCTTCCACCTCCTGAACCTCCTCTTGTGGATGATCCACATCCGGAAGCTCCTCCTTAGGAACTAACAGCTCCTCATCTGCATGCAAGTGTAGCTCCCTCTCAAGCGAACACTGCATGGCTTTCTCCTCCTGAAATTTTATATCCCGTCGCACAACAGTCTTGCGACTGTCTGGCACATACACCCGATAGTTGTGAGGTGTATCAGTGTACCTCACAAATATTCCAACTTCAGCAGTTGGATCCAGCTTCCTTCTTGCATCCTTCGTCACATGCATGTAGACAGGAGATCCGAAAATCCGCAAATGGGAAATATCAGGCCTCTTGCCAGAATAAGCCTCCTCTGGTGTACTCATGCCAAGAACCTTGTGAGGACAACTGTTCTGCACATACACTGTTGTATTGCATGCCTCAGCCCACAAGCGAAGGGGTAGGCCCCGACTCTACGCAACATCGCCCCCG